>JAXDDX010000001.1:16470000-16832500 GCA_034670405.1 Hoplostethus atlanticus
TACACTGTGTCGGGAGGTACTCAATAGCGAGTGTATGGTGCCCTTACCCTGGTTAGTGGTATTTTGTATCTCCTATGGTACTACCATAAAATTCCTACAGTGACTTAAAGCTTTGCTGTTAAATATTTATAGTATTTATAATATTTAAAAAATGTTATAGGATTACTAGTTCTCTTTTGTTGGGGTATTGTGAGATAGCCACGCCTCCATCTTGACCATTTGACAAATCTGAGTTAATATACAGACGCTAACACCATCAAAACAGCCTAGTTTGGACTACTGGTGGAGGTATAAGTGGAAACAGACTGGACTAAAGTGAAGATGCCCTTCTACAATATAGGCACTGATTGGAAACTCCACAGACCTCTGCCTCTATGTTGGAGTGTGGAGAGAAAGAGAGAGAGAGGTAGAGCTAGGTTGTGTGTGTGTAGCCCTATATGTCTGCATGTGCATCACACACACAAACACACTATAGGGTTATTAGACCGTGGCTATTAGACACTTACTTCATCTGTTTGACGATGGTGCTTTTCCCTGACTCTCCGGCCCCTAAGGGAAAGAGACAAGAACACAATGTAAACAGAGAGGGAGACAGTGTGTGTGTGTGTGTGTGTGAGTGAGAGAGAGAGAGAGAGAGAGAGAGAGAAAGAGAAAGAGAAAAAAAGAGACATTCAGCCACTTAAAAACCTAAGTGAATGAGGCCAGAGATGGAGCAGGGTGGAGATGAAGAGATAAAGAAAGTGGCCACCCACCCTTCCTTCCTTCCTTCCATATTCCCTCCTTCCCTCCTCCACCTCCCAATTTAGACAGTTAAACAAATTACCAGGGGAGGGCAGAGGGGGCCGGGTGCTTATAGGCTAATTTCTCACAATAAAACAAACAAATCTCTGACTTAATCCCGCACCCCTAAGGCGTAAACCTACACTGTTTGGTCAATCATTGTTGTACACTGCAATTTTCTCTGGCACCCCTCTGCAGTTAGCATCGGGGATGTAGTGGTGGGTGAACCGACATAAGCCCACCCTTATATTTGCGGAATAGAGTTTACTCACCTGACATAAACCTTGAAGGCATGAATTCATAGTATATATCATAGCAGGTAGTATGAAACTGACGTAATATGAAGATAACCGGGGGGGGGGAAAAAACAGGAAATTAATGCTTCTCTAAAATGTGGTTGTCTGCCTTGTGATGGAGGTCGTGTTTTTCAGTCCTACCACTGCATCTTATGTCTCCAAAAACGCCCCTCCCCTCCCCTTTTTCACTCCATACTGCTTAATGTTTTTTTTTAACGTTATGAGGGGCGTCGAGGCCCACGGTAGGGAATTCAACCGGCGTCTCTTACCGAGCAGCAGCAGTTTAACGTCTTTAGCCGCGGTGAGACCGTCCTCCTTGAGGTTTTTCTCGATGGCTTTGCTCCGGTCCAGAGCCGCCCTCTCCTCTGCGCTCAGAGTACATCCCATGGTTAGAGAACACAGCTTGGTAGCGGTACCGGTACCGGAATTTCCGAAAAAAAATGAGAACAATAATAAAAAGGTAGAATCAAAGGGAGTTGTGTCTGGAAACACAACGGGGGGCAAATCCTTTTTTTTCTTTCTTCTTTTCTCTATTCCCCCCTGTTCTTCTCGGCTATGCCTTCGATCCCTCTATCCCTCTCTCTCTCTATCTGGGCAGCTCCCTCTCTCTCGCTCGCTCAAACCGGGGATACGGAACCGTTAAAGCATTAAAATTTAAGATCCACTCGCTTTGATATACAGCACAAAAACCACAGGGTGAAGTCGCCGTCGCTTGCTTTTGTAAGTATTTGTTTGTTAAGCGTGGTCTCGGCGTCCGTCCGTCCGTTATTCTTTTTTTTTATTTTGTCGGTAAATCACGGTTCCCCTGGGGTCTTTCTCCTTCTTCTCTCGACTCTTCTTTACGTTACTGGGCGGCGGCGAGCATCGTTTGGATCCAGCACGGCTTTCTCGGTCGCTCACAATGGACCTTCCTCCGTTAGCTCCTCCGGGGCGGGCGGCGGGGACTCGCTCGGTAACGTTACTGCCTCCCGGTAGCTCCGGTAGGTGATCACTCGTTCGTTCGTTCGCACGTCTTTGACGTCAGAGCAAAAAGAGAGCGAGCACTGGGAGCTGAAGGGGGCGCATGCGAGAGAGAGAGAGAGAGAGGGAGAGAGAGAGAGCTTCCATACCCCCAGTGGCGTGGTGTGGTGGTGCACCGTTATAAAAGGTACCGTTGTTCCCAATAAACGTTTTAAGAAGGGTATCCTACTATCCTACCTACAGGCCATAACACGCCACTGCAATAGACAACAACGCAAAACTTTAATCGATAATAATCAATCGGGCTCGTGACTTTTGTCACCCGATTGATGGTTTGGAACGTGAAACTATCTGTCCTACAAAGATGTGTGCAAACCCAGGGCCTGTCAGTGAAACAACACACAAGATTTTGTTATGAGATTAGTTTTTAAATTAATTTTATTACAGACAGATATAGTTACTTATTGACAACATGTATGCATTACCATAATCGCTTTCTTCATTTATAATCTCTTAATTTGAGAATGTGGGTGAGGCAGATGTTCCTTAATGTCTTCTGATTAAAATTCCATCTCCATACCATCATATCTGACTCACTCATGCAAAGGGAGCCTTTTTATCCTATAATCATGGTGTGGCTGGCCCTATAATAAGGTGTCCATCATCATCATCATTATTACCATCATCATGGCATAAAGCTAACTTAATCGTCGAAACAGCGCCTGTGGCTTCTGGAATCAAAACCAGCCATTTTAATATCTCAGCTGCTAGTACAAATGTATTTTTATTTTTTCAGGCAGGTTTTCTACTCTGGTTGCAAGAGGTACAACCTCATATAATCCAAAATTGATATGCTCAGCAATTCAAAATTGATTGTAATCTTCTTAGCAATAGGATTTCAGCTATAGCCATATAAGGTTCTCCAACGATAGAACCATATCAATATATAAATATAATCTCACTAAAGGATTCTTCCCAAATACATTTTTGTGTTTTTTTTCTTTGGAGAGTATAGCCTTTCGGTGGGTTGTTCATAACCAACTGCACCGTCTCTAACCCACTGACCACACTAAAAGCTGCTTTTTCAAATTAAAATATCAATAAATGAATAGAACATATTATACATCACCAGTCTGTATCTGTCTGTGACAATCAGTGTAGCATATATTCCTAAATCCCTCCTTTTGCCTAAAATTTTCAATGATGTTCAGGATGTTTTTGGGCATATACCTTTTGCTATGGGCGTGGCCATTAAGATGAGGCTTGTGGAAGGGAAGTTGGTAATAACAATGATGGGAAGAAACATAAGATCAGCAAAGCCAAATATGCAGCAGACCTGTTCAAAAAAACTGAATATGGCCATTGTTTTTTTTTTAAATTGCAGATTGGCTGCGTTCTCCATCTGATTCTTCAATGTCTGTGGTGGCTTTACTCAGCCTCAGGGTTAAGTGTTGGGGCAGGAACTCGACCAACTCACAGGAGGATGGACCTAACAATACACATCACTGACTGAAGGTGAAAAGCTGCACATTGTAGCTTTGATGCCTCAAACGCATTGCTCTCTGGGGGAAGTTCATTCAATTCAATTCCATTACTGCTGAATCATTTATTGCAGCTGCACTTCAGAACATCCATTCTATTTCACATTTTTCTCCTCTGTGTCAATATGAACTTTATATATGAGCATTATCCGTTATTGCTTATCTATGACCTGCACCAGAAGACCCCTCTCTCTATGCAAGAGTATCCATGGTGCCTTTGACAGCAAGCGTCTGATTTCTCACTTACAAAGTTCATTGTGGGTGGTGGTGTTTCTTCACGCTGTGCTATGTTACAAATGGATTACTGTCTGGCAGTGAGGTCTGGCATTGCACATTCTCCTTGTCTGGAGCTGGGGGACCTATGTGACTTATTTGTTGACTATTTCCTTCAGTTTGGAGGTCCAGGTGGCTTGCGGTCACAGTGACTGTCCCATAATAAGGTCACACGTACATTCCCCATATAGTACCCAAGTGTTATTGGGTAAGACACTGAAGTTGTCACTCATTTTAAGTTCAGAGAAGAGTTAAATGTTTTGGTTAAAATGTAAAATGGGTGCATGGCTCCTGAAGTGCTCTTGCTATGTTACAGCATCCAAGGGCTTGGTGCACTTTGACAGCTTTCTCATTGCTTTTCCTTCCTGATGGGAGTGTCAGGTTCAGGTGATGTTTTTTCTTGTACTCGTGCCAAAAGTCCTTGTCGTGAGAATAATCTGGTGTATGTTGCTTTCCAGTACATCTGTAACAGTTTCTTTTGCACTTACTTTTCATGTCCTGTCTTTTTCCTCTCAGTCACATTGACCTTTTATGATGTGTGTGCCATTTGATGTACATTTTGTTTTGTTACTTGATATGTCAGCCCCATGTAAAGATACGTACTATTGTCAAATAGTTTGTCTAAGCAGCTTTCAAGATCTTTAAGCTCGGTACTTTTTAATACTGTATACAAATCTGTCTCAGTGTGTTATCTAAAAATTGTCCAAAGTACATGAAGTATCTTAAACTGACAGTGTATGTACTCTGTATTGACTCTCCATCCAGTTGGTTGTATCTTTTTGCAGTAAAATTGGTCTTTGGTATGAAATGATTTTTCAACAAGGACATTTATACCGTCAGTTTTAATTTCCCCAGTTTCAATGGTGGACTTATCTCCATTAAAAGGGTTAGAGTCTTTCTGCTTATTAACCCAAGAGTTCCTGCTTTTGTCATCAGCCAATGTGAGATCATTAGCTGCAGAATACTGCTCTGCCCTTTCTACATAGGTGTCAAAAACCTGTCAAAAATTTGAAATACTCACATTCTGTTGTGTTCAGACAGAATAGTGAAAATGCTTGGTGAAAAATAGGTGGAAAATAAAGCGAAATGTATTCCACTCATATTAGATGGTTTATGCTGCACATAACCAGAAAATAACCACAATCTATGTCCACAAATGTAAACAAAATCTGAGTTGAAACAAACAATACCATGATCAGTTTGTTTTTAATTGAACATCACAGCCATTATGACTTTGTAATACATTAGCAAACAACCAACACTATCAACTCTATATATATCAGTGTTTTTTGAGCTTAGACTCTTCCATCATGACACGACGCAAGGTGAGTGCAATGTGAGCAGCGGGGCAGCTTTCGTCGATTCCAACAGAAGCATTTCCTCGATGGCTAATGGCTGATGGCAATGCCTTGACTTCCACCCGATGGTTGTAATGGAACTTGGAGGTTACTCATCCATCACCCTCTTCTCAATCAGCAATAAGCACATCACCAAAAAGGATGTGCAAATACTGTATATGCTGGGTTAGGCTCCAGCCCTGACCTTGAAGAAAAATAAGCATGTAAAGAACATTAATGAATGCCCTGATTTACATCATCTGGAGATGATGTAATACAAGCTGAAAAACCTCTGGTACGATTGAGGAGTCTGGTGTATTCTCCTGTAGCCACGTTCCGGTGAAGTTCATTAGGCTGCGTCCGCAGTATTCCCAGTCCTGAGTCCTGACCAAGGCGAGAGCTCATCCATCTTATCCGCTAATGACCCCACATTCCCCATGACGATGGAGGGTTGGGTTTAAATCTCCTTGATCTCACCCTCACCACCGCTCTCTCATCCTTCTCGTCATGGCAGCAGCTCAGGAGGTAGGTCCGCCGGCTGGCGGCCTCAGTGTAAGACAGGTTGTAAAGCAAGAAAAAGTACAGAAAATATAGGGTGTTTAACCATACAACATAAAAAATGGCAGAATAATAAGAGTGCAAGAGCTGCTGCATATGCTATCCACTAACTATGCTATCCGCGGCATCTTCCTTCCCTCCTTCCTCACTCTCCTGCTTTTATCCTTTTACTCCCGTCATTCACTTGATCTCTACTCTCTTGTTATTCTCCCTCATTTATAGAATCAGAAACACAAGTTGTACATGCACATTTTTTGAGCCAACAGGGAAAGTGCTATACCTTCCCCTCCCCCCTTTAAATCACTTACTATGTCTGCAGCCTGTCCAACCAGCTGTACAATACAACATATCCCAGTCTTCACTGATAAAAACGCATTATTGTAATAAAAGCATCTGTGTCTTAGGGTTTGATCACACCTATGTTTTGTCTTACTTGAAAAGTTTACTCCAATTCCAATCCTGTAACTTTATAGCTAAATACAATGAACACATGAGGAAATAGCAGCATAAGAGCATCAGTCCAGACTGCAGTTTGCTCTTGGTTCATGTTGTTACGCTAGGCTTTACAAGCATGAATAACCGCTGGCTATCAGATGTCAACATCTGTCTCCTAAACCCCTTGCTTCTGTCGGGTTGCTCCCTGTTGTTATTCCATTCTCACTCCCAATGAACACCACCACAGTTCTCTTGGAAGAGGACGGCGACCTGCATTTTCAGGCGGTCTTCTTCCAGTTGTTTGATGAGCTCCTGAGTTCAAACGGCGCTGTTCTTATCTACGCAAACAAACTGAAATAACGGTGTAGACGTTGCAGAGGTAAGAGAATAAACCGCTCCAAAACATGTCTGGTGTGCCGTTAGGGTTAGGGTTTCCATTCCCACTTGGTCTCACCATATCAAAATGTAGCCAAACTCCGGTGCTGTCGTATCTTTTTCCCTCTATATAAGTGCACTAACTATACAAGCAGGTCTTTGTGCATACTTCGGCTATTGAGCATACTTGTAGTTTACCCAAACATATTCTGTGCTGGCCACCTTCCAAAAGGTGATAGCAAGGATGGCAACACTCCTACACAAGCAGGATGCATACACCTGCTCAGTACTCTAATCAAAAACTAAATTGTGCCAGCATTTCAGCTTCAGAGTGAACTCTGAGGGAGGCGAAATCAACTCGATTTCATTGTACAGGGAGGTAATTGCGTAACTCTAAACGGGAGTTAACCTCACTTTTTGGGTGTTGAGACACTAAAACCCAGAATTGAACACTGGAGAGGTTTACTCTTGTACTAGCATGTATGAACTCCTTGATGGTGAACTCACTTGATCAATATAAGAGATGTTATATAGTAAGAACACTTTTATGATTAATATGTTTTTTTTTCTGTTCAGGAAATAAATGCTACTACATAGTGCAATTTTAAATTCTTTTTTTTTCATGAGAATTTTCTATGCATCAATTTCACAAAAGTAATGTCGTCATGACATTTGTTTACAATGAGAAGTAATTTGCTTGCATCACAATAAATGTGTCTCATCTGGCGTAACCTGTAACTATTGCAACTTCCAGAAACGAATGCAGAGGCTACATCGAGTTACACATTCTGTCCACATGTTGGAGTTTAATGACCATGAGGAGAACAAGCATGGCCTTACATACGTGCCACGGGTACAATGGTTTAACCAGTAACTAACACTAACACTATTTTGAAACGTTCTCTTTCAACACAGCTTTACTAACACAATCTATCATTATCTCAGCGAATAGTAACAGTCAGACAAAAAAACATCCCCTACATTCAACGTAGTTCCTTGCCAACTGCATCAAATCCAAAAGTAGAATTCTGTGTATAATTATATAATCCACTGAAGGCATCAGCTCCTTCGCTGCAGACTGCATTGCACTGTGAGAGCTGAAACAGGTTATATCCAAACAGTGTTAACACACATACTTGCACTAATAATAACAGAAGATACAGCACATTAAATAAACTCACACTTTTTGCAGCAATACAGGATTTTAAACTCCCACCTATTTGCCATTTGCTTATTGTGTGCCACAGCCTTAGTCATTGTGCAGTGGAAAAACACTTCTGAATAAGTATCCAACAAATGTATAACACTGTATGGCGTAAATGTGTTTTTTATCTATGCAACATCGTCCATATTCACTGATATTAGACCAGCACTCCTTCCTTCCTCCCTCACATCTGGTCAGTCCGTTAACAAGTACAAGATGTGGTAACTGTTGCACAAGCAGCATACACACACACACGAACACGCACAAGCAGCATGCACACACACACGAACACGCTCAAGCAGCATGCACACACACACAAACACGCTCAAGCAGCATGCACACACACACGAACACGCTCAAACTCGCGCACATACACATGTGCGTGCACACACACACGTGCACAACAGTGATGTGATGCAAGTCTTCCAGTAACAGTGTAAGAGCTAGGTGGGGGCCTCCGGGTAGGGGTGGGGCTGAGGCAACTAAAACAGTTTTTGGCTTATTAACAACACAACGTAAAACAGAAAATCTGTAGTGTCAGCTTTAACTTTTTCATCTTGTTTTGCTTTGTTTGACCTTGATTTACCCTGGGTAGGTGAATTGTGTGGCTGATGTTCGCATCACTGTTAGAAGAGAACCACAGTCTCACCTGGGCCAAAACTGCTGTGAGGTGTTAAACAGAAAGAGGTTCTGCACTATGAAGCAATATTGAGACTTTTCGTTTCAACCATTTTCTTTAAATGGAAGGAGGAAAACACTCATGCACACTGTTTGATGTTTGGGCTTTCTGGATATGAAATGACACGATCATTATGAAGTTCATCATGAAGTATGTATATCTTTCGTTGTCAGAAGTTCATCACGTGCCAATGAGATTGGCAATACTGCAGCCCATGAACATCACCAGACGCCAGATATTAATGACCGACAGTTGCTTCTCTAATTTTCCTATCAAATCCTGTGGGAATGTGACGCAAGACACGCCTATGTATGAAAATGATGTAGTGCTATATACAGCTGTATACGCTGATCTGATCTTGTTTGTTCACATAGCACAGTGGTTGTTTCTCATCTGAGTTCTATTCTTGACTGAGATGAGTGGAAAACTAAGAGGAGGAGACACCTACCATGGCCAATCAGAAGTGGTGTGGTACAACCTAATATACAGTGCAGGTTTGCAACATTGCAACATCAGGTTTCACACTGAGCCTGTGGTGTATCTGAATGCTCATAGATAGATTGACTAGATTGCCCCCACCGTCCCCCTCTTCCCTCAAGTCCCATCACTTTTGCATCACAACCAAATGTTACCAACCAAACCGATGTTTTACAAGGTAAGTAAAACAGCTGACTACATTGTATCCCTCTTACAATATAGAACAACAACTTGCCAGCTATTCTGCTCTAACCAATTGCAACAACTTATTTACATGATCCTGAAAGGGTTTGTGGGAGTTTTTTCCTTGTCCTCTGTTGAGGGTCCAAGGCTGGGGGATGTCATGTACTAACCATTTATTGTTTCCCATGTTGGGCACTGTAAAGCCCTTAGAAACTGTAACGGTGATTAATAAGGGCTATACAAATAAAATGTGACTTGATGATCACGTCAGATTCAATCATTCATTATGTATTTAATGTGAGAGTCCAGAAGCAATGCCACAAAACCCTTCCTGCTTTATTTTGATATTGACATCATATGTTTTTATTGCTTTGAATGTTGCCATGTATGGATTTTGTTTTGGTTTATCAGTAGATATCGCTATTCTGACTTCCTGTCAGTTTAATGGGTGGTTTGTCTGCCTGCCTGACAACTGATGGAATCAATTTTTTTTATCCATATTTATTTTGATGCAATTACACCCGAGGCTTGTAAAAAGGAGGAAGCTGTGACTCAAATTGTATTCTGTCCCTATCCACATACATTGTCTCTGTCCGTCTTTTCTGTCTGTATGTCAATCTGTCTCACTGCTAGAGTAAGAATCTTGTGCAACTGCAAAAATACTAAACTAGCCCCATCAAACAAAGCAAAGAACCTTGGAAGACGTCCAATAAAAATGGTATATATTTGTTTTAGAACACCTACATCCTCTTTTCTAAAGATAAAAAAGGGTACAGAGACTAGGACAAGATGTATCAAGTGAAAGGAGAGTGTGGGATGGAGGTAAGGATGGAGGGCTGGATAAATATAGGGCTAACTGGAGGTGTCAGGATTGTAATTCACACTCCCCAGTCTGTGGCTTTCAAAGTGGCATGGTCAAAGGTGGAGAGAGGTGGAGGAAATGAGGACAGAATAATGGGAGGGAGAAGAAAAGGGGAGGGTGTGGAGGGGGCGGGGGCATCCTCTCTACACACGTAAATTAACTTCAAAGAGAGGCGAGGTGAAGGAAGCGAGAGGCGTTTAACTTTTACCGGAGAAATCCTTACAACCTACAACTATATTTAGTCACAGAAGCTCAAGAAAGAGGAGAGGAGATAAACAAGAGAGGGAACTGTAGAGACCGAGATAGACAGACACAGACAGGCAGGCAGACAGAGAGAGTGAAAGAGGATCAGAGAAGAATTAAATGATAGTTAATTAATAACGTTAAGTAACAGCCCAGTGGACTATAGCTAGTCCTTCTAATACCATCACATCCTACGAGAGCAGGATAGACAGGAAGAGGGATAAATAGAAATACGGCGTGAGTAAGAGAGGAATGAAACACGCTAATATATGAGTTAATGAATTTCATTGTCAGCCCTCCCACCCCCTCCCACCCCTTCCCATCTAATAATCCCAAAGCAGAGCAAGTCTTGATTAAAATTCTGCACATCCTAAGCGGTACACTAAGGCTACACTATGAATTGGCGCCCAAAATGAATCACAAGCTTGTTAGCGGGGGCCCACATGACAGGATTTCCAATATGTTGCAATAAGCTAGGGTACCATGACGACAGACATAACTTCTCATTGCTGATTCAAGCCGGGCGGTGTTGTGACTAAGGAGACAATCCATCAACCAGGTTCAACGCCTGGATTCAAGTCCCCGGCATCTGCCCTGCTGAAGTGTCCTCATGCAAGATACTGAATTCCTACTGGGTGTGGGTGGGGGGGACCTCTGACCTCTGACCTCTGACCCTATTGCTGTCAGAGGTCAAGTGAAAAGAGAATTTCCCCTTTTCTGATTATCTGATTATGAGCTTGGAAAGCTTGGAAGTTCAAATCCCATGAATTTCTATGTAAACTCTGGGAAAAGGAAGTGACTAACATCCATTTATTTCCACAGAGCCCTGTTGCACACCAGGTCACAAAAATTAAGCTAAACTAAGTCCATGAATCACCACTGAAACATACTGTGCACGATCGTAGAGCCAGTGTTATCTTTTAAAGACATAATCTTAAGACCTATATGTGCTGCATGGAATTTTCCCACAAACGTTGTTTTTCCTCTCATTTTCTTGTGTAACCTTGTTTCTATGTCTTGTGTCTGTCTTGACTGTGAAGCACTTTTAAAGTTATGTACAAATTCATATTATTATTATTATTATTATTATTATTAGCCAAATAAATACTTTCATATTTAATATTTTGCCAGAATCAGATTTTTTGTGCAACTCACAGTCTCAAATTGATGTAGTTTATCCTATTGGAAACACTATACCCACCTTATACCTACCCCTAAATACACTGTTGCCCATAAAGTTGGAATAAAATATTTTTTACCTCTTCTCATGAAATGATTGTGACAATGTGATTTATTCTTGATAGATAAAGTGTATATCTTCTCAAAACTTTATTGATCAATCTCTTCCAAACATATCACAGTGAAAATTAAACCACAATTAACCTTTGCAAACTGTGTATTTAGGCTTAAACAAAATTGGGGGTATTGAACAATAGGATTAAGGGCTTTGTTTCAATTTTTCAACCTTGGTCAATTTAACAGGAAACACATATTCGAGGGGATTTCATGCATAAGAATGTCCAATATTACTCTTTCAAATGTCACTCAGTCACTAATATTGAGTATGGCCACCCCTGACACGGATCAATGCGTTAAGACGTCGTGGCATACTGTCCACAAGCTTGTTGATGCCGTCAATGGGCAGGGCGTCCCACTCTTCGGTCAGATCCCGGGCTAATTCCTGTAGACTCTGAGGAATATTGTCCCTCTCATTAAGGGCTCGGCCTAAGGCATCCCAGGCATGCTCAATAGGGTTCATATCAGGGGAGCAAGCAGGCCATGGCATCTGCTGCACCCCCTCTGCATCAAGAAATTCTCTCACTGCAGCTGCCCTATGTGGTCTTGCGTTGTTGTCTTGCAGCCTAAAGTTGTTCCCATAGACCCTTCTTGCGTGTGGGAGGCAATGGTTCTCCAGGATGTCCCGGTACACGACGGCGTTGACGTTTCCATCCAGCACCACCAATGGCGTTTTTCCTCCATAATGAATACCGGCCCATACCATCACTGAGCCGCCACCTCCTTGAGTGGTTTCCTGGATGCAGTCATCGCGGAGGTTCTCACCACGTAATCGCCGCACCCTTTGTCTTCCAGCTATACGATCAAGGATATAGCGGCTCTCATCCATAAAGACAACATGTCGCCAGTGCCCAAGCTGTAATCTTCTGTGCTCCCTAGCCCAGCGAAGTCGAGCAACTCTGTGTTGAACAGTTAGGCGTGGACACTTGGTCATTTGTCTTGCTCGGTAACCATGCTGAAGCAATCTTCGATTTACAGTTTGGCGGGAAACGTTGATTCCATGGTGTCTTCTCCACAAACGACGAAGGCGGCTCGCTGGCATTTTCCGATTTCTACGGCACAGATTAAGCAGTTGCCGATCATCTCGTCTGGTAGTTAGTCGTGGTCGTCCTGGAGATTTTCGTGGCCTCAAATGACCCTCCTCTCGATGATGTTTGAGGATTTTACAGACCGCACTCTGCGATATTCCAAGGAAATCAGCAATGTTGGCTTGTTTGTGTCCGTCCTGTCGGAGTGCAAGCACTCTTTGGCGTATTGCCAGTTGCGTCGGACGAGGCATAGCCTAGGGAACTTCTGTGTCAAATTTGGTTGAAAATTATATAGCCAATTCTGAAAACGTGGACTTACTGCATACAGACTTTAAGCAGGAAAAAGACAACACAGCGAATGTCTTGCCTTTTATAGCGCCAAACAATTGTTAAGCATGAATTCGTTTCACCTGGGTAACTGGGACTCAGTATGTAATCATTGTACCTGGTCAAAGGTGATTACTGATGTGTATAAATAGGAATAAAAAGAGGAATGTGTCTGAAAATAAAATTATTCCAACTTTATGGGCAACAGTGTACTATCAGCATATACAGGGTGGCAGGTTTACAGTATACCCATCTATTCCCCTACCACTACACAAACCCAATCACTGTGAGCAGTTTGTGCAGTGCTCAAAATGATCTAGATGAGCATCTAGCTAAAAATATGATCTTAAGCCCAACAAAATAATTTCATAAAAAGGCTCTGAATTGAAAATGGTGGGTGCTGTGAACTGATTTGATTGAACTTAAAAAAAAGCCCCTGAACCTAATCCACTGCCCATACATCTGTGATTGTTTGTGCATGTGTGTGTTGCCCTAGCAGGGGGGCAAGAGGAGGAACATTTGTTTGTAATACTACTGCATCAAAAATAAATAATAATCGTAGTTAAAATGAGGATTAGCATGTCATATCAAAAATAATATTCAGAATTTGCAAAACTGAATAACACAATTAAATAAATGACAGATAGATAGATAGATAGATAGATAGATAGATAGATATTCTGGATGTTTTGTTGTAGTAGGCCTAATTCATTTAAAACACCCCCCAGAATGATGAACCCACCCACCCTTGGTTGTTTATGTGGTAGAAATTGTCAAAATGATTTGGATTTACTCTGGTTGATTATGTTTTAGATTTTGGAGGGTTTTGTCTGTAGAGTTGTGTGGTAACTGTCAGAGGCAAGCCATGTAGCTGTATGGTAAACAGGCTAATAATCTGGTGTCGATATGACACAGTCTGTGCAATTTGATATTTTGTAGGCTTTCCCTCACAATTGATTTTTGGCAGAAGAGCAACTGTGCATGCTAAAAGTTTGGTCCAGTCAATTGTATGTAGGCCCTCCCACCACAGATGTTTTGGCATCCCATAAATAAAATAGTTTGCAACCATTATATACACAGAACCTCTGTGAAGAATTAAACTAAACCACAAAATCATATCTACACAGACAAAAACCCATTTGCTGGCAATGGTAGGAAGAAAAATGTCTTTCACAGCCGATTGGTATAATTTTTAAATGGCTCCAATTCTGAAAACATGTTTAGGGGATTCAACATATATACCTGAACTACAGTGTCAAATTTCCATTCTAATGTATATACATCCCTCATGTTTGTCTTATACTAGTTTACGAACAATATAATAACTGTAGTATTGTGGTTGCATCAGTTGTATGCAGTCACCTCATCATCAGACACTACACTAAAAAGCATTAATATACTGTATATGTGCAATCAATAAAACAGGATAATACAAATAAAATCTTCAGTCCAATGTTTTGACTGGGATTTTTTACTGCACACATCTAAAGATACGTAATGATTTTGTTGTTTTCGTTCTATATTTTTTCAAAAATTCAGAGTACTAGCTAAGGTATTCTCACTATTACAGTAAAGATCATACATATTGGGCAGCAATCTGGCCTTGAATTTAAAAGACCGATACCAAAGGTCTTTTAAATCAAAGCTCAACTCCCAAAAGGAGGTTCTATTTAAGCTGTAAACTGTCGAGTAGCTGTCTGCTCAAATAAAGCACCAAATAAAGCACCAAACCCCTAATTGATCCAGGGGCACTGCACTGTGTAGGCGTACAAAAATGACACGCCCACTAGTTTCCATTAGTTTCCCTACCCACCCAATGCTGGGTGGGTAGAATACAAGTTCTGAAATGTATGATGTTGAGGTTATGTCACATATTCTTGAAACCTCGAAAAATGTAATTACACAAGAAAATCACCATTTGTTAGTGGAAAAGGTGTCAAGATGTATTTAATCCTGAGCATTGTTCGCCAGTGGGGAATACTAGCAATCCAATTATAAAGAGACATTGTCATTTCTTAGAATTTGAATCGAATCTGTAGCATTTGTTACCATTTGTTGTAATTGTGTTTTTGTGCTTCTAAACAAAGATGCCCTTTGTGTACTTCAACAAAAGGAGGCAATAAACAAGGAGATGGAGAAGCTGGCTTGAAAAACATCCAGCAGCTTGACAAAGAGAAGACAATCCTGGCCAATAATGCTGACTACCTCTTCTTCAGGAAGAAATGGGTCCCATGAGTGCATTGGCTTACCTCTTGTATGACATTTACCAAATTGAGAAAATTACTTTTTTGTTTAAGAAAGGGACAGTGCCAATTAAGTCAGATTGCCTTAATTGCCCTAATGCCTTAATTATTTAACCCTTTTAACCTGCCCATCAAAAATCACCCATGTAAACCTCTATTGGCCAGAGTGTCTGGAGTTGCAGAGACAAGCAGGGCCACTAGCTGTCAGCCATCTTAGTTGCAGTACCAGCCTAAATGTCCCTATGTCACCATGGCAAGCACTATAACAAGTTATGTTCAACCCATTTCTGTTTGATGTAACTCTCAAGCATTGAATGAAAAAATGCATAAATGTTGGGAAGGGGGTCCTCAGCCAATGAAATATGAAATATACGATTTGCAATGGGTTTGTGATGAGTGGCAGTTGTGATGGGTTTGCAGTGGGCAACAGTTTGGATTTGTCTCCAGGGGAAGAGAGAGCATGCCCAACTATCTTCAAAGTGAATGAGTAATCGCATACACTGGATCTTGCTTTGAGCATCAGTTGATGTAAAATGTGAGGGGGAGATGCCAATGGGCTTTCTATACGTACGTGCACACAAACACACACACACACACACGCACACACACACACATACACACACACATCAACACACACAAAGACAGACACAGACACTCACACACTTATCACCCATTGACTGTTTGCTGTTTGTGGATTAAGAGGGATTACTAACGAGATAGATAGAAATACTAAGAGATACAGACAGACAGACATCTTACAAACAACCTTGTATACCTCAGTGATACCTCAATAAAAAAGTTGCCATGGCTATATTTGTTGGCACCGTTTAGAACAATTCAAATTTTGTTGGTAGATAATAGATTCTCATTTGCAGTGTAATTCAACTCACCTGTGAGAGGTTGCAGGTGCCCACATGGTATAAAATATTTTTTTATAGTGGTACAATAGTCTATTCTGCTTCCCTGGTCATCTGTGAAAATGGTGAAGAGAAAAGAGCTGTCAGAAAGGAGGATGTCAGAAAAACTATTATCACCAAACATAAACGTTCACAAGGCTATGAGGCCATCTCTAGAGACCTTGGTATTCCTGTTTCCACAGTTCACAATGCTATTAAGAAGTTTGCTGCTCATGGAATTGTTAAGAATCTCCCAGGACGTGCTGGTAAGAGGAAAACTGACCTCAGATGACGTTGAAGGTTGTTGCAAGCCATTGAAAAAACACCTCGCATGACATCCAAATATCTCAAGGCTGACCTTGAGAGGTCTGGGGTAATGGTTTCAGCCCGTACCATAAGCCGGACACTGAACCAAACCTGAAATGTGCAGTTGGTCAAAGGAATCCTCCCCTTCCAACATTGAAGAACTGGTTGCAATTGAAGAGTGGGAGAAACTGCCAGCAGAAAGGTGCAGGAAGCCAATAATCTTGGCCAGAACAGTATTACATTGGACATTGGATTTTGTTCTTGGGTGAGGAACTTGTTGCCTGACTTGGACCGACATTTCCGAATCACAGTTTGGAACATGGACCTGGACACCAATGCCCAGAGAGACCCAGCCCAGTCACACCTCTGGTTTCTGCTCCCCAGTCAGAGCCGGTGCCTGCCTGAGCTCCACAAAGATACCGAGGCTAGGAAGAACCTTAGCTACAGCTATTCCGCCTACCTTTTCCCTACACATTTAATAAGCTGAATTTTTGCTGACCTTGAACATTAAGTTGGCTTCATCATTTCATCTAATTTTCTGAACATATCTCTTGCAAGGCCATGCATCCTACGAGGACGAATGTGGATGGATGTGTCTTTAGTGCATGACCTAAAGATTTTGTGTAAGACTTTGCTCATGAATCACTATCAACGACAGCAGTGTTTATGGAGAATATACTGTATGTCTTGGGTATCATAGGCCTTCCTTTACAAAAAAATACTGAGAAATGCTGTTAAGTCAAAGCACATGTGCTTTTTGGACACATGTTGGTGTGTGAACAATATTTTTTCACATTGTAATTCAAAGAATTAATAGAATATACAAACTGTCACATGTGATTGTATATGTTATTTGGCTTGGTGGAGCATTTGTTTGCCAAATTTATCTGGTGTCCATATGTCACCAGAATTCTATTTGGGAATGGGATGGGATGGGATGCTCCTCTGTGTTGCAGCCCCACTTTGTCACGGTGGTATTTTTACTTAAAAATCTTGTCTAGTGCAGCTTTAAACTGTCGGTTTTCTGGAGGAGTTTGGTCGTGATGTTCTCTCCCATACGAAGAGAAAGTTAGCTAATGATGCGTATCAGGGCTTCTCATTCTGTGTATTCGCTGATCCTTGAGCCTGAGCTTGTTTTTCGATAGGATAGAATGAAATTGGTTGATTTTGTTGATTTGAAGAACTGAAATTGTCAAAAAACAACATGAAGTACCAAAAAGACTGCGTAACTAAGACTGTAACTGTATTGGGTAGGTGGAAGGAGCAGTGTGTTTTTACAATAATGAAACACATGAAGGTAAGAGATGTAGTGCCCCTCTGATCAATCAACAAGGTCTCCTACCTAATCGACCAAATCGAACATATGTTAAAAGGTCCCATTTGATCGGTAGACATTGTTTGGCTGCCTGCTGACATCCAGACGATCTGAATAGGTCCTTGATCCTATCAATGCCTTTCGGTGATTCGGTAGCTAGTATGAAAGCATGACAGAAGAGATTGGAGGAGGAGGAAGGAGCAGACACGTGTAATTACAGTATGAGTGATGTAGAAGAAGAGATAGAAGGGCTGGAAGTTGAGAATGGCAAAGGGAAGGGATGGAGGAGACGGAGTAAGGTAAGATAAGAGAGATGGATTAGAGGGAAGTGGAATGGAGTAGAAAGAGTAGGGAAAGATTAGACAAAGAGATAAAAAAGAAGGATGGAGGACTCAGCGGAGAGTAGGGTAAGATTTATAAGGGTGAGGGGTGTGAAAGAGAGACGATAGCTTTATGTGTCAAAGAAGCTAAAGCTCAGTGAGAGCAAGGAAGATTGGTGTGTCGCTACCTGAGATGATCAATTGCACTCCTATTTCTTTCTTTTGCTTTTGTAGTTGAAGATGCCGACCCATAATCATGCCACTCTAGCATCAGGGTGGCAAGCGAAAAAAACAGCCTTACAAAGTGAGGCTGGAGGAAGCAAAGAAAAAAATCACTGAGGAGTGGATGGAAACAAAGTTTGAACAAAGTTTTTGACTCCACTTGCTGGTTGTTGCAGGATGGATTAGAGCAGGGGTGGGCAATCATGTGCCATGGAGGGCGGAGAATATGCAGTCTACATCCCAGCAGCAGACAGTGATGGGCAATAAGACTCAGCTCAGCACCCTCACAGCTGACTGAGACTGTCTGGACAGGAGGCGGCGTAGAGGTGGATGGCAGTTGGCACAAAGGCGTCTCTGAAACGCTCGGTGGTACACCTTGGTGGGGGGTGAGCCGGCAGCTGAAGGTGCTCTGAAGCTGGTGGAAAGCATTGTCCAGGATGGAGTTCAGACATCTGGAGAAGTCTGTCACAATCCGTTAAAATACTTGAGCCTCTTCAAGAAGAACAGTCTGTCTGCTTGTTGCTGATATGGACCACCAGGAACTTCCTGCTCCTCCTGTAGTCCACCACCAGCTCCTCAGTCCTACTGACATTGAGCTGCAAGTGGTTTTCCTTGCATCACCCTACAAAGCCTTCAGCCTTCAGACTCCTCCTGTGCTCCTCCTCCTTGTCCTCACTGATGCAGCCCTCAATTGAGAAGTCATCGGAGAACTTCCGGAGGTGACATGGCCCAGAGTTGTATCTGAAGTCTGAGGTGTAGAGTGTGAACAGGAATGGGGATAGTACAGTCACTTGGGGTGCCCCCATAGTGCTCACCATGCTCCACACACAGCTCTGGAGTCGAACATACTGTGGTCTGCTGGTGAGGTAGTCCAGGTCACCACAATGTTATCCACCTGCATCCCCCTGAGCAGGTGTATTATTATTGGCATTTCTGGTTTATTGGATAGAATGCAGGATAGATGGGACATCATCATGAGTCGACTTTGAACCCATGAGTTATTATGTTGTTATGGTACCTCATGCATTTTTCCTACAGGGACAAAAAGGCTTCTGGTGTTTGCTTGCTGCATCTCCCTGCACCTCGGGCAGCAGTGTGCTGATTAATGATGCATCATGCTTGATGCTCCTTGTGGAAAACACTAAGAAGCGTATCTGACTAGTTCTGCTGCTGATGCTGCCAATATGTTTTATTGGACCAAGTACATAAAGACGGCAGCCTCCTGGACTGAGCCATAAAAAAAGAAAGATTTGTTCCCCTAGAGAAGTCACCTTTGCATCTTTTCCTGTTTCCTTTTCCCTCTTTTCCGTGATGTGTGTATATTTTGCGGGGAATCTCATTCTGTGGTTCATTTCCTGCAGCATCCTGCAAAGAGGAATGCAGTGGTATGCATGTTATTTCAATGTTTTTATGTTTACTCACAATTTCTTATACAGTTAAGATTAGACAAAATCATTTGTAAGTACAGTGAGGTGACCTTTGGTTAAATATGTTACAGTATTAAAGCAACAACCACTGACTTATGGTTAGGAAAGAAAATCATTTGTGGAGAGTTTACATGAATACTACTGATTTTGTAAGAATCACCATGAGATCCAGCTGGTTATTTGGAAGGCCTAGACCCATCAAATCATTACTAGTGAACCTGAACAACGCTCTCCCAGAACCCAGAAAAATCAAACTCTCATCTGTGATCCCATGTACAGCCTCGGGCCTCTCTCTTAACAATGTGTGGCTATCAATATCTCAACGTTCATATTAACGTGAGCTTTATGTTTTTCGTAGCGCTGTGAGCTCCAAACCGGAAAACTTACCGTTTTAAGCCCCAAGTTCGTTCTCCACAGAACTCTTCAGCACTTCACACAGATTAAGGTGGTGCAAACTCTAGACTATGACTGAAAGTTGCTAATACAGACTGAACTTCACTAAGGCGTGGGGATGATATATCTCAAAGCTGAAATTCATTGGTATGGCCCTTTAAGGTCTTGATCCGCTGTCAGCCAATGTAAAACATCACAGATTCAGTGTCTCAGCCTTGTCTGACGTCAATAACTCCATCTCACTGCCAGCCAACTTGTATCCACACAACCCGAGGACAGCTATAAAAAGACTCTGTGTATGAAAAATGCAGCAGAGTTTCAACTCTGGTGTCCCAGTCACCCCCACCCCCCCCATAACATTCATAGCTCAAGATAAAAATGTCACTTTGCCGTCTGAGAATACAGCTAGTACAGATGCTTCGCCGTATTGAGTACGTGCACAAAGGAGGTGAGCGCTACTAAAATTTGGCTGCAAATGTTTCAGGAAAGCGAGCACAAAGGCGTTTCTATCCCTGCCAAAACAACTGACTTTATTTGATTTGACAGACATAAACTTCATATCCACAGCATCTGCGTCTCTCGTAAAAAAACACTTCCTGCAAGAAAAGAATGTTAAACACGGCCAGTGACACTAACAGTGACGAACATTTCTGCAACATCTCTCTCCTAGTCCCTCTATATGTCCCTCCTCTTCCCGCACTTTGTCTTTACACATCACTAAAAGATGCAGTTCTTCCAGTGAAATGAGTCTTCAGTGCACCGCCTCCTCTGTGTCTCTCTCTCTCTCTCTCTCTCTCCCCCATCTTTCTCACATAGTCTCTCTCTCTCTCTCTCTCTCTTTGTCTTCCTCTTTCCATTCATCCCTCCCTTCTTTTTCTTTTTCACATGATTAAATATGCAGGATCTTCCAGTGAAGGCATTTTTTTTCTTCCTTTCCCCGGTACAGAACCTTGTCCCTGCTCTGTGTTGTAAGGCTGTGGCTCCTGCAAGTTGAAGTGCATTTGCTTTGTGCTGTTGGTGGTTATAAATAAAAGACAGCGTTTTTCCGTTGTAGTCTGGCCCTGCTTCTGCCTGCTGCTGCTGCTGCTGCTGCTGCTTAAGTGATCTCTGAGGACCCCTTGCCTGGTATTTGGGGAAGGAAGGAAAGAATGAAAGAGAGAGAGAGAGAGAGAGAGAGAGAAAGAGCATGTGTGACACGACACTTGTGAGTACATCTACATGCATCTCGGTGTGTGTGTGTGTGTGTCCATGTGCTTGTGCGTGCAATAATATGTGCTGAATGTGAGGATTCTGGATGTCTGCGTGTGTGTGCATTCGTGAGGTTGTGTGTGACAGACGTGAAGTATGCCTGACCTGGACACGTGTGTGTGTGTGTGTTTTTTGCATGTGTGTGTGTGTGGCTGGTGCAGCCAGGGGTTTCGTAGGGAGGGGTTGAGCTACAGAGTGCTGCTCCATGGAGCGCGATGAGAGGAGAGGTGCTCTGGGACAACACAACCCATTCCAAACAGCACTCAGTCTGAATAATGCAACAAGATGGAGGAGGGAGGGAGGAGGAGAAGATAAACAAGAGGAGGAATGAGAGGAGAGAACATTTGATGAGTGGAGAGGAAGCAGGAGTTACAAAAGGAGAGAAATTAGGCAGAACACAAAAAGGTGGGGGAGAGGAAATAGGCGGGTGCAAAAAAAACACAAGGTGGAAGATGAAGGGAAGAGGGGGAAGCAGAGGAAGAGGGACAAGGATGGGGTGGATGACAGCAGATGGGATGCACAGCGAAGAAGAGGCCGTAGAGAGGTGTAGGAGGAGGATGGATGGACAGCAGTGGGAGCAGAAGAGGTAGGGAGGATGAAGGGAAGGATGGCAGAGGGGAGATGGATGGGAAAGCAAGAGGAAAAGATAAGTGGAGGAGAGGAGAGGAGAGGAGAGGAGGAAGGGTAGAGGAGAGGAGAGGTGAAAGAGACCAGTGAAGAGGAAAGCCCAGAGTGACAGAATATAATTTGTAAGAGGGAATAATTCCCCTCTTGGCTGCGGTTAAGGTGTTCCAAAAGAAGTTCTGAAAGCTAAAAGCTTTTCCTAAAAGCCTTATAAAAGCTCTGATTGAGACGGAGATTATCTATGACATCTTTGAAAAATCACTTCTACCCTTTTAGCACGGAACTAGAGATAATAACACTGCAGGTACGATAATATTCATTCATTCATTTTCCACTTTTTCTATTTAGGATCACGAGGGTGCTGTATCCATCCTGCATTGGACGAAAGGCAGGGAAACACCCTGAGTAGGTCGCCAGTCCATCACAGGGAGTATGATAATATGAGCTACATGATAATAATGAGAAGAAGAACAAGAAGAAGAACAACAACAGCAGCAACAACCCTAGACTCTGAAAAGGCAACTACTAAAATAAAAGTAAATAAAAAAGTAAAAACCAATTACATAAAACAGTGACAGTTTTTGACAGCCTAAACTGCTCAGGCATGACGTTCCCAAGGCCGTTGATTACAAGCCATCACAGGAGTCCCACTTTCAGTACACGCTTTCAGGAATTAAAAATACATTGGATTGGTTTTGTGCATCGTCCAGTAGGATCACCAGTAGGAAGGAGATGGACGGCCTCACTTCGGCATAAAACGATGAGGTGCCGGGAACATTGAACAGAAACAACAGCAATAATAGCAACAAACAGCAGCAGCGACAAATTTAGATCATCTACATTTGCGGATTGAAAAAAGTCACCTCAGTGCAATATAACATGTTGCCAGTGTCGTTCAGCAGAAACACTTTTTCCCTCTCCCTAAATGTCAGCATACCCTTTTTTGGAGGAGAACATTACCCTAGACCAGTGGTTCCCAACCAAGTCCTCAAGTACCCCCCTTGTCCTGCAGGTTTTAGCTCCAGTTCTACTCTCTAATTGGTTCAGGTGTGCCTGAGTAGAGCTAAAACCTGCAGGACAAGGGGGAACTTGAGGACTGGGTTGGGAACCACAGCACTCTTGATACTACATGGTTGGGGTTCTTTGCTCAGGTAGAGGTTATTGTATATTTTGCCCAGGTAGCAGAGCCAGCTGACAGGCTGCCCTGAACCCTGGGAGGCATAAATATGTTCAATGAGACAGGATTTTCCTTTGGTTGACTGGTAGATGTTGACCTCCCCTATGTGGAAAGGTTTCAAGATTCAAGATTCAAGATTCAAGAACTTTATTTGTCACATACACACACGGGGTGTGTAGTGAAATGAAAAGTGGCAATGCTCAATGGGAATGTGCAAAAGGGCAACAGTACACAGTATTTACAATAAAAAAACAACACAATATTTACAGTATTACAGTAATTACAGTAAAAGCTCTTATATAAAAAAACAAAACACAATATATACAGTAAGAGCACTTTGGAAATGAAAATATAGTAGTAGGGGAAATCGTATGAATGTAATATACTATAAATTATGTGTAGTCATTCCCTAAGTGTGTGTGTGTGTGTGTGAGTGTGTGTGTGCATAAGAGGGGCAGTGTGTGTGTCTTGGTGGGGGCCCTGGTGAGGTCGGAGTTCACAGTCCTGATGGCCTGAGGAAAGAAACTCCGTCTCAGTCTCTCTGTTTTGGCAGCGTGACTACGGAGGCGCTTGCCTGACCGCAGCAGCTGAAACAGTCCGTTGTTGGGGTGGTGAGGATCCTTCATGATCCTGCAGGCTCTGGTTCTGCACCTCCTGGTGTACAAGTCCTTCCAATAGTGCGTTCAGCCGAACGCACTACTCTCTGCAGAGCCTTCCTGTCCTGAGCGGAGCTGTTGCCAAACCAGGCAGTGATGCTTCCTGTCAGGATGCTCTCTACAGCTCCAGAGTAGAAGGACTGAAGGATCCTCCGGGAGACTTTAAATTTCCTCAGTTGCCTGAGGTGGTAAAGGCGCTGCCTCGCCTTTCTCACCAGAGTGTCAGTGTGTGTTGTCCATGTCAGATCTTCAGTGATGTGGACTCCCAGGTATTTATACCTGCTCACCCTCTCCACAGTAGTCCCATTTATCCCCAATGGTGAGTACGTCCTCTGTTGTTGTGTCCTCCTAAAGTCCACAATCAGCTCCTTGGTTTTGGTGACATTCAGGAGGAGGCTGTTGTCCTGGCACCAGAGTGACAGATCAGCAACTTCCTCCAGGTAGGCCTTCTCGTCGTTGTTGGAGAACAGGCCCACCACCACTGTGTCATCCGCAAACTTAATGATGGAGTTGGAGCTGAACCTGGCCACACAGTCATGTGTGTACAGGGAGTACAGTAGGGGGCTGAGGACGCAACCCTGGGGGGATCCTGTGTTCAGGGTGAGGGGGTTGGAGGTGTGTCTGCCCACCCTGACCACCTGGGGCCTGGCAGTCAGGAAGTCCAGGATCCAGGCAAGGTTTTGGTAACTCTGGTGATGTAAACTGTAGTGGACAGAAGCACCTTGTACCTGGCTGCACCTCCACTGTGCCAGTAACCACAGAAATGAACATCCTCTCCGACATTATTGCTGTAAGAAAGATTTCGGAGCGTGTCGTTACCACCGACACTCTCTGGCTGATGGCCGGTTAACAGGGCTTAAATCTAATTTTGAGCGCACACAAATGGAATAGCGGCTGCTTAAGAGCAGTAATAGGAGAGGAGTGCAGTTCAACGGCGACGTAGAAGAAGACAAGATGGGGAGAATCTCAGAGACAGACAGGTCGAGAGGAGAGATAGAATGCATGGCAGTAACATCACTTTGGTAACATCACTTTGGTAACACAGATAACCAAACGAAGATTTGCTAAGTAGTTATGCCTGATTTAGTGAATTCATCGAAGAGGAGATATGAAGAAAAGATTGGTTTCATTTGACTTCTGGATCCCTACATGATCGATAAACTAGCCTAAGTCAAGCCCAGCCAACATTAAAACATTAACGTTTTCCCTGACAATGTATCCTCATTTTTATGTGTTGTTGTTTCGCCACTGCACAATTAAAACAACTTCTAATGGGGGAAATGCTATTAATGACAGGTAGGCTGTAATCTGACAACTTCCTGGTACAATCAGAATGCTTGTGGTTTGAGATAAGGCCGCAAACAAGCTTGATATACGTCCATTATGAACCAACTAGGTAGGTCACTTTTTGTGGGTTACTTTCATTCTTTGTAATCCCGTGGAATGTATTTAAAACGTTATTTTACCATTTGAAAAGCCAGCACTACAAAAGCGATCCACAAAAAAAAACTGCAATGACATTATTTTCTTCCCTGGCGTGAAACCAAGGCGAAGTCATTGCCAGGGAAAAAACACAAACAAAGGTTTGTTAATGATGCTGTCCGTCGCTGCTACGCTGCCACCTGGCTGTTGGCAATATGGCCGCGGTGATTGATATGACCTATTTCGATGGATAATACTCTTATGCTAAACTATGCTCACTATAAATTCTGCAGTGCCTTTTTTTAACAATCTCTCTCTCTCTCTCTCTCTCTCTCTCTCTCTCTCTCTCTCTCTCTCTCACACACACACACACATTTCCTAAGTGGTTGCTGACAGCCAAAGGATTAGAGTGGGAGTTTGGGATTTCCAGTAGAGAAATACATTACCATGGTGTTACACCTTTAACATTAAAATGATATACCGATTTATTTTCTTCCATGTATACCGTATAGCTCCAGTAATGTAATGCTAGTAGTAACAAAGGAATAGCATTCTAAAAATAAACTATATAAAATATTTCCCTAAATTTTGCAAGGAGCATGGTGAGCAAGTGTGTCTGTTATTTTGTGTGTGTGTTAGTGTGTGCATGCATGTGTGTGTGTGTGTGTGTGTGTGAGAGAGGGAGAGATAAAACAACACTGGGCAGGATTGAGGGTGAAGCAAAGGTTCTGTTCCCTGGAGTTTGCTGTGTATGTTCCATGTGCTGAATTATGAATTATGACATTTTCTGTTTTACCGACAATGCTACATTATGGGCAATATTGGCTAAGTACAACCTGACTTAATGGCATCCCGACAACCGTCACCATCACTGCGTTATCTGCCCTGATTCGTTGTATTGCACATGCAGAATCTTTGCACACATTACAGACAGTTGCAGTGCATGCACCATCATGTTGATTGCTGCAGCTATCAGAGAGGTGTTAGCGGTACACGTCTGTCTGCACACATGTTATCTCAAGAGATTTATGTTGCTAACACCACTGAAATAAATACATCAATAAATAAAGAGAAGAGAGAAGTGCTTTTAGTTGAGATAAGGCTGCCCATTTGACCTTTACATCAAGCCTTCTCACACAAACTGACTCTGTATCAGCCCTCGCTGCACATATTTCAGAATTTCCCCCCGGGGATAAATAAAGTATCTATCTATCGATCTATATCAGAGGCCTTTCGTCTGTGCTGCAGCCCTGCTGGGCCTGGGTGTGGTTTGGCCACAGTATGATACAGGATCGGTACCCTTAAAAGGTTTTCCATTGCAATTTTGAATATATGGGACCCCGTGTACAATGAACATGTTTAATTATAGCAACAGCAGAACCATCGCAACCAATGTCAGCATCAATAATAGACATGGCGGACCCACTGAGTCTTTTTTTGTATTTGCCTGGGATTATATTTTGCATGAGAACATCCCAGCTACACACGCTACAGCAGTTAACAAATCTCATATTGATGGGTCTTTTCAACGGAGTAACGTTTGTTTGTTTGTTTGTTTGTTTGTTTATGTTTTTTTGTCTCTTTCTCAACATTTACTGAAGAACATACGGTACAGTGACATCATGGGTACAGTACGGCACACTAGTGCTATGGAAAAAGCATATTTGTAAGCTGCGGGTTCTGATATTTGGCAGTCTTGAACATGAAAAGAATTATAGTCCTATCTAAAAAGGGGAAAACAACTGTCCAGTTTCTCTAATCTGAAGTAATATCTATCTGAAGTTATGAGGCCTGAGGCGTTCTAATGTGATGGTTTTGTGGATGATGGACGTGGACTATAGACATTACAGCCATATGTAATATTTTTCTTTTAGATTAGATCAAATGAAACTAATCCCTGTGGGTTGTAACAGAAGCAGAGAGTAGGATATTGCTAAGAATAAGAGCCTAGAGCGTGCTAAAGATAATACAACAAGTAACTACAGGAACCACACGTACTGGAAATAATACAGCAAATAAATTCAAAAAAGATTTAGGCTTTGATTCAGAGTTGGTGCACATAAATCACGCACCTACATCTTTCAGCCAAGACAAAAAAGTAAGACAAGATACTCTTGCTTGCTTTCACTTTTATTTGATTTGAACAACTTAAATAGTGCCGTTTCATACATAATGTGGCATACATGTTCAATTTCTTTGGCTCTCTGTAACAATACACTGTAGTCATTGCAAAAAACCATTAAAAACAATTCACATTTTCAGCAGCTTGTGGCCCGCTTTACCAAAAGCATCAGCGCAGTAAGATCAACTTTGTCCATTTGCTGACAGGAGAACTAAGATTACAAGCTAAAGTTACAGATGTACTATCCTGTAACAGGGAGGGCCTTCGCTAAAGTATCCGTCAATGTTTTGTTGATGTATGTGTAGATGTATTGGTTGTGATGTGCATTTGTTGTATCGTGTAATATTGTGTGCATTGTATTTGTATCTTATCGTCTTGCATTGTGTGATCGTAGTGCAAAGATGCTTTTGGGATGCCAAGCTGTTACAGTAGAGATCTATTCATTCAATTTACAAAAATAGTTTGTTATCTATCTGCAATCCTGACAAGCGTAAATGCCATTTGAACACACATCGGGTCATTCCCAGTGCAAATGAATGAAATGGAAAACGAAATAAATTAATAACACAACAGCAACTGAATGTGTGTGTTTATCACTCCTTGGAAAAAAAAATCACCAACACTCATATTATCGAAGTAAAGAGGAACAAGAATAAATGCTATGTCTAAAATGTACTGTATACTCTCAAATATCATACAATTATTATTCTTAGTGCAATTTCATGTGTAATACACCACGGTTTACTTTTTATCTCCCTTCTTTCCCAAGCAGGCACACTGAAGAAAGGTTTGCCAGAAAAATGCTGACCTCACTAAAAAATATTTAAGGGACAATTTGCATTAGCTTGTAAAGGAAATTCAGCATTAGCAACATAATATTTAGTTAAATATCCAGAAAAAGAACCACAATTTTATCATGCTGGCTGGACTTCAAATCTAAGTAGGATTTCCTCTAAATATTTCATTATGAAAAGAAGTGTAACGACACTGATGTGTGATTATGATCATGGCCCTGTGAGCTGCTCCACTTCCTTGTTCACCCTCCCTGCTCCTTTTAATGCAAACATCAAAAGTCTGTCAGTCTACCAGTTCTTATCTGACTTTGTGGGGGAATGAAGCTGGATAACTTCCACATTGGACCAAATGTAACTACAAAGGTATTGATTTGTAAATGCAACAGTTACATGCTATTATTATTATTAGTAGTAGTAGTAGTAGGTGTAGTAGTAGTAGTAATAGTAATAGGTGTAGTTGTGGTCGCAGTAGTAGTAATAGTAATAGCAGTAGTAGTAGTAGTAATAGGTGTAGTAGTAGTAATAGTAATAGGTGTAGTAGTAGTAATAGTAATAGCAGTAGTAGTAATAGTAATAGGTGTAGTAGTAATAGCAGTAGTAGTAATAGTAATAGGTGTAGTAGTAGTAATAGCAGTAGTAGTAATAGGTGTAGTAGTAGTAACAGTTGTAGTAGTAAGTGTAGTAGTAGTAATAGTAATAGGTGTAGTAGTAGTAACAGTTATAGTAGTAGTAGTAGTAGTAACAGTTGTAGTAGTAATATTAATAGGTGTAGTAGTAATAGCAATAGTAGTAATAGTAATTGGTATAGTAGTAGTAATAGTAATAGGTGTAATAGTAGTAGTAGTAGTAATAGGTGTAGTAGTAGTAACAGTAGTAGTAGTAGTAATAGTACTAGGTATAGTAATAGTAGTAGTAGTAGTAACAGTTGTAGTAGTAGTAGTAGTAGTAGTAGTATTAGCAGACGCTGTAGTTGTAGTATTTCCTAGTAGTTGTATTTTCTATCATATCATCATACAACAAATCCCAGAGTGCATCAATGAGAAATTCCAACACTTAACTAGTTTCAAAGCTAATGCAAATTGCTGCCTTGGTATTTTTAACAACTGGCTAACATCACCTTTTTTGCATTGCATGTTTTACTTACCATGGGCTGTTCTAGTCTACCACACATGGTTACTGTCCCCTACATTCCTATGGTCATCCATGTATTGCAGCTTTGTGAGTTCTCACAAGTCTGTACATTATTGCACAAGAGAGTATTTTCAGCTCTGGGACCAGTTTCCCAGAAGAATATTTTGTACAAAGTTCATCTTTGAACCACTGTCCTGGAACCAGGGTCAGGGGATAATTGGATTAAAATATCATCAGTCTGGAAAAGAAACTGTATTCTGTTACAGTTATTGGAAGATACGTTTGAAAAATTGGGATTGTGGTGGGAAAGTAACTCATTTTTAGTAATCCAGTGGATGAATCTGCATTTCTGATGACATTTTCAAGCAGATATCCACCATTCTGTAACAGATTTGGTTCTAAAAGTAACCACCCTCACCATACATTTAATGGAACATAGTCAATCTAGGCTCTCCATTCTGTCTCCCTATACCTAGCAAATGCTGTCATTTCTTTCTTTCTAACTCGTTCACAAAGAAGTATAGGCGGTATCTCACTATGTTGACTGTTCATCTGGGTTTTGGCGCTCTATGTACACTGACGGTAGCTCCTGGAGTCTTTCAGTATGGTTCGGAACTCAAAATAGGTTGTGATCCTACTTCTTGGGTCGGCAGTAGTTACATTCTCAAAAGACCTTGGGTCCCAGGGAGAGACATTTTGAGAAGCCCTCCTATACAGGCCAGTACCTCTCGCACACAAGGGCATGAATGCCATCTTGCTTCTGCGATGCAGTTGAAGGCCGTTTGCAAATAGAAAATATGGTCTGTCGTCTTAAGTAAATATAAATTATGATATAGATTGTGCAAAAACGCAGTGTATGGTGTTCGCGGTTTTGTCAAATGAGAAGTTCCGATATTTCCTTAAAACTTCACATTTAAATGGACAGGAGAAGAAACTGTATGTCTGTATGTCGGGCCTGTGCAAAGATACATGTGAAAATGGGCGCTAGGTAAAACTTCCCATCATGATAAGCCTTTATAGAATAAAGGTTTGTTAATGGGTTTTGGAGAGGCTTGAATCCATCTTTTTGCGCATTCAAAGAAGACCCTCGTTGTACCCAAAGAGCCCCTGCCTTTTTTTAACACTAGAGGCCAACTGGCATTCCAGCCTCTCGTCTATCTTATCACATTTAAAATGGTTTCAAATGTACAAAGTACTTGAGGAGCCCTGTACCTCTCTACACCCTTAAACTGACTCAAAAATAGGCACATAACTTATTGCAATATACATACATCCCTCATGCTGTTTCTTTTTTTTTTTTTTTTTTTTTAACATTCTCAGTGACTATTTTGCCAAGGTTTGCTGTATGTAAATATCATGTTGGATACAAATATGGTATTTTTGCTGTAAGAATAAGATAAAAAAAAAAGAAAATCTTGTATAGGACCATAGTTGTCTCTTTATAGGAAAAAAGTCACCTCCACAAGCAGAAACTCTCTCACACAAAGACTAAAGTGCTGGAGCCAGGGCGCTAGAATGCAGCTGCATCCTCCAGCTGGCTTAGTGGTCAAGAATAATGGATCGACTTATAATTGTTGATTGGTCTGTCCAACAACACGTCGCAGGTCCCTCCAGTTGGCCCTGTGGATGAAGCTCTGCCCATCACTGTGAGAAAGGCCTTCACACTGGTCATGGCATTGGTTTGATGGAAAACAAAATAATTCCAATGAGTCCCCAGAACAAGCTAAGCGGAAGGTTCTGGTTTAGCTGTGAGGAAACAAGCCGACTGGAGAACCGACAAAAACTTGTTTTGAAGTAGTTTCATTCCTCATGCAGACGGTGGGCGTGTCCACAGAGCTGTTAGCTGACAGGTCCAAAGGCAGTCAGCGGACCAGGAAATGTAGGGTTTGATAGGCTGAGGTCATTTAACAAAAATTAGATGATTTGAATAGGCTTCCCACTGCTGCATTGTCTAGGTATACGGACGTGGAAAGAAAAAAAACAAAAAAACATGCAAGAAACAGCCTGCCAGGGCCGTGGAATCAAACTCATGCAGAGTGGAATGAGAGGAATGGCAACGTCTTTGGCCTGAGGAGAGAAAGACAGAGACATGTGGTAGAGTCATTCTCTGGACACTTGTAGGTACACATGCAGGTCAAGCATGTCAACAAGGTACCCACTAACCCCCTCCTAGATGTAGGATCACAGTGTGACCACCTTTACCCACTGTTACCTACTAGGTCAGATAGGGCAGTCAGTGGCTTGTGATGGGTCAGTCACTGCTCCTCACAGCCAGTAGTTTGGTAGGCCTCTGCTTCCTGGTTGTGGAACATGTACTGTAAAGGAAAACACACACACACACACACACACACACACTAGTGTTGAAATACTTATACTGCTGACTCATTAATCTAGTATCCTAACCCCTAATCCTAAAACCCATACTGAACTAACAATTTACTTCACTTTGTTATCATCAACATATTGACAAAATGTGTGCTTATGTACATACACACACACACACAAACACACAGTACACTTTGAAAGTGGTAAATGTATGCATTCACTGGCAACTTTATGATCCAATAGTAAATGTAGTAGTAAATGTACACATTTCAAGATGAATCGTGTAAATTTGTCTCTTTCACTGGTTTGACTGCGTTTTGTTGTGGGTATTACAGACCAGACAGTTTGATCTGTCACAGTAGGACTCAATCATGGTGATTTTTCATATTAGTCATGGGCCTTTGCTCAAAAATATCTCTTGACAATTGTTTTTAAGTAATGCAAAGTGTGCAGAGCGATGTTACATTTTGCCATGCACTTTCAAACAGAGGCTTAGCTGAAGGAAGTCCTTAGGGTTGGGTAAGATTTCATGCATGCCCTCCCAGTTGAACCGCATCACAGAGTGAGGATGGTGTGCATCTGTAGTATGGTTATTCCATTCTGTCCATATTTGCAGTATAGCAGAATACTGTATACAAGTAACAAATTGGACTATTTGATCTGCACTGTCAATTATTATGACTTAAATCAGAAGATTGTAAGTCTGTGACTGTCTGGCAAGGTGTCAGGCTATCATCCCAATCACTAGTTTGGGAGAAAACGTCCACCTGGTGGAGTTTTTCTGCATTGCGTTGGTGTGTCTGCCTCTTCACACATGGCAGGCAGATTAAATGTGCCTATGTGTTGATAGCCAAAATTATGTGTCAACCTAGATCTAGTTTTATCAATAAAATGATGTCTGATTGATTTCATAGCCTTGTCTAACCGTGGGTGAACTATACAACCATAGTCGACGGTGCATAAAAAGACGACGGCACACATGATGCACTACACTGGGTAACCACACTGGGTATCCTTAGCTATCACTGATACTGTAATCATGACTCATCAAATTAGTCACACCATTAAGAGCAGACACTTGTCAACAATATAATCCTCACTCATTACTGCTATCCATGCAGTTGTAGGTGCCTTAGACTATGTAGACCACCAAGTCAAGATGTTCATTTGAGCTATCACATGATGACATACGTACCCGTCTTCTATCATCACACTATAGGACTCACCGATTTGAGGTTGGACTCCATCTCTGTAAAGTTCCACTCAGTCAGAGGCAGGCTTAAACTGAAGGGCTGGAGTTGAGAGAGAGAGAGGGAGAGAGAGAGAGAGAGAGAGAGAAGAAAGAGGAATGGGACAGAAACATATTCAAACTGTTATTCATAATATGAATACACACCCGAACCGTGAGCAGCGCGATTGACAAGTCATTGGAAGTCTACTCATGTCCTACAGAGCTGAGCGACCAGGGAAACTCGGCTGATGTGTGGACGGTCAACAAGCTTGTCGGTGACAAAAGGTTGCCCGCAGCTGGTCATCGGCTGTTAACGGCCAATCAGATTTCTTGCTTGTTTCCCAACCAATGTCATTTTGTTTCATGAACAATAATTCCACATTGCAAGAGCAAAATGGATGAGAAGTTGATTGCAGATGAGAAGAAGATTCAAATAGACTCAGAGGTCTCAAATACCATGCTTGGAGTGCATGCTCTGAAGTAATTTTGTGCATGCTCTGAAGTAGTTTTTTTCTATTTATTTTTGATTAATGTTTCCTGCTTGCTAGCTAGGCAGCCCACAACTGATCAGAATAGAGAAACCATAACCAAGTTGGTCCCAGTGTGTACAAGCAGTAAAAGTAACACATCAGTTTGTGCGTGGTATACACCAAATATAGCAACATACCTGAACGTATGTGTAGTTATGTATGCTGTGTGTTTCTATCAGTATGTGTGTGTACATGCATCTATATATATATATATATATATATTAAGTATAGGCCTACTGACATCCATAACAGCGGTGGTCCCAGGTTCCACAGTGGTCTGTTGATGACTCCTCAGTAGCAGCTGCTGCAGCTCCTCCAGGCTCATGTCCACATTCTCCACTGCATCAGACACCTCCACTCTACACACACACACACACACACAGAGTAATATGTGAATGCACACATATACCAAAGGAAAGGCTTGCAGACACAGACATAGAGAAACAAAAAACGATCAAGCATGCTCATACATGCAGTTACACATGTATGCACAGACACATGCAGGAACAAAGACACAGAGACAAACAGTACACAAGGGTTCGACCAAAGTGAATGTTTGAAGGCTGATGCCGAAATCTTTAGACTGAAGTTGCTGATAGTCTATACTTTTTCAATATCTTTCAATATCCGCTCAATAGCTTTAAATCTGATGATTCCCATGCCAGAGGATTACAAGTATTTTGTGTTTGTGTCAGAGATGTATTCTTGAAATAGCATTCAGATCATGTGACACTAAAAGTCTTCTCTGAAATCCAGACTAGCAGCTCCTTACAGCAGAGCGACCCACCACACCTATTCCATGGTAGGGCTGTGATACATGAGGCCTTTACATAAAGAATTCAACTACATTCAAAACACATAACTGAACAATTAAATGAACAAATAAAATGTGCAGTCAAATTTCATTACAGGTTTAACGGACTGTTTTATGTAGGGGAGGAACCTCCGCCATTGACTGGCTGATACCCAATATTTAATAAACAGCAAATATCGATCGTAACATACACACACTAGCATACTGTATCTATGCACATATGGACACAGTTAAGTGTAAAGAGCTCAAAAATCTCCCCTTGATATCTTGCACTGCATCACTACTGTGTGTGTATGTACCTGTGTCTGTATGTGTGTATCTCTGTGCCTCTATACTTGTGTGTCCTGTGTGTGTATGTACCTGTGTCTGTATGTGTGTATCTCCGTGCCTCTATACCTGTGTGTCCTGTGTGTCTATGCGTGTCTCCATGTGTATGACCCTGTGTGTGCATCTACCTGTCCAGGGCAGCTCTCTTGCTCCTCCTCTCCCCCATAGAGGCCGCCGAGCCCCGTCCCTCCAGCACAGACTGGACCATTGCAACCGGCAGGACAGGGGGTTCTGAGGAGCACACCTCGCAGGAGGAGGTCATTGGTACGGCCTCCCCTCCTCCTACGCCTCCTCCTTTCCCTCCTCCTCTCACTCCTGGGCTCACAGGCTCCTCCTTGATAAGCATCATGCACTTCTCTCTATGGATAGAAGACATATTCTCTATCAGTGGTTTTCAAAACGCTGCTGGGTCACAGAAAGATTATCAATCAATTGCCGAGACTAAAACTTTTTAAGAAATACACAGTTACAGCTTGTGATAATTTTGAAAAATATGAGTGGTGGAGAGCGAGGGAAGAAGTTGGTCTATAAAATCGGGCTGACAAAATTGAGACAGTGAATCTCAGGGCACTTTCGTGACAGAGGGTCTGTTGAGGTGGAGAATTTCTCTCCTCAATGTCTCCGCCCATCTCAAAATTGTTTTAAATTTCCTGTCCACTCAGCTCATACTAGCCCTAAATGAATACCACCGATGAATGGTGGAGCCGGCGGTGCTGCAGAGCTGAAATCTTCAGCCAAAGGACGGTGAGACGGTTGGCCCTTAAAGCATCCTGCTGAAATTCACAATGAATCTGCAATGTTGAATGTTTGTCCAGTATTGGTGGGCTGCACCATATAGAAGTCAGACAAATATGTTTACAGCTCATAAAATGGGATTTATTGTTGAATATCTCTTTAAAATAGGGAACATTTTGCCAGATTAGTTTACGCCCGAGCGTACTTTACTTCAGCCATTGTACACTGCCTCAGGAAATATGACATGATCTATTATGCTTAGGATTTCAGGCATCTCCTCCAATTACTATCTCACGGAACACGATGAACACTGACTACCTGCTCTAGACAAAGAAACTATCCTTATATTTATTGGAATTCTGACACACAATAGTCTGCTAAATAGCCTGCTAAAACATATAGTATGTTGTCTGAGACGCACGCTTTGTGTTTCAATGTACTGATTCAGTTTTATTTCACAATATGTGAGAAAAAAGAGCTACTGCAGTGGCTGCTGTGGTGCTACTGCAGAACAGATGCAGGACAGATGCTGGAAGGGAGTTCTAAGGCAGGAAATGGTAATGTATTGGCAAATAATGCACCAAAACCCTCCAGAATCTCAATTAAGAGCTTCATCATCCATTGAAGAATGAAAACTAATATTTTGGTTGTTGTTGGTGGTGCTTACCTTTGGTGCATTTCTGGATTATTTAACTTTACAAAATAAAAGATCTTGCAATTGGAACCAGTCGCTCACCTGGTCTCATCAGGCTGCATCTGGAGGGCCATGCTGGCCTGGGACATGTCAGTAACATCTGATATGATTGGTCCCCCTGTCAGCCCGCTAGTAGAGCAAGAAGCACTCTCACTGGATGGCTGAGGAAGGACAGGAGACAATGGTGATATATATATATTTTCTCTGCTGTGTTCTTTTCCAAGCAAAACATTTCTTGTTTACATTTCCCTTCTTTGTTCCCTTATTTTACCAATTTTGAGTATATGAGAAGTATTGATAACAAAACATTACAGATGTACAAACTGTATATTCCCCTAGTGGCACAGTTCCTTACAGGTAACAAATTAGGATGCAACACCCTTGCTTCAAACAAATGAAGGGAAAGTGAAAAAAGCAATTTACTGAACACAAAAAAAATTTCCCCCCCAAAAATATCTACAGGATAGTAGATCACAGTACACCCACTCCCCCAGTATACCCCTTCAAATCTATCACTATGCACTGTTTCTTGGACTTGGACTTGATTTTGATATGAAATGTTTCCCTCTAGTGTTGATACAACAGAACAGCCAGACTGTCAGTATGGTGTTAAAGGAGATATAAACCCAAATAATAAATTCACTATAATATAGTGAATGCATTGTGTTTCAAACAAGGCTGGCATCAATAGACTTTCAATTCAAATTTAAAAAACATCTAGCACTGCTGAAGAAAGCGATTCATTCTATCTTTGTAATTTCGGGTGCTAAATCAGGTGTAATCTGAAAGAGGAGGGGGCAGCCAATAACTGAAAGGTTGCTGCTTTAGTTGAATAGTCCCCGTGAAAAGGCACCACTCACAGTATGAAAACAGATTTATTTAATCCAAGTTAAAAACATTGACGTCTCGGCCCACAAAGGCCTTCTTGATTCTCTGGTTAAGGTTCATTAGAGAGCACTAAGAGTGATTTCCCCCAGGGCAGATCAAGAAGTCCTCCTGGCTGTGGGGACGAGTAATAGAATGCACACCAAAAACATTACAAGGGAAATTAATAATACCTCTTCACTGGGATTACTGCCCGTAGGCACCAGTAGCATTTATGGTGCCCAGCAACACGGAGCATTAATAATTACATATGAGGTGATCTTTGGATGACCTGTGCTCTGTCCTCCCTGAGAAATTCATAAGGTGTAGTGATGGTGTGTGTGTGTGCTTCAGGTAGGCATGAAGTAACACACATTTCCCCTACTCTAGAAAAGATCAATAAAGTAAATCTTGCATTATCTTACATATACTGACCATATGTGAAAGGGCTTATGAAGCGGCTCCATATAAACTCTCAATAAATGAAACTAAAGTGTTTTTTTCTTACCGACTGGATGTAGAAGGGCTCGTGGAGGGGCTCCATTGGGTGGCTATGGCTGAACTTGGAGGCAGGAGGGCTGGGAGAACCATCGTCCAACATCAGGGGCCTGGAGGGGTGATCAATATTCAATCAGTAGTGATAACAGCTACACAGAGGTGACATCATCCGGCATCAGGGGCCCAGTATTGACTGATTAATGAATAAAAATGATGTATTACAGGTGGAAGTTTGGTTAGATGCCCACCTGTCCCGAGGTCCCGAGCTCAAAACACACCGACATGTTTTGTATAAATGTGCAACTTTTCACAGTTTATGAAAGCTTGATTATGTACCGCAAAGGTTGAGTTGAATTAGAATGGGCACTTCCTGGGGTATCAATGAGTGTGTATGTCATTTAAAAGTTGCCACATATAAACTCATATCCCAATATTTCATATCTGAACTATGATAGCTGGAATATTCTACTATATTAGGGAATGTAAACACCTCAACCTGTTTACTTGCCCTTTCTAATCTTGAGCAAATGTTGAGCAAAATTATACTTCCTCTGCGGCAGTGCACTGGCTGTCCAAAACAAATCTCTTTACTTATTGCTTTACTGCAAAAGTTAGGTATTTGAGCACGCCATGCCTTTCTCATGCTGGGCTTGTTCACACACCACACACACAGCTGAACCAGCATTTTACACACAGGCTATAGCAGGGTCATGCACTCTGCTGCGCCTTCACTGTGTGTGTGTGTGTGTGTGTGTGTGTGTGTGTGTGTGTGTGTGTGTGTGTGTGTGTGTCTGACTGACTCAGCACTCATCTCCATTCACAGCATTTGTTGAGTTGGATTGTTCAGTTTGTCAGCTGAGCCAGCCCTTCCCTCTGCCCCACTGTGGCCCTGTTTGTCTCACTTTTGTTGATTTGCTCCACTGTGCGTGTGTGTGTGTGTGTGTGTGTGTGTGTGTGTGTGTATGTGTGTACTCACAGTTTTCTCTTTAGGCCTACGGAGCTGGGTGTGTTGGACTGCATCTGGCTGAACAGAAACTGAATCAGCTGGCAAAGAGAAAAAGCACAGCATGAATCAGCATGACCCCCCACTCTCTCCCTCTCTCCCTCTCTCACACACACATACTCCCCCCAAAAACACACACACACACACACACACACACACACACACCTTTTTGAATCACACCTCATAATTTAAGATACCATGGTGTGTGAACAAGCCACACCTGAGACAATAAGGAACGGAAACTATTTCATGCGTCATCTGAAAACCTCAAATCCTTGTGAAAATCAAAAAATCTCCATGGCTGTGTGTCAGTAACATGGTGGGCTGCTCCTCTACTATGTTGCTTGGATATAATGGCCTTTAGAGTAGCTGAGTTGGTTCCAAAGTGCCAAGCAAGATCATTAAGTAATTCATGTCAAAGAGCAGTGATTTGACCCAGATATTACAGGCCAATTGTCATATCTGAATACAGATGCACAGATGCACACACACACACACACACACACACACACACACACACTGACCTTGTTCATGACCTTCTGTTGCTGTGTGTGGTTCTGCCTCAGTGAGACCACCTCTCTCCACAGCACCTCATTCTGCCTGGAGAGAGGAGAGGAGGAGAAGGAGGATAGAAGAGCTCACTATCAGCTTGTTCCTTTCCCTTTAAGACTTCCAAGCAGATTAGCCTGCAAATACTTTTTGTTATATTTTTGTTTGTCTACACAAAATACCACATAGTGAACTATATTTTTAGATTTTCTTTTGCAAATGTATTGAAAATGAAAAATAGAAATTGCAAGAAAATCATAATTAAATTTGACATTATGGGTTAATGTGTGTATATCTATGACAAAAAAAATCATAATTCAGGCTGTACATGCATGTCAATACCCATGTATACATGGGTGTGCACTCATACACACGCACACACACACACACACACACCTGGCCATGACTTCTAAGGATGTGAGTGGTTATTGGTGAGAGAGTGTGTGGTCAGGTGAGCAGGTGAACATTCTCTCCACTCATTAGAGACAATAGTGTAGTACAAAGCAGCAGGGCTGCACAATGGGCACACAGCAGCTATTTTCAGCAACAATAGGCTCTAGAGAAAAAGTCAGGTCATCCACTGGGTGATTTGTTCCAACTTACTGGGGAAATAGTGAACAGGTAAATTGCTGTTCTCACACTTTCCCCCCCCAAAATGCACAGTTAAAATGGACGCTTAAACTATAATGCATCTGAACTCTATGTTTTATATAAAGGACAGAGAACAACTCTCTAATTTGAAATATATCAGTATCCCTCTATGAGGTTTCAGGTCATGTTATTTCCATTGGTATTTAACACTATGTGGCATAAGGGTACTTTGGTGGTAATTGTTGACGGAAGGGAACATCACTCTCCATCCCATGTTTTCCCAGTTGGTCCAAGAATTTGAACCAGGAAATTTCCAGTCTCAATGAAAAAAGATGACTGGAGGGCTGCAGCACGGTGGTGAATGTGAATGTGCGAACACACTCACACACACACACACACACACACACACACACACACACACACATATATACATACAGTTTCTTTACTCACTGTTTCATGTCTTGCATCTGACATTCCATGTTGTCCTGTTGTGTTCTGAGCAGCTGAACTTCATACAGCAGTTTACTGAGGTCCTCCTGGCGAACTTTAGTCTCCTCGCTCTTCACTATGGACACCTGGACACAAACGCATGGTGAAAGAAGTTCTACACTCGGAGCAGTAACTAGCTTTTATGTTTATATGGTAGGTAAAAATTTACAATTCTACAGTAAAATTCTATCACAGAAAGCTGTTTTCACTGCTCGTACTGTTACAGCTGATATTCTGGATACATGTTTTTATATATAAATTCTGCTATTGAGCCTTGGGTTTGGCTGTTTTTCAAGAAAGGCATTTACTCATGCAGGCGTCAGACATTTGTATCAAAGTACCTCTAATGCGTAAACAAAATAAATCTAGTGTGCTGTAGCTGTGGTGCAGGCGTCATTCATACTCTAAGCCAACATGAACACGATGTGAAAACCACATGTAAACTTGATCCAAATGAAAGACGTTACGCCAACATTGCACCTACACTACATGTGTCCTGTCTCCATTGTTAGTCAAGTCCAGTCTTGGTCCGGTCTTTGTCTCAAGACCACCTTCTATTGTCTCAGACTTGTTTTGGTCTCGTGTCTATTTTCACTCGGACTCATCTTAATCTTGGCAACTATTGGATGTTGGCGTTTTTATGCCCATTAAATAGTATGTTTTTCTCAACGTAACTATTCTGAAGTAAAATAATTGGCGGCATGGAATCAATTTGGCCCTGCCAATGGAATTCCAAGCATTTGCTGAAATTTCTTCGATAGGCAGGAAGCAAGCAAAAACAATCATTGAGCACCAGCCGCACAATTTGCCACAACCAGCAAGTCGCAGTCTCTTACACTCTTACATGTCAGCAATATGTGGACACTGTTGTCTACTTTAGTCTTGAATAGGACTTGACGAACTTGACTGCACTTGGCCTTGGACTTGACTAAGGTGGTCTTGACTACCGCCCTTAGTGCCTTAGTGTGTGTGTGTGTGTGTGTGTGTGTGTGTGTGTGTGTGTGTGTGTGTGTGTGTGTGTTTGTGTGTCCATACCTTCCTCTTGATGTGTTCCAGCAGGTGCTCATGTCCCTGAAGGAAGTACAGATGTTGGAACTCTGTATCGTCTCTCTCAGGCTTCACCAGGCCGCTCTGCTCAATATTCACAACCTTACGGAAACCATCTAGATACACATATACAGGCACACACACACACACAGAAATACATATCTAATTGTATTACTGTACTTGTGACTACGAAACTGTCAGCAGGAAAAGAATGAAACAGAAAATAATGATTAAAATAAACACACACAACAACATACAAGACTTGACAATTCCATATGGTTCCACTTACTTAGACCCGGTAATTCCACTTACATGAACCTCAGTTTAGAACACGTTCATAATTCCTGAACAAGAACTTTGCTTTACTGTTCACCCATTATGTCTGCTTTTATATAATGCTACATCTGGATAATGGCTTCAAATGACTTGAAATTTGGAGCTGAGTATAAATGGGACAATTGGTCTTTTACTCCTGAGTTTACATGACTGAGATATTCTAAAAGAGCTGTTGGAAACACAGGGTTCACAAGGTAGATCAAGAAAGGGAGGAACACCTCTTTAAGCAGTATTACTAGCGTAATGACAGCTTCAAAATTCTTGCTGGCAAGAGAAGAGAAGAGAAGGGAAGAGATGTGTCTACTCACACATGTTGAGCTGTCGAACGAAGCTAGCCATATTATTGTGTTTGAAGTACTTGGGCAGAACCTCCTTGGCGAAACGTCCTTGGTCAAACACATGGAAACTAGTCCCAGTCTGAAAGAAAGAAAACAGCTAGGAACATAGTGTCGGTGTCTAACAGAAAATTCATATATCCAAATCTGTCCTTTTTACTCATTTAAGATCATTTCATAACATTTCTGATTATATATTATACAGTGGAGAGAGACAGGAACTGTAGGAAGTTAAGGAGAGCCAAGCAATCTAAGAAAGTTGTATGCGACTTCAGCATTTGAAGTATTTATCTCTTGTACTTTCTAATGATACATTCTTAGTTTAAGTTCTATTGACATGACCTTATGGAGACCAAAGTTTGTCTTGAATGAACGATGGAGTGGTATTAAGGGTATTATCATATAATCAATATTAAGGGTATCTTGGTCCAGAAAATCACTCTTTCACTCCTTATCACTCCTCAAGTTTTAAGTTGTAGTGATGTTTTAAAGCTATACTATGCAGCTCTACACATTGGCGGCCCCAAATAGCAGTAAGAGATGCTTTTTTAAGACTTCAATACCCAGAAATCATGCAACGTCACATCAATAAACTGGCCACTCCTCTGACCTAAACTTCTTCTTAGTGGCTTCTTTGTTCTTTCTTTCTTTCTTTCTTTCTTTCTTATTCTAGTTTTAGCCATCATTGGTGAGCTGAGTTTTCTTTTCACGGAGCACATGTTTTGTATTTAACTTGAATTGTCACTTCCTGTACATGGAGAAGATTTCCTGCCAGTGACCATACCCGACACAAAAAATTTTTTTAAGACAATAGGGTGAATCTACGGCGAATCTAATGTAATCTAATCTAATCTCTTCTGTGTTGCAGCCCCACATGATGATTTATGATGATGAGACAGATATATTTAAGATATTTAAGATTATTTTGATGCAATTTCTGCTATTATTGGATGGTTATTGGATGGTTATTAGCTAGCTTACAGTGCACATCCACTGGTTGAGCATGGTAATTTTGAAAACAATAACTGTTAGGGGATGGCTCTGTTAGCGCTATACCTCCCCCCTGTTTTGTTATGGAAGTGCACAAAATCTGTGCAATGATTTGTTGTTGAAGAATCACATCAGCTGAGCCAACTATGCAAAGTGTAGGCAACAATGGCTGCAGAGTGGAATGCCACTGTCTCAAACGTAATGGATGGCACCATTTTAAACCACTTATTGGAGTCCACACATCAGCCGTACTTGTATACACTGCTGAGAAGATTTTGCACTTAGGAAAGAACGTGCTTTCATCAAGAGCCAAGCAGCTTCCCCGGGGGACGACACGCTGGGACAGACTGAGGTGCTGGCGAGGCTCAGGGGAACCATCACTGGTGGTGGATGTGCGGATATTGCACAGCCATGCCCAAAGAGATTTAGAATATATGCTGGCATGAATGGGGTGATGCGCAGTTTTTGCTTGAATCCATTGCTGACATTGAAGAAGAGGGATAATTGTGTCACTTCACTGGTTTTCAATCCTGGTCCTGGACTCACAGCCCTGCTGGTTTTGGATCTACCCATCTAATCAGGGACTGATTTACACCTGGGACGCCAGGTGAATGCAATTAACTAGCTGGTAGGATAGAAAAACAGCAGTACTCTGGGTCCTTAGGACCGGGATTGAGAACCACCGTGTTACTCAACATCAAAGTTTCGATGCATACATGGACAACAGCGTTTTAGAAACATTCCTCTGCACAACCAAGAGGATAAACTGGATAGCTCTCCTTGCCAACTATTACTAAGTTTGTCTAGGTAAGTTAGCTAGGCTACTATTACGCATTTGACGTAATATATTATGGTTCAAGTACAATTTCAAAACAAAAGAATCCAAGGACCCAAGGACAGAGGACTTATAAAAGTTTAAAAGTTTAACTTTCAAAGAGGCATGTGATGTGGCCGACGAGAATGAATGCAAAGCCTCAAGATTCATTACGAGAACAATGCATCATGTCCAAACAGTGCAACAGTCTGTAGTACAGAGCCAGTTGAAACAGATGGGGAAATGAATGACTTCCCATCCCCCAGTTTCATCCCCCAACAGCATTTCTAGCTAAATTAATAAAAAATCCAGGCTGTCATGGAATATATGGGCATGGTTAAGTGTATTTATGTCCATTAACGCTCCTGGTGTCACCTGAGTTTCTCCTGGCCAGTTTCCTCAGTGTGGCCTTTTGACACCATTTATTATCTAATTTTAATTGAACGCCTTAAGGACTGGCTGGGTATCACCAGCTCTTCTCTAGACTGGTTCATCTCCTACCTTTCTAATATAGAATGTCACTATTGGTAAATCACCCTCTTCACTGAATATCACATTTAGGGTGCCGCAGGGCTCAGCTCTTGGTCCAGTCCTTTTCTCATTATAAATGCTCCCCCTTGACCATATAAACCATATAACCACATCTTTCATTTCACTGCTATGCTGATGATAACCTGCTATATCTCCTGTTAAAACTCAATGATCCAAACAGCTGTGACGCTCTTAACAACTGCCTCCGCAATTCAAGTGCTGCATTTTAAGTAGGGCCTAGACAGATTCCTACAGAGGGAAAACAAAATGGCTCCTGTGTAGAACGCAGGGTATTTGCTCAACACTGTCAGATGTCAACACTGTCAAGTTTCTGTGTTATGGTGGTGACACATAATTTGGTGGTATTGACAAATATCACTAAAGCATCTTTTATGGTGGTTTGACAATCATTTTTAATCATAGTAAATATTAATGTCATTTTTCATTACCATGTGTAATTAAAGTAACATAATTTTGTTTCACATATATAAAACTAATATACCTAATGTCTCTTTATGAGATTTGATGTACATTTGTAAGCACTAAAAATTAAACTTAATTTATAGTAGGCTAGTACATAGTCTTTTTATAAATATGATAATAATAGATATGCTTTAAATGAAACATGATGTTTTATTACTTTTAAATAGCATGTAATTACATAGTGCAGACTCTCATGTCAAAACCTTGTTAACTGCAGTTTTGGTGATTTTCACATTTTTATTTAATTTGAAGGTTTACATAATCCTTTGGACTGCGCAAGAATCAACTGTTGGTTAAAGTGGTTAAAATAATGAAATTACATGTTGTAACAACCTATTGTCACCACCGTCAGAGGTCTTATTTTTCATAGTAAAGATGAAGTTGCATAAGGTAAAGGTTTTAAAATGAATAGATTTTTATACAGTAGTATAAAAATTTAGCAAAATTCAGCAAAATATTCAACATGTAATTGCACATATGTGTAATTATGCGGCAAAAAAGAAGAGGCTCTAAATTGGTCTTGGACAAATATATAAAATTAGCATGGTTTTTGTTTTGTCTGACATGAAAAACATGACATTTGTGAAAAAAAAATAAAATCAAGTGCTAGCTGAAAACTAACATAGCATATCTAATCTATCTGATTAGAGGCCTGTTTTGTTGACCTTCTTAAGAATCAGTGAATCTTGAGACAAGTTGTGCCTTGCAAATGCCTGAACAATGCCCAAGCAATATTTTTATATGACCACTACCGATAAATCAAACTATAATGCTATGTGTTTAATGTCAGATTGCTTTCAAAAAACACCCCCGAGACATACAGGCACTTAATTATAGACAAGGTTTTTCCAACTAAAGAAACTCTCATCAGTCATGACTTAATGGAATTTAGTAGATAAAACTTTGCTAATTTCATTTTTTCCAGTTGAAAGAGAGACACTTATTTTCAGTTGTTTTTTATGTTTTGTGGTATTTTATTCATGCTTGTGCAATGAAAATCAAGACAGTTCTATTTTAAGTTATTTTTATAAATTGATATATTGCCAAAAGAAACTACAAACTGTTCTACTTTGAATTAAGTAAAAATTTAAAAAAATACATTAAAAGTAAGAGGGTCAATTTGTGTGTTTTGTTTGGTTTATCAACAAAAAGAAGAGGAACAATTTAGAATGCATCATATCTGTGGAATAGTCTTTTCTAAATCCATACTAAGATCATACAGAATGGAATTATTTTAACGTAACACTTCTAGTTACCTCTTATACACCAGAGGACATAACACTGAACATTAGCTTGTATCCGATCCCTGTAGTGCCCCTGTAGTGCCCATTTTTAACATGGGTAAAAAGTGTGATAACAGGACCTGATGGACCTGAGGACATGCTGATACATATTTTTATATGAAAAATAACAAAATGTGCTGCTCCTAAATAGAAACCCACAGGTGATGATGACCACTAGCACTGTGTTAACTGAATGACGATGACATTTTAGCAGACATAAGGTATCGATAATATTCAACTTAATTATAAACTGATGTTATTTTTAATAAAAGCGGTCGTTTCTCACAGTGTATAGTGTTATGAACGCAGTACCTGGGATGATAAAAGCCTGAAAAATGACTCACAGCACTCCAGCAGATGAGGTGGTTGGTATCAGGGTCCTCCACCAAAGTCCACAGCTTGGTGAGGAAGGCTGGCACATTGCTGGCATAGCTGCCATCCACACCCATCGCACCTGGAGACTCCTGCATAATGCTACCGCTCTATTCCCAAGATTGACCACGGGTCTGCGAGGAAGAATATGTTTGAGTGTGTGTGTGGGTGAGTGTGTGTGTGTGTGTGTGCACGTGTGTGTGTGTGTGTGTGTGTGTGTGTGCAGGGTCCCAGATTAGTCCATGTTTGAGAAACTCCGTTGTTGATGATCCGTTGTTGCTAATCCTGGGGTTATCTCCGTCTCCCTGGTGTGAGTTGGTCAAATGATCTCTCCGTACTTCTTTCTTGATGTGTCTATCTCACTTTGTGTCTATGATTTTAACTTTTGTCTTTCCCTTGCTATGTCTCTTTTCTTGACTCCACCTATTCTATGTATCCCTCTTTTATGTTTGTTTGTCCCTCCTTTCTTTATTTTTATCTCTCCTTTCTTTCTTCGTGCCCCTGACACACCAGTCATCCAACTGAATGTCATCACAGTAGGGCCATGTCAGCATGCACACCCATGCACACCCATGCACACACACACACACACAAACACAAACACACACACACACACACACACACACACACACACACACACACACACACATATGCAAACACACCAAGCCAACCCCCTGGCCTCCCGTTAACAACCAAGGGACTGCCCAGTAAAACAATGCAGTGTCCATACAAAAGCTCAAATAATACACCACTGTCCAACCAACAAAACTAGAGGGCACTGGCCATAGTGAATAGGGTGGGCATGTGTGTTCATGTATGTGAGAGAGAAAGACAGTGAGACAGCTTTTTTTATGTCTGAAAATTATTATAAACTTCTGGAAGTGGACACCCGTTTATATCAAACACCACAACAAGCACATTACTTAACAAGCCGTTATCTAACACTTTAGTTTTTCCTGTGAATGAGTTGTATCTGCTCAAAACCAAGCACAGAAAGATCAATAAATAATTGCAGCTCTTTTAATGTGGACCCCTGCTTCCCTCTTATTTAGGTATATTTTCCATCCTATATTAATCCTCGCTCTTCAATTTCTCATCCTTTTTTTCCTCATTGGTGGACCTCTTGTGGGTCCCAACATAATAAGAGAACTAGCATTTTTTTAATCTGCCTGGGTCCCAAGTTGCGACTATACTTACTCAGTTTGGGTTCTGTGCTGAAAAGGTTTAAGAGCCCTTGCCTGAAGTCTTACAGCTATAATGGGTTATAATGTGTGAGAATATACTATATTATGGGCTATCCCAAGCTCTTATAACATGTCTCTTTATGGAGCAAATTAGAAGCTACCATCTATAACAATACAATAATACCATTTTGAGATTCATTGTAAATATCGCTGTGATATCTCCCTTAATAGATGCCTTAACATTTAAGTGTTAAAAAATGCCCTGTGTAGTGTCTAGACACTGACCTCCAGGGGAAGAAAAAAGCATTGCAAACATTTTTTTTTTTTCAAAGCAGTGACACTATGATGCAAGTTACAGGTAGTGTATGAAAATGAAAATAGCCTATATAGTATTAGATCTGACATACTGCCATTTCTTCACACATTGTTTTACAGTCACCAGCCAGGAGAGCTTGTGGTTGGCTTGGGAGTGGTTAGGTTTCCATTCAGCTAGTGGTAACCCCATGTTATCGGGTCCAAAGGTGATTACTACTTAAGTGTCCACAGGGGCAACAGGCTCCAACCCTGCTCCAACTGCTCCAACCCCAAGGAAAGGACCCTCTCCACGATACTGACCAATTTCCTAAAAAGACTGGATTACCCATAGTCCTTTGCTTTTGCTTTGTGGGCAATCCATGGACATGGTGAGTAAACCCAATTGTCAGTATTGTTTGTGTTTGTTCAGTTCAAACACTCAAACCAACAGGTTTCTGTGACTAAAGGCATTTTAGGTCCCAGTGATGAATTGTTGGGAATAAAATTTTCGTTTTTTAATCAGTAATAATTAATTAATTAAGTAGTTTTATGACTTTTTCACATAAAAACTCTTAATTATAAACTACTGAATTATATGTTTTAATATAACATATGATACATTTAATGCTTTGAATTTATTTTTTTTGCCTGTCACACCCCTGTGTTTTAATGTTCAGATGCATAGAATAAGATGAAAAAAATAACACAATATCATGCTTGAATTTAGAAGTTCATTCAGTGACACTCAATACATTATATTGATTGATTTTTGTTATAAATATGTTTGTTCCACACTTACTGTGGCAATGGACAAATGAGAAAATAAAGTTTGTTTTTTCCAAACAAATTTGATTTCCCTGGGAGCAAAAAGAAGCACATGAAGATAAGGATGGATAACTCAAATTGAGTGACCCCCTAACCAACAAAAAAGCAAGGTAAATGTAATGTTTTTACCAAAACAACCTTTAAGTTATTACATTTCTGTCTAAGTTTGAATTTGGACAACGTCATGAACTTTCAGGCTGATCTGAGACCTATTGTGCACAGTCTCTGAATCGGACCACCATGCGGTAGGGCTTGGGGCTCTGGGTCGACCCAAACATTGTGGTGTAGTCTGGCTGTCCCGCATCCACCGGCCAGATGAACTGGAACCTCCTCAGCAGAGTCACCATGATTAAGAAAAGCTCCATTCGAGCCAGAGCCTCCCCCAGACACATGCGGGGGCCTGTGGTTTAAAAACAACAACATCAGTGTGAAGAATATAAACCGCTACAAAACAAGCACCCCCTCTAGAGACATATGCATATGTGATGGATAGTTTCTAAATCTATCTGTCTGTATTAGCTAACCCACCTGCAGAGAAAGGCAGGAAAGCATCTGGCTTAACAAACTCTCCCTGGTCATTGAGGAAGTTTTCAGGGTTGAATTCATGAGGGAATTTCCACTGTCCCTCCTCAGACAGCACTGAGGACAGATTGGGAATGACAATGGTTCCCTATAGAAAGAAGGGCACCAGAAGAACAACAAAGAAGGACAAAGGTTTAGGATTAAAAACATACAACCAAAACCACACACACATTGCCTCAAGCTCCTCTGCTCCCTCTTCCCCATACCTCTCACCGGGCCCTCCCTCTAGCAGGCCCTCAAACCATACAACCAATCAGGGTGCTCATGGTTGTAATTGGTAGGGTTGGGCAATAGTGTACATCCTCCAATCAACTGATCATCCTCACATATATCACTGATCCACAAAGTATTCATCCACGGGCAGGCCGTGTACCTCTGGTTTCTTCTGATTTCTTATATTTTCCAGAATGCCTTTCGATATTTCGAATGGAGGATAAACACATATAGATTATTTTTGAGAAGGTAGTTGCAGAGTGGTGGTGCTCTTCTTATAACTGAAACTCTGATGTCATCTTACCATGAATTACTGCCCACAAAATCGATACCATGGCAATTATAGTTCATAGTATTGTTAACTCACCAAGTCTGTAGGACCACCAAACACACAACGAATTAGCCCCGTCTCAGTCTCGCACACAATTACACTGTGGGTCCACAAGTCCAACATTTACCTCATTATCTCCTATATTTTCCTCACTGACAACGCTCTGCACATGCACCCTACAGCAGAGAAGGCTGAGATGATACTGCAAGGCCTAACTCACTGTGTGATAAGGTAGATAATTGAATTTTCATTTCAGGGTGAACTATTCCTTTAAGTGCTCAGAATGATATTACCATGATACTTCTGAAGCCCTTTCTATTATTTTATCTATGTCACCAATCCTGATTTCCTCTTACCCTGGGTATGGAGTATCCCATGAGCTCTGTGTCTTTAGTGGTGCAGTGGAAGACACTGAGAGGAACAGTGTCAGCTATCCTCTGGACCTCATGGATCACAGCCTGGAAGAACAGGCGGACATTAGTAACATACTACAGTAATCACTTGATTGAGAAGCGTTTTGTGTCAATATTCAGTCCTTCCCTTGCAGTACTACTGGAAGATGCAGCACAGGACACCAATGGCTATCACTGTGCTGTACATATGAGTGTATGAGCATGAAATCATTCTACCTGCATGTAGGGCATATTGTGTCTGTCTTCAAAACTGACGTGATCCTTCCCATCCAACACCTGGTCAATTTCCTGCTGACAACGCTCTGAGAGAGAGAGAGAGAGAGAGCAATAGTTAGCGACATATAATGTGTTATATGACAGCCTACTGCAGTGTTTGCCCTATATATATTCTACCATGGAGCTCCACCACAGTAAGATCATCAAGTTCAAGTTCAAGATACCCTGATTCTACAGGTGGTGGTGGTTTGTCAGGGAGAAATAGGTGGAAAGTCATATCCACACACACACTCACACATACATACATACCCTGTATCTGTGGGTGGGTCATAAGGTAGAGGAAGCCAGTGAGCAGGGTGTTGGAGGTGGTGTCAGTCCCAGCAAAATGAAAATCCAGAATAACTGAAGCAAGCTGATCTTCAGAAAACGATGAGTCATCAGCTCCTCTCTTTGGAGACAGAGAGGGAGCAAATGAGCGAGTAAACAGCATGCCTTCTATCTGTCGCTAACTATTCTCTCATTTGGTGTAACACGTTACCTCATCCTAATTAACTACTTTAGCTAAAATATGTGACTGTTCAACAACAAGCCAGTTTCTAGCCAGCTACTCTAAATAGAATCACTCCCATACACACACACTCACTAACACAAAGGCAGACAGACAGACTGGCATGTGTACATACACACCCACCTTCTCAAGTTCGTCCAGGTAGCAGTCTATGAAATGCCGTGGTTTACCAGGGACCCTGGTCTTTTTGTGCTCAGCCACCAGCCCTGCACATGTTTCCTGGGCAATCTGGACAAAAGAAACAATAATTTTCATAGATTCATTTGTTGATTGATCGCCAGATGGCAGGAGGTACCGCAGCATTAAGGCCAGCACTACCAGGATGCGCAACAGCTTCTTCCCCTAGGCTGTCAAACTGCTCAACACCTCACTCCTACCCAAAACACATACATGCTTTACTTGACACACGCACATGCACACACCCTGCACGGGTCACTTTACACTTGACACTTTACACTCAACACTTTATACTGACACCACTACTCAGCACATTGTTTTTTTATTATATATTTTATTCTTTTATTTATTATGTTGGTTGTATTTTATGTCATGTCTTATGTTCTGTTATTCTTTTTGCACCTTGGTCCTGTGACCAAGTTTGGCTGTGTGCTACATGTATGGCTGAAATGACAATAAAATCTACTTGAACTTGAACTTGAAATGACAAGGCAAATAATTAATAAATAATAATTTCTGCTGCTGAGCAAATCCTCCACTGGCCCCCCACCTCCCCATGTGTAGTGTCATCACTCAAGGATCAATCACATTTAAATTATTGTAATGCACAGATGTCACAGATGATTTTTTTGTTTTTTTAAAGACTGATATTTTATGGATAAAATTGTTCCCATGCCCACTGAACATACCTTAAAATGCTTGAAGGCTTTCTGGAAGGGTAGCGGCAGGTGGCGCACCATGGGGATAGAGTCATAAATCTGAGAGAGAAAGTATACATTACAAACAAGAGGCACTAAAGTTATTTGAGCATTGCCAGGTGATTGCAGCTGTCAATAGCAATTTGTTGATAAATTGATTGGCATTCCAAATGATTTAGTTGTATTAACAATAGTAATTACAACACAAATAATGATTGACATGGCCAGTTTCTGTGCCGTATTTGAGTCCACAAACCATGCCATATTTTTCCATAATTGCAATTTATTTTACACTTAATTACTTAAAATGCTCTTAACAAATTTCTCAAATCTCCAGTTCAATTTGATAGAAAATATAGTATATATGGTAAAACTTTACATTATGCTTCACTAATTAATGCTTAATTAGCTAGTTATTAAGCAAACCACATGTTAGTTAGTTATTAAGTATATATCAATCATGGTCACCTAACATGCTAATTAACTAATACATTATTGAATGTGTAACTACTTAATAATGAGTTAATAACTGCAATGCTAATTGGCTATTTGGTAATGTTTTAGTTATTCAATAACTCGGCAGCAGCCACAAATAAGTATAATGTTAATGAATATAGTAATATGTAGGCATAAGTCAATAAGTGAAATACGAACAAGGGAACAGATTGGTGGTTATTGTGTCAGTACTTGCTGCATCATGAACAACAAATGCTAATGAATAAGTAAATACTTTGAAAGTACTTAACGAACAAACAAGTAACAAAAATCAGGTCCCATATTATTCCGTTTTCATGATTTCGTTCAAATCTACTGCCACTCAGGATAAGAATAATGTTATTCATGTGTAAATAAATTAAGTTTGGTTAAAAGGGTATATATTGAATACATTTGAAGACCTCATTGTCTAACAATAGCAGCTCCTATAAAAAAAACCTGATGACAGGATGCTTTCCAGTGCAAATACCGTAAACTGGTATTGTGTGGGGAGCCAATCAGGTCTCCCGGTCTGCAGCTCGGCTGCTAACCGGTACCAAAAAAAGAGAACACATTAGTCCTGTCCTAGCTGCTCTACACTGGCTTCTGGTCACATTTAGAATTTACTTTAAGGTTCTTCTTCTAATATACAAAGCCCTCAATGGGCAAGGACCAGGCAACATTGCTAATTCCCTTACCAGCTATGTACCCTCAAGAACACTGCGATCATCTACTGCTGGTTTATTGACAGTGCCCAGCAGCAGAAAGAAGATCGGTGACGCAGCGTTTGTCAATTATGCCCCCAAACTGTGGAACACACTGCCCATAGAGATCATGGAGGCCAGCTCGCTAGACATCTTTAAAAATAAGCTCAAAACCTTTCTTTTTAGCCGAGCATTCCAGTAACTCCGTCCTTTAGGCGTCCCACTATCGCTGCTCTTTTATATATTACAATACTGCGCTTTAAGCGTCCCTCTATCACTGCTCTTTATATATTGCACTATCGCTTTTATATTGATTTTACTGAATTTATCTATTTTACTGTCTATTTTATATCTATTTTAATGTGAAGCACTTTGGGCTGCAACTCTTGTATGAAAGGTGCTATACAAATAAAGATTATTATTATTATTATTATTATTATCAGTGATGCGTTTACTGGACCAACCCATTATAAAACATTTGGATTTTTGAAAGTGCAATAACTTCAAATTTAACTCAAACAAAATCAATATTTAACAATGTCTATATTAATCACCTTGAATCATATATTATACAAAGTAAATAAAAATAATAATAAATCCAATATTAGGGTCTCTTTAAGTAATTAATTTGTTTTAGGTCCTATGGCTACCTATAGATTTGTTGTATTATCATTGTACACAGCCTCTTGATTTGTTTTGATTTGAAGGCTTAATCATCTAGTTAATTAAGCATTAATAGTGATGTAAAGTGTTACCATATATATGTTGGCTGTCATGGGACTAGCACTGTTATCTTGCCTCCAGGTGGAAAGCTCAAATTAAGTGTATTGCTTTACTTCTTTCATTCTGATCTTTTTTAACAGCAACAAAAAATACCACCCCAATGCTGATCCAGTGAATAATGAATATGGTCTTTTCTTATTGGTTCAAGATGTGACTCACCATAGCCCAGGGCCCATTGACTATCTTGGAGGTCGTTTTGAAAATGTTAACAAACAGTTTGATGAACTCATCGTCGTAGTCATGCTGGGTAGCAAACAAAACTTGGCAGATGATATTGGAGGCCGCATTATGGAACAGCACCTGAGGATTTATGGTTTTACCTGAAAAACAAATTAACAGGCGTGATCTTGACCAAATGGACTCGCTAATTTCCTTCTAATTTCCCTAATTTCCCTCTATAAACACTTTTCAACTGCAGGGCCCAGTGGGGGTTTCTAGGTGACACAGGATATGTATTTGTGCTATTAAATTAAAATTAAAATGTTATGACACTGTGAAAGTAAATTAGCACAGAATGCTAGAATTTATCATTTATCATTTTGTGTCTGTAGTACTGATGCTGGGTTGCCACAGACATGTGGTATGTGTGTCATGAACATGTGCCTGAGTGTTGTAGAGTAAACTAGTGAGGCCTGGATTTGAGGCCCTAGAAGGAAGTCATAAATCTGACCTTGACCAGACCACTACTATGTGGAGAGAGCCTATAGGATGAACCATGTTAAACATGTTATCTAAGCATAAGTGAACCAATCATGAGAGAATTCTTTGTTCCAAAGAAACTATAAAGATTGTAGTGAGCTGATTTTCAGTGAGAGAGAGCATAGAGAGACTTTGACTTTCTGTGTGACCTGTGTCTTTCTCTCTCCAGTATATCTGTATGCAATATATTTTTATACTTCAACCTGTCAGTGTTTTGTGTGTTATTTCAAGAGTTCTGAGTGCTTACAGGCAATTTCCACGACAACATGCTATGACATGTTACATTACATATGGGAGAAGAGAATTATAAAAATGCTGCTTTGGGGAAAATTGGCACTAGGTAAGCCCTGGATATCTCGTGTTTGGTCCTGTGTAGGAAATCAGGCAAATGAATAAGCCCAGGACAGCCCTGGTTGGTACTGTAGTGCAGTCCAGGCTAATGCCTAAATACTGGATAGCCCCATTTGGCCCTGGTGTGGTAAACGCCTGTTTGGACCTTAAGTGGAGGCCAAGCTAATGATTGCTCCTTCTCTATCATACCAATACTCTCCTCCAGTGGCTTAAAGATGCGTTGTATCTCTCTCAGAATCCTCTCCTCCATAGACTGCTTCCCCAGACCAAAGTTCCTCAGGGTCGTCAGACCAAAGCGTCGGTGATCCCTCCAACCAGGACCATAGTCTGATAAAACCATTCCTGGAGCATGAGCTAGGTGCAAAAAGGTAGAGTCAGAGTGAATTAGCAACAGCAAAAGGAGCACATGGCTACCAGTTAATATGCTTTATTCAATCCCATCAGAACATTTCAAATCCATACCTTTGTACTGAGTAGTACTGATCAGTTTGGACTGGCACTAGTTCAGGTCAGGTCTTGGTTAAAAAGACAATTTACACAAACACATTCATGGGCAAACATTCGCTCTGTACCTTTCTGTTGTATTGCATGATTAACCATAAGGTCTTGTGGTCTTCCAGAGAAATCAGCAGCCTTGACGACCAGGGCCTCCTTTATGGCCTGCAGTCCATTGATGATGACCATTGGCCTGGGGCCCATGAAAAAACTGTAGACGTTACCATAGCGTTTGGCCAGCTGGGGGCAGAGTGACACCACAGATTAGAATTACAATTTGGAGATCTTCTTTTCCAAAGTGACACAAAATAAATGCAGTCATTAGTGATCATTATGAATCCCACAAAAGTGGTCCTCTCCAGACACACGTACACACACAAAAAACAAATGACCAGCACAAAATGAAGTGTTTATCTATAGACGTTGTCCATCTTCCCCTTGTGTTACTCAATACTCAACACTGGTGAGATTGATGAGGTTTCAATCAGCCAAGAATGCCAATAAGCATTTTAGGGAAATCAATTTAAATTGATTACAACCACATGGTATAATTAATTGAATTTAGTTTATTATTAATTTTGTTGAATCAGACTTTACAATAGATATATAGATAGATTTGTTGATAAAGTTCTACTTTTAGCTATCTAGACATGCTGACGCTTGCTGACAGCTAATCGGCTATACCATCATCTGTATGCTGACTCTGGGATGTTATGGATTTAATAGTCTCAGCGAAGGGGTTGGCACGGTGGTGCAAATTTTAGAGTGCCATTTCTCTATTCTTTATTCTATTGTTAAACAAGAGGTCCAACTAATCCATGTACACTATATTAAAAAAACAATCTGGTAAATTGCTGTCGTCTTCCATGGACAACCTTTGTTTTTTATTCCATATTGTTGATTTTACATTGCCCAACTTTTGTCCAATGGATCTAACTGGGGTTTTCTTTTATCACAACTTCAAAATTGCTTGCTTTTCTATCAAAGATAATTCTCTAGTCTTCATCTTGGTTGATGCCATTAATCACAAGAAGCAGACTAAAAGGGCAAACTAATTTACATCTCTTTTATGGATGTACCATGGAACACCTGAGCACCCAATGTGTCCCAATATTTACCCTGAGTACCCTGACATCTTTGAGACAATGAGAGATTGTGAATTGAATCTTTAACTGGCTCAATTTCAACCTTTGCACATGGTCCCAACTCTCTTAATCAAAACAAACCCAGCTGTACTCTCTGGACTGTCTGAATGAACCTGAACCACCCTCCCACAACATACTGAAAGTTTGGAGCCAGAGGGACTTAACTGGCATGATGAGATCTATAAATCTGGACTAATTTTGAATAGAAATACAAAAACCTTATAAATAGGTTTTCCAGTGATAATAAGATGTTTCATAATTACAAGATATTTTCTTAATACATCCATTTTTACTTCAGCTGGGTAGAATTTGAACATTGTTCAGTTAAATTGTTAATTGTTATATTCAACTTTACCCTCTCCAGATCTCCAATGGGATTCTCCAGGTTGAGCTGCAGCAGGTTTCCGAAGATAGGGAGAGGCCGGGGGCCTGGAGGGAAGTTTTTACCCCTGTGGCTCCGAAAGAGGATCAGGAGGAGAAATATAGCCACCCAGAGCAGAACCAAAGATCCAAGCATGATTGAATGGTGATCGGGATTAGTTGGGCATTGACCACACAGCCCCATATATACACGCTCTGCCTCTCTGACATAACTTTAATTTAAACACACACCCCTTCATGTGGCCTGAATGGAGTGGATTTATTGGCTCTGTTTGGAGTTGCTTGTTAACCAATGACTTGACCTTTAGTCTGCCTCTCACTGAAAACAATCACTGTACAATCTCCTTCCAGCTGTTATATATCATCTGTGATGTTCAATGTGTAACCGGTGGGAGCCTGTACAGAAAGGCTAAATCTGTTGCAGACAACGCCACCTAGGGCCTTTCACCCCAAGATATACTATAAACAGACCTGACAATGCAAGTGGGTTCCCCTTAAACACACGCAAGTTTGTAAGAAAGACAGACACGAACTTTAACCTTTAACAAGTTTATTGACCCTTTCTCTTACACAAATGTCACTGAGAAAAGATATTCAAATGCAATAATTTATTCATTATAATAACATTAAAAAAAAAGACTGAAGATGGAGGGGCATGAGTATGCCTGGCTGGTACCAGCAGTTGCGAAATCATATTACCATTAATACTAACTCTGGAGAGGGGGCAGAGTGATCACAAGGGGATGATATCACTGGAGAGACCCCACACCACACTGTGAAGCCACACCACACGTATAGGTATCAGGGTGCCTAAAGACACATACACTCACACACACACACACACACACACGAAGTAAGCACTACAATACTAATACTAATAAAAAGATGAATACACAACACCAAGGCGAAGTCACCATTCAGTGCGGGGGTAGAGGGTCAGGATCACCAGAACTCCAGGCATCGACACCTAGGAACGCCACCCGCTCCAGAGAAACCCAAAAGGGAGGGCACACTTGGGAAAATGGGCAAACATAACCAAACCAGAGTCGTAAAAAAGGAAAATACAAGTAACAACAAGAAAACAGCAAAATAAATTGAGGTAAATGCAACTCACAAAACATAGAAAACGGTTGCACCAAGTGAGTACCTCAGGCAACCACACAAAACAAAATACAAAACGAAACTGTAGCTAAACAAAATAAGGGGACAGGGCAAGCTAAGGTGCAGTGGGCCAAACAAACTAACAGGCTAATTTTAAATAGGCAAAGCAGCAGTGGCAAAATCCTCTGTCCAGTGTCATAGACCAGGTGGTTTTCCCTGTTGGTCAAACAGTCCTACAGCCAGCGCCTCTGATGATAATAGGTTAAGACCGATTGTCTAATACGGGGGGCCAGTGCGCATTCAGCAACCCAACTCTGCTTGGAAGGCGCTCCCAAGCACACCATCAAGACACCCATGGTACCGGACCAGACTACAGGCACACTGAGTTTGTAGCCTAGCCACTATTTATAGCACAGGTGAACAAAGCAACCAAGAAGTATTTGGGCAGAGTCAAGACAGTCAGGTATGGTGGCTCTAGAGGGACAAACAGAACGAGTATGCTTTCCCAGTTACAAATGCATAATTTACTTTTTGGTCTTCCCACTTTCCCAGAACCTGCCATGTCTACGTCTGCTTCAGTTAGTGATTTCCTACATTTCCCAAAATACCTTTCGATAACACCCAGAGAACGGGCCAGAGACATGTTGCATCCAGCCAGTGGTTTTACGTGTAGGTGGAGAGAGCAATAGTAATAGTGATAGCGAAAAGCAAGAGAAAAAGCTCCTCTTATTCAAAACCTAACATGTGTTCTGGCTGCACTGTGTAAAGGAGCGAATGTCATTTAGGACCTTAATGAGAGCAGTCTCAGTGCTATGATAGGGGCGGAATCCTGACTAAAAGTTGTCATGTCAGTCATTTGAAGTCAAACATTTGTCTGGTAGACAATTGTTTCAATGGGCCTCATTCACGAAACATGCGTACGATCAGATTTGATTGTAAAGCGTTTGTATGAACGTTTCAATGAACAGTCTGATTCATCATTTTGTTCGTATCTGAATTTGTTCATTGGTACGTTCAAAACCTACGTGTGTTTGGAAATATGCAATTAGTGCCAAACCTCATCAACAACAAAATGTTTCAGTGGCCTTGTAGAAAATAAAGACCTAATAGGCTGAAATGCCGTATTTGCCGAATTGTCCTTATTCATAACAAGACAAGATTGTCAAACTTGTAATGGGTTGATCACATGGACTGAACGCCTTACAAATAGAAATACATAGTCCTACCATCTGATGAAGATACAGCCTGGATTTGATCTGTGTCCAACTCCAAGGCCAACTGGACACCCGACAGTGAGGTCTCTCCAATTATGGAATTGATCCTCTGATCCACGTCGGATAGCGCCACAGTGCGCTGCCCTCCTCCTGTGGCTTTGCAATCTAGTTTCATGTCGAATCATTTCTTTGGGTTGGTGAAAATATATGAATTAATTTTCTTCTCGCTGGTGGTATCACTGTTGCCAGACCATCTGATCACAGGCAAAGAGACAATGGCAATACACCAGGTACTGTATGCTGTACTAATTGGAATGTTAGTTAGTATTTGTTCATTTCAGTAAGATGGGAGCACATACTAATACTAAGAAGACCATAGTGATATAGACATAGTGATATAGCCATGTTTAAATTTCAATTCTGATCTGAGAAATGTACCAAATGACTGAGAAAAACTGTAAAAGCTTACAACAAGCATCTTTAAATGTTTTGAGTAACAATCTTTTTTAAGACATGGGTAATATGCCCTGCAGTTTCACCCAAGCCTAGAATCACAAGCTTGAGGTTAACGCAAAGAGTGCATGCTATATCACCAAAATGACCAAATTAGAATGCCATGCTATTCACTAACAATGTGCTATGGGTGGAAAGCATGCATAATAGTGCTTGTCACAAAATAAAGCCTCTTTGCAACTATTATAGTCAAGGATATGTAAGAAATACTTAAATCTCATTATTTTGTCCACATAAAGGTGAGGCCATGCAAATTGAAATTGCACCCAATTCACAACAACAAATTATCATTGCATATGCTATTATGATCTTTTGAAAGGTGGCTTAAATACTTTGTGTGAAGTGTTAGGCCATCCAGAATGGCTGCTGTCATTGCTGCAAGAATCTAGAATCTCAAATCAGATCAGAAGACCCTCTAATTCTAAAGAGTGCTTACCAGCGCAAGGGTGGCTGCTTTGCTGGATTAGTATTGAAGCTGAAACAATTGCAATTTGCACTTGCAATTAGTGAAGAAGGGGGCTATTTGTTTGTTCAGTACTCTCTTCAAGGGCTTGTTTGTGACATAACTTGATTTGCATATACTTCTCAATGAACAAGATGAAAACTGCTCTTAGCACAAACAACTGATGCGCAACAAAATGTGCAAATTCCCCTCACAACACAATCTTAGTGAATCCACCTCAGTGTGTTTGACTGCTGTTTAAGAATTTTGTTCCTCAAATAGCCTACCTTGACATGCCTCCAATTTGTTACCCAATAAATGCTTAAATGCACAAATTAATAAATTGTAATTGTAACTGTAATTATACATTCCATGTTTAAATCAAATTCTTTTCATTATAACTATTGATCTTTGCAGTTCTGAACCATGTCATTTGTCAATACATCATGATGTCATGTTGTTGCCAACATAAAATGTCCTTACCGTGACAGTTCAAATATTTTGGGTAACTTTAAAACATGGCCTTTGTTAAACAATTCCATGACTGGAAAATGTGATTCTTAATTGCACCTTAATTGCATCTTAAGACAAGATTGCCCTGGACAGCAGTATTCTGAGGTTATGCCTTTTTGATGCAGGTGGAAATGTTCAAAAAAATAAAACAGAGGATGAGACATGACAATCTTTCATCCCCATAGTCATCAAACAGAGGCGATAAACTAGGCCACTCGACTAGAATTTCATTTAATAATAACAATAATAACTTTTCAAGTAAATTTCAGTGTGTCTTGGGATCACAAAATTATTACATTTTGGTCTAAGTTTGAATTTGGACAATGTGATGAACTTTCAGGCTGTCTGAGACCTATTGTGCACGGTCTCTGAATCGGACCACCATGCAGTAGGGTTTGGGGCTCTGGGTCGTCCCAAATATTGTGGTGTAGTCTGGCTGTCCCGCATCCTCCGGCCAGATGAACTGGAACCTCCTCAGCAGAGTCACCGTGATTAAGAAAAGCTCCATTCGAGCCAGAGCCTCCCCCAGACACATGCGGGGGCCTGTGGTTTAAAAACAACATCAGCGTGAAGAATATAAACAGCTACAAAACAAGCACCCCCTCTAGAGACATATGCATATGTGTAAGAGAGAGAGACACACAACACTAGTAAGACACAACACTTACAAATATTGGTTAAATAGCATTACATTTCATCTGTACCACAGATATGGTGATAGTTTATAAATCTGTCTGTATTAGCTAACCCACCTGCAGAGAAAGGCAGGAAAGCATCTGGCTTAACAAACTCTCCCTGGTCATTGAGGAAGTTTTCAGGGTTGAATTCATGAGGGAATTTCCACTGTCCCTCCTCAGACAGCACTGAGGACAGGTTGGGAATGACAATGGTTCCCTATAGAAAGAAGGGCACCAGAAGAACAACAAAGAAGGACAAAGGTTTAGGATTAAAAACATACAACCAAAACCACACACACGTTGCTTCAAGCTCCTCTGCTCCCTCTTCCCCATACCTCTCACCAGGGCCCTCCCTCTAGCAGGCCCTCAAACCATACAACCAATCAGGGTGCTCATGGTTATAATTGGTAGGGATTGGGCAATAGTGTACTTTCTCCAATCAACTGATCATCCTCACATTTACCCCAATCCAAAAATATAATTCCTTCCCCCTCCTTGTGTCCAAGGGATTCGAAAAAAAGGGTACCGGAGGGGTTTAAAATATCCTTTTGGTATAACATCGTTTTTTTTTCTGGTTGTGTTTCAGCTACTCTGAAAGTCCTTAAAGGAAATTTTTTGGGGATGCTAAACCTGGGTCTAAATCACAAAAACGCCATTTATAACCCCAAAAAATCCAAAAAGTTTTGGGAATTGCCCTAGATCGCCGTTTTACGAAACGGGCTCAATGGGTGGAACAATCTGTAGGAAGTGCCGATCAAAGTACTCCACTAAAAGGCTTGTTTTTGCCATTACACTCAATTGTTATTTTTTTGTCTGACAACATTATGAAAAGGGTCGCTACAGAAAAACCTTTTTTTAAAAAAAAAAAACAAAAAATCTAGCCAAGGAAAGTCCCGCTCTGAAAAATTTTGGGGAAAGGGGTGGAGCAAAGGTAGTCTATAAAGCGAAGGGTTTATTGTTGCAAAGAGGGGGTGGAAACATTTATCACTTTTAAATTTTATATTGAAACTCCCCGTCCAACAACGAACCCCTTCAAACTTTTCTTTAAAAAAAAATTTCCATTTCTTTTGACCTTTTAAATGTTTAACATTTCCACAAATCAATTGGGTTCGTCAAAAACCATTTTATACAAAAGATCCCCCTGCCCCTCGTTCGTTTAGCCCCTTACCCGTTCCATGGCCGCCCTACCGGCAAACCCTTTTGGCTTTTTGCGGTTTGGGGTTTTTTTTTGCCCCGTTTTTCCGGAATTTTTTTTAATTCTGCAAAAATGCGGGTATGGGGGGGGCCCTTTCCAATGGTTTGGGTTTACCCTTCCCTCACAGGGGGAACGTTGGCTTTTTTCTTTACCTTTGTCCCGGGGCCCCAAGTAACAGTCCCCCCCCCCTGTTTTTCCCCCCCCCCCCCCCGCTAAAAATTTTCAACCCCCCCCCGGGTTTTTCCCCTATTTGTTCCTTTTTTTTTTTTTTTTGTTTTGGTATATTTTCCCCCCTTTTCTTTTTTTTTTTAAAAAAAAAATGGGCCCCCCCCCCCCCCTTTTTTTTTTTTTACCCTTTCCTCCCCTTCCAGTTTCCCCCCCTTTGGTTTTTTGCCCCTTGGATTTTTCCTTTTTTTAAAATTTTTTTTCTTTTTGGGAATTTTTTTTTTAACCCAGGGGTTTTAAATTAAAAAATTTTTCCCCCCACCCGGGGCAATGGAGTTTTTTTGGGGGTTTTTTTTGGCACTTTTTTTTCCCCCTCCCCCCAATGCCTTTTCTTTAAAACCTTTCTTTTGGAAAAAAGAAAAAAAAACCCAAAGGGGGAATTTTTGCCGTGGGAAAACTGTGGGGAAGGGGCACACCCCCAGCATGCCTCACCGCAGCCCCTCTTTCCCCCACGAACATATCACAATCACCAGGGGGGAGCTATTGTGACATAAAAAGGGGAAATTCGTCCAAAAAAGAGGGAGAAAAGGGAATGAACCGAGGACCCAGGGAGGCTGCTGGGGACCCATGTTAAGTTCATTTACGATTTGTCTTTTCGTGATTAACCATAAATATAATTTCCTTTTTTAACCTTTGACTCTGCTAATCTGTTTCCTGATGTGCCCTCAATTGGGGTTGTGGGACCCGTTTTTCCCCCCCAGGGGGGCCCCAAATCTCTTCAGCTAATGATTTCTTTATTTCCTTTCCCTTTGACATCCCTCAGAAACTCGCCTGGCTTTTTTCACCACCCTTGGTTTTATGTTAAATTGGGGAAAAGCATAACCATAGAATAGCGCCAAAACACTTTAATACCGCAGAGCTGTTAGAAAAGGTTGACATGGGGGTGAGTAAAATTTTTTTTATTTTGGGGGAACTATTTCTTTAAGCGATCAAAGGGTATTACCATGATACTTTTGAAGCCCTTTCATTATTTTACTATGTCACCAAACCTGATTTCCTCTTTCCCTGGGATGGATACCCCTGAGCTCTGTGTCCTTTTTGTTTGGGGCAGTGGAAACACTGAGAGGGGTGTGTCACTATCCCGGACCCTGGATCCCACCTGGAAGAACAGCGACATTAGTAACTACTACAGAATCACTTTATTGAAAGCGTTTTTTGTCAAAATTCATCCTTCCCTTGCAGTCACTGGGAAATCAGCACGGACACCAATCTATCACTGTGCTGTACATATGATGTATGACATGAAACATTTACCTGCATGTAGGGGAATTGTGTCCCGTTTTAAAAATGGGCCTGTCCTTCCCTCCAACACCTTCTATTTTTCCCGTTGACAACCTCTAAGAGAATTGTTTCTGGTTATTTTTTTTGGACCATTTTTTAAATAACATAGTTTTTTTTTAGATTTAGGACATCCGTAATTTTTTTATATGACATCTACTGCATGTTTACACACATAAACATAAAACCCCGTACTGGGGATGGGTCAAAGGGAAGGAAGCCCTGAGCGGGGGTTGGGGTGGTGTCAGCCCGCAAAATGAAAATCCAGCAAAAGTGAAGCAAGCTATTCAGAAAACGATGATCATCACTCCCTCTTTGGGGAAAAAGAGGGAGCAAATGGCGAGTAAACAGCATGCCCTTTTATCTGTCCTAACTATTTTTTTAAATTTTGGGGTAAAACTTACCTCATCCAAATTTAAATACTTTTTGCTAAAATATGTACTGTTTCAACAAAACAGTTTTTTACCAGCTACTCTAAAAAGAACCACAAACCCTACACACACAACACAAAGGCAACGATGGCACACATGCCAGTCGTCGGCCACGACCCACCAGCCCCCGCTTTTTCTTGGCAATCACCAAATTGGGAGATGATATTGGGGGCCGCATTATGGAAAAACACCTGAGGATTTTTTTACCTAAAAACAAATTAACGGCTGATCACCGAAGGGCAGTGGTCCGGGGGAGTTTAATTTCCCCAAACACACACACCTTCTCCATTCGTCCAGGTAACAGTCTATGAAGTGTCGTGGTTTACCAGGGACCCTGGTCTTTTTGTGCTCAGCCACCAGGCCCATGCTTTTTTCTTGGCAATCTGGACCAAAAAAAAAGTCATTTTCACAGGTTTATGTGTTGATTTCCTTCATAATTTTACTGAAATTAGTAAGTGACGAGGCAAATAATTAATAAATAATCATTTCTGCTGCTAAGCAAATCCGTCACTGGCTGTCCCCATGTAGTGTCATCACTCAAGGATCAGTCACATTTAAATTAATGTAAGATGTCACAGATGTCAAAGTTTTGTTTGTTTTTTTAAAAGATTGACCTTTTGCAGATAGTTTTTTCCCAGGCCCACTGAACATACCTTAAAAAGCTTGAAGGCTTTCTGGAAGGGTAGCGGCAGACGGCGCACCATGGGCATAGAGTCATAAATCTGAGAGAGAAAGTATACATTACAAAGTTTAAAGAGGCACTAAAGTTATTTGAGCATTGGCAGCTGTCAATAGCAATTTGGTGATAAATTCATTGGTATTCCAAATTATTTACCTAATTACAACATAAATAATGAGAGACATGGCCAATTGAGCCATATTTGATTCCTGAAACAATGCCGGATTTTTCCCATTGCTGATCCAGTGAATAATGAATTTGGTATTTTCTTATTGGTTCAAGATGTGACTCACCATACTCCAGGGCCCATTGATTATCTTGGAGGTTGTTTTGAAAATGTTGATAAACAGCTTGATGAACTCATCGTCGTAGTCGTGCTTGGTGGCAAACAAAACTTGGCAGATGATATTGGAGGCTGCATGATGGAACAACACCTGAGGATTTATGGTTTTACCTGAAAAACAAATTAACAGTTGTGATCTTGACTGAATGGACTAGTGGTCCGTGGTAGGTTTAATTTCCCTCTCTAAACACTTTTCAACTGCAGGGCCCAGTGGGGGTTTCTAAGTCACACAGGATATTTATTTGTGCTATTAAATTTAAATGAAAATGTTATGACATGTTACATTACATATGGGAGAAGAGAATTATAAAAATGCTGCTTTGTGGAAAATTGGCACTAGGTAAGCCCTGGATATCTCGTGTTTGGTCCTGTGTAGGAAATCAGGCAAATGAATAAGCCCAGGCCAGCCCTGGTTGGTACTGTTGTGCAGTCCAGGCTAATGCCTAAATACTGGTAAACGCCTGAATGAGAAATCCATGGCTAACCCTGTTTGGACCTTAAGTGGAGGCCAAGCTAATGATTGCCTGTTCTCTATCATACCAATACTCTCCTCCAGTGCCTTCAAGATGCGTTGTGTCTCTCCTAGAATCCTCTCCTCCATCGACTGCTTCCCCAGACCAAAGTTCCTCAGGGTCATCAGACCAAAGCGTCGGTGAGCCCTCCAACCAGGACCGTAGTCTGACAGAACCATTCCTGGAGCATGAGCTAGGTGCAAAAAGGTAAAATACAGAGCTTGATTGGATTGAAAGGGTTATCCACATTCAATTTTAAATTCTAGAATAGTCGTTGGTGGTTGAAGAAAATATTATAAAATATTATACAGTGTATAAAACATTCTCCAAAACAACTACAGAGGTCCATCAGCCGGATGTGTTGTTTAACGGTGAAAAACTTAAGGTGGTATCAGAATTCAAATACCTCGGCATCATTTTGGATTCAAATTTAACATTCAAAAAACACATAAAGAAGGTTATCCATACCGTGAAGTTTGGTATTGCCAATTTCAGATTAATTCGTCCCTACCTGTCAACTGAAGCAGCCCTGCTATATATGCACGCAATGATTTTCTCCCATCTGTCATACTGTATCACAAGCTGGTCGCAAGCAGGATCAACCACCTTACATCAACTCGAGTCCCTCTATAAACAAGCACTAAAGATCATGGACAAGAAGCCTCACAGATATCACCATTGTCACATAATTCAAAAGTATAATCTACTCACCCTGGACAGTCTTAGACTGTATAATGATGCCTGCCTTGTTTTTATTAAATGTATTAAATTCTTCACTGTCTTGCCCCCCCACCAATGAGTCAGTTTGTGGCCAGAAAGGGACAATGACAGACCCACAAGGTCCACATCCAGAGGGGACTGTGTTGTTCCGTTTAGAAGGAGTACTTTTGGACGTTCAGCCTTCTCTGTCCGAGCCACGCAGTACTGGAACACTCTGCCCACAAATGTAAGGACCTGCACTACCCTTGGACTGTTCAAAAAAACTCTGAAAAACTGGCTCAAAGAACACCAGAGGTGTACCCATCACTAAATCTCCAGCTCTCTCACCTCCATCTATTCAAGTGTGGACATTGCATTTACTGATTCTTTTTAATGCTGCTGTACTGTTAATGTTTCCTAACATAATGTACTGTTTTTATTTTATTTTTTTAACTTTATTGTAATTGTTATGTTGTTGACCTGCCTGGGGACTACAGATGTAAATTAGCCTCGTGGCTAACTCTGACACATTTACATTGAAGTGTGAACTAAAATGTTGATTGATGTGTACTGTCCCTGCCAAATAAATCTTAAATAAATAAACATTATACAGCACAGTCCTTGAGACTGCTAATGTGCTATCATAGGAAAGGCATTGTTTCAGATAGATATATAGATATATATGCACATTATATACTGCAATCCAACTACTGTTACTATTTAACCACCAGATCCTCCTCTCCACCCTTGAGGGGATGGGTGCCTCAGGCTCTACACTCTCCCCGTTGGCGTCCTCGAGATGGGTCGCTCCTACCAGGTGACATGGAGAGGCTCTGTGTCGGAACCACGCAGGCTGACTATGGGGGTTCCGTAAGGTTGAGTTCTGGGTCCTCTTCTTTCCCGTTACACGTATCTTGGTTCTGTTATTCACTCTCATGACTTCTCCTACCACTGCTATGCCGATGACACCCAGCTGATCTTGTCATTTCTCCCCTCTGACACACGAGTGGCCAGACATCTCGGAGTGGATGTCGAAACACCACTGAAGCTCAACCTGGACAAGACTGAGCTGGTGTTCCTCCCAGGGAAGGGCTGCTTGCACCAAGACCTGTCCATCACCATTGACAATACTGGGGTGACGCCAACTCGGACTGCGAGGAATCTGGGTCTTACTCTGGACGACCAACTGTCGTTCTCGGCAAACATCGCATCGGTGACACACTCCTGCAGATTCCTACTCTACAACATGAGGAGGATTCGGCGCTTCCTCACTGATGAGACGGCGCAGGTGCTCATCCAGGCTCTTGTTATCTCCCATCTGGACTACTGCAACCCCTTTGCTGGGGCCCCGTTTTCTCCCTCAGACCTCTGGGGCTTTTCAGAAACTGCAGCTCATCTGGTGTTTAACCTGCCCCAAGTTCTCCCACAAAACCCCTTTTCCGTTCTCTACACTGGCCCCCTTTCGCTCCATCCATTTAAACTCGGTGCTACCTATAGGGGATAAAGAACAGCTCCTTCTTTACCTCCATCCATAGCAACCCTACACCCCACCCACCATTCCTCTCTCCTTTAAGGCCCTGTGGGGCCGGTCTACCCTCACCCTTTTAAGTCGCCTTGGGTAAAAGCTCTCTAAATGCTGTAATGTATTTTGCCATTCTATTTATTACCTACACTGTTTTAGTCTATGGATGAAAACAAACTATGCTTCTGTGTAGTCCACCCCTTTAATACTCATAGTTTTCACCCCCAAAAAAAAATTGAATTTAAAATTTTTTAAAAAAAAATTTTAATGATTAAAAAAAAAAAAAAAACAAAAGAAAAATTTTTTTTTTAAAATTTTTTTATCCAACAAATCTATTTTATTCCAATCTCAGAAGTCCCCCTTCCCCGAATTTGGGGGCAACCCCCAATTGTGCATTTTTTTGCATTTTTGTTGTTGACTTCCTGCACAGTAAAGGAATTAAAAAATCAAACTTTAAAATAAAAACATTTTTAAATGATTCAAAATTTTCCCGTTCCATTAAAAAACATCTTTCGGGCAACTACCCCTTGAAAACCTAATTGCCCTTTTGATGTTCTTTTTTCATTATAAACATTTCCCTACCTTTTTCTGAGTATATGTCATTGGATGATTTTTTTGACAGCGGCACTTTTTAAAAAGAAAAATTTAAAAAAACTCAAAATTGGGTCTTAAAGTTGGCTATGATTTTTAACTTTTGTTTTCCCAAAAATAGCAGCCTTACACCGGGGCCTCCTTATGGCCCCCACCATTCAAAACCATGCCCGGCCCAAAAAACTTAACGAAATTGCTTTATTCAATCCCACAGAAATTTCAATTTTCTCTCTTTGTACAAAATATACGCATTAGTGATCTTTGAACCCCTTTTTCCAAAAAGGTCCGTAAAAAGGGCAAAAAAACAAAACAATAAAATGGCAAACCTTTGGGGTCTTTCCCTCCTTTGGCATGAGAATTTGGTTTGTTTTCTTCAAAAATCACACCTGGGCGGTTTTATTTGGTTTTTACCTGGGTTTACCAGCTTCCCAGAAAAAACGTTAAGGGGGTAACTCGTTTTCCCAAAAGGGGGCAAGTAAAAAACAGATTAAATTACAAAAATTTTTAATCTTCTTTTTTAAAATGAAAAAATTTTCATAAATTTGGAATTTTCTAAATTTCCAAAATTCCCCAGGTTTTTTTGAACATTTTTTATAATACAAGGGGAATTAAATTTTTTCAATTTTTCCAATCCCAATATTCCCATTGAGCTGAAGTTTAAAAATGGGGGAACCCCTAGGGGAATTTTTTTATCCTTGGCTGAAAAGGGGTAGGGGAGAAAAATTACCAAACCCCAAACCCAAAAAAACTTAAGGGACCTTTTTTTAAATTATTGCCCCCAAAAATATTAAGCTTTTTTACATAAAATAAAACCAGCCCCTGTGGAGGGGTTATCCTTTTTTTGGACCCTTTTTAACCCAAACTTGGGGAAAAAATTTTCTTCCATGCAAAACCGTAAATTTTTTTCCCGCCATTTTTGGGTTTAATTGTAAAAAGGGGATTAAAAAAAAACAATTTTCAGACAAACCCCGGGCCTTTTTAACCCCCAAAATAAAAAACGGGGCCCGAAAAAAGGGGTTCCCCTTAAAACAAAGGAAAAAAAAGAAACCCCAAAAAAACCAACAAGTTTATTGACCCCCCCCCCCCCCCCCCCCCCCCCCCCCCCCCCCCCCCCTTTTCTTACACAAATGGCAAGATTCAAGAACTTTATTCAAGAACTTTATTTGTCACATACACACACGGGTGTGCAGTGAAATGAAAAAGTGGCAATGCTCAACGGGAATGTGCAAAGGGCAACAGTACACAGTATTTACAATAAAAAAACAACACAATATTTACAGTATTACAGTAAGAGCTCTTATATATAAAAAAACAACACAATATTTACAGTAAGAGCACTACAAAATTATAGTAATATGAGAAATATGAGAAATTGTATATATGTATATAAATTATGTGTAGTCATTACCTAAGTGTGTGTGTGTGTGTGTGTGTGTGTGTGTGTGTGTGTCCATAAGAGGGGCAGTGTGTGTGTCTTGGTGGGGGCCCTGGTGAGGTCGGAGTTCACAGTCCTGATGGCCTGAGGAAAGAAACTCCGTCTCAGTCTCTCTGTTTTTGCAGCGTGACTACGGAGGCGCTTGCCTGACCGCAGCAGCTGAAACAGTCCGTTGTTGGGGTGGTGAGGATCCTTCATGATCCTGCAGGCTCTGGTTCTGCACCTCCTGGTGTACAAGTCCTGCAGGGTGGGGAGTGTAATTCCAATAGTGCGCTCGGCCGAACGCACTACTCTCTGCAGAGCCTTCCTGTCCTGAGCGGAGCTGTTGCCAAACCAGGCAGTGATGCTTCCTGTCAGGATACTCTCCACAGCTCCAGAGTAGAAGGACTGAAGGATCCTCCGGGAGACTTTGAATTTCCTCAGCTGCCTGAGGTGGTAAAGGCGCTGCCTCGCCTTTCTCACCAGAGTGTCAGTGTGTGTGGACCATGTCAGATCTTCGGTGATGTTGACTCCCAGGTATTTATACCTGCTCACCCTCTCCACAGTATTCCCATTAATCCCCAGTGGTGAGTACGTCCTCTGTTGTTGTGTCCTCCTAAAGTCCACAATCAGCTCCTTAGTTTTGGTGACATTCAGGAGGAGGCTGTTGTCCTGGCACCAGAGTGACAGATCAGCAACTTCCTCCAGGTAGGCCTTCTCGTCGTTGTTGGAGATCAGGCCCACCACCACTGTGTCATCCGCAAACTTAATGATGGTGTTGGAGCTGAACCTGGCCACACAGTCATGTGTGTACAGGGAGTACAGTAGGGGGCTGAGGACGCAACCCTGGGGGGATCCTGTGTTCAGGGTGAGGGGGTGAGGGGGTCACTGAGCAAAGCTATTTAAATGCAATAATTGATTCATTATAATAACATAAAAGACTGAAGATGGAGGGGCATGAGTATGCCTGGCTGGTACCAGCAGTTGCAAATTATATTACCATTAATACTAACTCTGGAGAGGGGGCAGAGTGATCACAAGGGGATGATATCACCGGAGAGACCCCACACCACACCCACACCAGTGTGCAACAAGACACACAAGTAGCAACAAGAAAACAGCTAAATAAATTGAGGTAAATGCAACTCAGAAAACAAAAGGATAAATCATAGAAAACGGTTGCACCAAGTGAGTACCTCAGGCAACCACACAAAACAAAATACAAAACGAAACTGTAGCTAAACAAAATAAGGGGACAGGGTAAGCTAAGGTGCAGTGGGCCAAACAAACTAAAAGGCTAATTTTAAGCAGGCAAAGCAGCAGTGTCAAAATCAGGGGGCCAGTGCGCATTCAGCAACCCAACTCTGCTTGGAAGGAGCTCTCAAGCACACCATCAAGACACCCATGGTACCGGACCAGACTACAGGCACACTGAGTTTGTAGCCTAGCCACTATTTATAGCACAGGTGAACAAAGCAATCAGGAAGTACTTGGGCGGAGTTAAGACAGTCAGGTATGGTGGCTCTAGAGGGACAAACAGAACGAGTATGCTTTCCACCCAGTTACAAATGCATAATTTACTTTTTGGTCTACCCACTTTCCCAGAACCTGCCATGTCTACATCTGCTTCAGTTAGTGATTTCCTACATTTCCCAAAATACCTTTCGATAACACCCAGAGAACGGGCCAGAGACATGTTGCATCCAGCCAGTGGTTTTACATGTAGGTAGAGAGAGCAATAGTATTAGTGATAGCGAAAAGCAAGAGAAAAAGCGAGTCGCTCCTCTTATTCAAAACCTAACGTGTTCTGGCTGCACTGTGTAAAGGCGCGAATGTCATTTAGGACCTTAATGAGAGCAGTCTCAGTGCTATGATAGGGGCGGAATCCTGACTGAAAGTTGTCATGTCAGTCATTTGAAGTCAAAAATTTGTCTGGTAGACAATTGTTTCAATGGGCCTCATTCACGAAACGTGCGTACGATCAGATTTGATCGTAAAGCGTTTGTACGAACATTTCTAAGAACATAGTCTGAGTCATCATTTTGTTCGTATCTGAATTTGTTCATTGGTACGTTCAAAACCTACGTGTGTTTGGAAATATGCAATTAGTGCCAAACCTCATCAACAACAAAATGTTTCAGTGGCCTTGTAGAAAATAAAGACCTAATAGGCTGAAATGGCATATTTGCCGAATTGTCCTTATTCATAACAACACAAGATTGTCAAACTTGTAATGGGGTTGATCACATGGACTGAACGCCTTACAAATACAAATACATAGTCCTACCATCTGATGAAGATACAGCCTGGATTTGATCTGTGTCCAACTCCAAGGCCGACTGGACGCCCGACAGTGAGGTCTCTCCAATTATGGAATTGATCCTCTGTTCCACGTCAGATAGAGCCACAGTGCGCTGCCCTCCTCCTGTGGCTTTGCAATCTAGTTTCATGTCGAACCATTTCTTTGGGTTGGTTAAAATATATGAATTAATTTTCTTCTCGCTGGTGGTATCACTGTTGCCAGACCATCTGATCACAGGCAAAGAGACAATGGCAATACACCAGGTACTGTATGCTCTACTAATTGGAATGTTAGTTAGTATTTGTTCATTTCAGTAAGATGGGAGCACATACTAATACTAAGAAGACCATAGTGATATAGACATAGTGATATAGCCATGTTTAAATTTCAATTCTGATCTGAGAAATGTACCAAATGACTGAGAAAAACTGTAAAAGCTTACAACAAGCATCTTTAAATGTTTTGAGTAACAATCTTTTTTAAGACATGGGTAATATGCCCTGCAGTTTCACCCAAGCCTAGAATCACAAGCTTGAGGTTAACGCAAAGAGTGCATGCTATATCACCAAAATGACCAAATTAGAATGCCATGCTATTCACTAACAATGTGCTATGGGTGGAAAGCATGCATAATAGTGCTTGTCACAAAATAAAGCCTCTTTGCAACTATTATAGTCAAGGATATGTAAGAAATACTTAAATCTCATTATTTTGTCCACATAAAGGTGAGGCCATGCAAATTGAAATTGCACCCAATTCACAACAACAAATTATCATTGCATATGCTATTATGATCTTTTGAAAGGTGGCTTAAATACTTTGTGTGAAGTGTTAGGCCATCCAGAATGGCTGCTGTCATTGCTGCAAGAATCTAGAATCTCAAATCAGATCAGAAGAGCCTCCAATTCTAAAGAGTGCTTACCGGGTGGCTGCTTTGCTGGATTAGTATTGAAGCTGAAACAATTGCAATTTGCACTTGCAATTAGTGAAGAAGGGGGCTATTTGTTTGTTCAGTACTCTCTTCAAGGGCTTGTTTGTGACATAACTTGATTTGCATATACTTCTCAATGAACAAGATGAAAACTGCTCTTAGCACAAACAACTGATGCGCAACAAAATGTGCAAATTCCCCTCACAACACAATCTTAGTGAATCCACCTCAGTGTGTTTGACTGCTGTTTAAGAATTTTGTTCCTCAAATAGCCTACCTTGACATGCCTCCAATTTGTTACCCAATAAATGCTTAAATGCACAAATTAATAAATTGTAATTGTAACTGTAATTATACATTCCATGTTTAAATCAAATTATTTTCATTATAACTATTGATCTTTGCAGTTCTGAACCATGTCATTTGTCAATACATCATGATGTCATGTTGTTGCCAACATAAAATGTCCTTACCGTGACAGTTCAAATATTTTGGGTAACTTTAAAACATGGCCTTTGTTAAACAATTCCATGACTGGAAAATGTGATTCTTAATTGCACCTTAATTGCATCTTAAGACAAGATTGCCCTGGACAGCAGTATTCTGAGGTTATGCCTTTTTGATGCAGGTGGAAATGTTCCAAAAAATAAAACAGAGGATGAGACATGACAATCTTTCATCCCCATAGTCGTCAAACAGAGGCGATAAACTAGGCCACTCGACTAGAATTTCATTTAATAATAAGAATAATAACTTTTCAAGTAAATTTCAGTGTGTCTTGGGATCACAAAATTATTACATTTTGGTCTAAGTTTGAATTTGGACAATGTGATGAACTTTCAGGCTGTCTGAGACCTATTGTGCACGGTCTCTGAATCGGACCACCATGCAGTAGGGTTTGGGGCTCTGGGTCGTCCCAAATATTGTGGTGTAGTCTGGCTGTCCCGCATCCTCCGGCCAGATGAACTGGAACCTCCTCAGCAGAGTCACCGTGATTAAGAAAAGCTCCATTCGAGCCAGAGCCTCCCCCAGACACATGCGGGGGCCTGTGGTTTAAAACAACAACATCAGTGTGAAGAATATAAACAGCTACAAAACAAGCACCCCCTCTAGAGACATATGCATATGTGTAAGAGAGAGAGACACACAACACTAGTAAGACACAACACTTACAAATATTGGTTAAATAGCATTAACATTTTCATCTGTACCACAGATATGGTGATAGTTTATAAATCTGTCTGTATTAGCTAACCCACCTGCAGAGAAAGGCAGGAAAGCATCTGGCTTAACAAACTCTCCCTGGTCATTGAGGAAGTTTTCAGGGTTGAATTCATGAGGGAATTTCCACTGTCCCTCCTCAGACAGCACTGAGGACAGGTTGGGAATGACAATGGTTCCCTATAGAAAGAAGGGCACCAGAAGAACAACAAAGAAGGACAAAGGTTTAGGATTAAAAACATACAACCAAAACCACACACGTTGCTTCAAGCTCCTCTGCTCCCTCTTCCCCATACCTCTCACCAGGCCCTCCCTCTAGCAGGCCCTCAAACCATACAACCAATCAGGGTGCTCATGGTTATAATTGGTAGGATTGGGCAATAGTGTACATTCTCCAATCAACTGATCATCCTCACATATATCACCAATCCATAAAGTATTAATTCCTTCCATCCTACCTTGTGTGTCCAAGGTATTCTGAAAACAGGAGGCTACCTGGAGGTGTATAATATCCTGTCTGGTATACAGTCTGTTTTTTGTTCTGGTTGTGTTACAGCTACTCTGAAAGTCCTTAAAGGAGAATTCTGGTATGCTTAAACCTGGGCTCTATATCTACAAAATCGCCATTTATACCGCAAAATAGGTCCAAAAAGTTTCGGAATTGCTCCGGTAGATCGGCTCAGTCACGAAACGGGCTCAATGGCTGGAACGTAATCTGTAGGGGCAAGTGCGCGATCAAAGTACGTCCACTAAAAGTGCTTGATTTTGCCATTGACAGGCTCAGATTGTTATTTGTGTGTCTGACAACATTACTGAAAGGATCGCTACAGAAATAGACCTTTTTTTAACCAGAAAACTAAAGTCTAGCTCAAGGAGAAGTCCCGCTCTGAAATCTCGCGAGAGTTGTTGCAGGAAGAGGACGTGGAAACGTGACAAAGGTAGTCTATTAAAGCGAGAGGGTTGACTTGTTGCAGGAAGAGGATGGTGGAAACATGAGTCAGCGTTGTAGACGTGTGTTGGAGTATAGAAAGCGTCCACCGTCCATTTCAGAGCGAGACTTCTCCTTGAGCTAGACTTTAGTTTTCTGGTTAAAAAAAAGGTCTATTTCTGTAGTGATCCTTTCAGTAATGTTGTCAGACACTTGTCAGACACACGAATAACAATCTGAGCCTGTCAGTGGCAAAAACAAGCACTTTTAGTGGACGTACTTTGATCGCGCGCACTTGCCCCTACAGATTACGTTGTAGCCATTGAGCCCGTTTCTCGACTGCCGACTGAGCCAATCTACCAGAGCAATTCCGAAACTTTTTGGACCTATTTTGCGGTATAAATGGCAATTTTGTTGATATAGAGCCCAGGTTTAAAAATACCGGAATTCTCCTTTAATGACATAACATCTGCACAAATAGACTGGGAAGTATTGGGGTCACTAATGACTCAATGGTTTGGTTTACCAACTATCTCGCTCACAGGGTGCAACGTGTGAGCGAAGGTGTTTCTCTCTCACCTCCTCCCTGTCACTAAGGGTGTCCCTCAAGGCTCCATACTGAGGTCCCACGCTGTTCTCTCTCTGTATATATATATATATATATACACACACACACACACACACACACACACACACACACACTCTCTCTCTCATTCACCTTTATGCTGACGACACAATCATTTATGCTACCAGTCCCTCCCCTGACACTGTACGTTCATCGCTCCAGGATAGCTTCCTCCAGGTCCAACAGACGCGAACCAACCTCAAACTAGTTGTTTTATTCTTGTCATGTATGCCAGGCCTCGTCATGCCTCTGTCTCTGCCGGTTGTTTACTGCCTGTTGTTTACTGCCTGTTGTTTACTGCCTGTTGTTTACTGCCTGTGCTTCTTGTGCACGATTAGGTGTAACTAGTTTTTGTGCTTTTTCTTGTATGCCTTTGTCTCGCCCATGTATCATGTCCTGCCTGTTTCCTCGCTTGTCGACTGTTGCTTATTTGTCTGTTGTTTTTGTGTTTTTGGTGTATCTTTGCTTTTAACATGCTTTTATCTTTTAGCCCCTCTCCCCTCAAGTGGCTCTTGTTGCTTGCCAGGCCGCCCCTTTAAATAAGAATCTGTTGACTTGCCTGGTAATATAACAGTTAAATTAAAAAATCCTAAAAAATGTCCTATATTTCCTTCCTTCCTTTCCTTTCGACATCCCTCAGAGAACTCGCCTGGACTTTCTCTATCCAGCCATTGGTTTTATGTGTAAGTGGAAAGAGCGATAACAATAGTGAATAGCGGCTACAAAACACTTGGAATATGCCGCATGAGCTGTTCGGAGAACAGTGTGTGAGTAGATAATTTATTTTTTATTTCGGGTGAACTATTACTTTAAGCGATCAGAAGGATATTACCATGATACTTCTGAAGCCCTTTCTATAATTTTATCTGTCACCAATCCTGATTTCCTCTTACCCTGGGTATGGAGTATCCCATGAGCTCTGTGTCTTTAGTGGTGCAGTGGAAGACACTGAGAGGAACAGTGTCAGCTATCCTCTGGACCTCATGGATCACAGCCTGGAAGAACAGGCGGACATTAGTAACATACTACAGTAATCACTTGATTGAGAAGCGTTTTGTGTCAATATTCAGTCCTTCCCTTGCAGTACTACTGGAAGATGCAGCACATGACACCAATGGCTATCACTGTGCTGTACATATGAGTGTATGAGCATGAAATCATTCTACCTGCATGTAGGGCATATTGTGTCTGTCTTCAAAACTGGCCTGATCCTTCCCATCCAACACCTGGTCAATTTCCTGTTGACAACGCTCTGAGAGAGAGGCAAAAAAAGCATTGTTACTGGTTATTATTTCTTTTGGAGCATTTACAAATAACTGTGTGTGTCCCAACCACATTAACCCCACCATACTAAAAATATTTGCAAAATAATTTTATTTTTATTCTGTTTAACGAAAGAGGTGAATGTAATATTGATTTTTCACATAGCAGTAACAGTAATTTTCTGTCTTTACACTGTGAAATCCCTTTATTTGAATACAATTTTCTTCCCAGGGGAGGATGCCCTGGTCTACTGTATACTGTCATATGAAAGACACTGCATGTCCACATATGCAGACACACACAGCATATCATGATTCATGAGTAAGAGATGCATTCTGTTTAAATATTGCAGAAAGAGATGGCTGGATGAGTGGAAAGACATACACACACACACACACACACATATACATACCCTGTATCTGTGGATGGGTCATAAGGTAGAGGAAGCCAGTGAGCAGGGTGTTGGAGGTGGTGTCAGTCCCAGCAAAATGAAAATCCAGCAAAAGTGAAGCAAGCTGATCTTCAGAAAACGATGAGTCATCAGCTCCTCTCTTTGGAGACAGAGAGGGAGCAAATGAGCAAGTAAACAGCATGCCTTCTATCTGTCACTAACTATTCTCTCATTTGGTGTAACACGTTACCGCATCCTAATTAACTACTTTAGCTAAAATATGTGACTGTTCAACAAGACAGTTTTGTACCAGCTACTCTAAATAGAACCACTACCATACACACACTAACACAAAGGCAGACAGACAGGCGCACGAGGCCCAGGCCCACGCTTTTTTCTTGGGCAATCACACACTTGGCAGATGATATTGGAGGCCGCATTATGGAACAACACCTGAGGATTTATGGTTTTACCTGAAAAACAAATTAACAGGCGTGATCTTGACCGAATGGACTAGTGGTCCGTGGTAGGTTTAATTTCCCTCTATATACACACACACACCTTCTCCAGTTCGTCCAGGTAACAGTCTATGAAGTGTCGTGGTTTACCAGGGACCCTGGTCTTTTTGTGCTCAGCCACCAGGCCCATGCATTTTTCTTGGGCAATCTGGACCAAAAAAAAACAAACAGTCATTTTCACAGGTTTATGTGTTGATTTCCTTCATAATTTTACTGAAATTAGTAAGTGGCGAGGGAAATAATTAATAAATAATCATTTCTGCTGCTAAGCAAATCCGTCACTGGCTGTCCCCATGTAGTGTCATCACTCAAGGATCAGTCACATTTAAATTAATGTAAGATGTCACAGATGTCAAAGTTTTTTTGTTTTTTTTAAAGATTGACCTTTTGCAGATACAGTTTTTCCCAGGCCCACTGAACATACCTTAAAAAGCTTGAAGGCTTTCTGGAAGGGTAGCGGCAGACGGCGCACCATGGGCATAGAGTCATAAATCTGAGAGAGAAAGTATACATTACAAAGTTTAAAGAGGCACTAAAGTTATTTGAGCATTGGCAGCTGTCAATAGCAATTTGGTGATAAATTCATTGGTATTCCAAATTATTTACCTAATTACAACATAAATAATGAGAGACATGGCCAATTGAGCCATATTTGATTCCTGAAACAATGCCGGATTTTTCCCATTGCTGATCCAGTGAATAATGAATTTGGTATTTTCTTATTGGTTCAAGATGTGACTCACCATACTCCAGGGCCCATTGATTATCTTGGAGGTCGTTTTGAAAATGTTGACAAACAGCTTGATGAACTCATCGTCGTAGTCGTGCTTGGTAGCAAACAAAACTTGGCAGATGATATTGGAGGCCGCATTATGGAACAACACCTGAGGATTTATGGTTTTACCTGAAAAACAAATTAACAGTTGTGATCTTGACTGAATGGACTAGTGGTCCGTGGTAGGTTTAATTTCCCTCTCTAAACACTTTTCAACTGCAGGGCCCAGTGGGGGTTTCTAAGTCACACAGGATATTTATTTGTGCTATTAAATTTAAAATGAAAATGGTATGACATGTTACATTACATATGGGAGAAGAGAATTATAAAAATGCTGCTTTGTGGAAAATTGGCACTAGGTAAGCCCTGGATAGCTCGTGTTTGGTCCTGTGTAGGAAATCAGGCAAATGAATAAGCCCAGGCCAGCCCTGGTTGGTACTGTTGTGCAGTCCAGGCTAATGCCTAAATACTGGTAAACGCCTGAATGAGAAATCCATGGCTAACCCTGTTTGGACCTTAAGTGGAGGCCAAGCTAATGATTGCTTGTTCTCTATCATACCAATACTCTCCTCCAGTGCCTTCAAGATGCGTTGTGTCTCTCCTAGAATCCTCTCCTCCATCGACTGCTTCCCCAGACCAAAGTTCCTCAGGGTCATCAGACCAAAGCGTCGGTGAGCCCTCCAACCAGGACCGTAGTCTGACAGAATCACTCCTGGAGCATGAGCTAGGTGCAAAAAGGTAAAATACAGAGCTTGATTGGATTGAAAGGGTTATCCACATTCAATTTTAAATTCTAGAATAGTCGTTGGTGGTTGAAGAAAATATTATACAGTGTATAAAACATTATACAGCACAGTGCTTGAGACTGCTAATGTGCTATCATAGGAAAGGCATTGTTTCAGATAGATATATAGATATATATGCGCATTATATACTGCAATCCAACTACTGTTACTATTTAACCACCAGATCCTCCTCTCCACCCTTGAGGGGATGGGTGCCTCAGGCTCTACGCTCTCCCCGTTGGCGTCCTCGAGATGGGTCGCTCCTACCAGGTGACATGGGGAGGCTCTGTGTCGGAACTACGCAGGCTGACTACGGGGGTTCTGCAAGGTTGAGTTCTGGGTCCTCTTCTTTCCCGTTACACGTCTCTTGGTTCTGTTATTCACTCTCATGACTTCTACCACTGCTATGCCGATGACACCCAGCTGATCTTGTCATTTCTCCCCTCTGACACACAAGTGGCCAGACATCTCGGAGTGGATGTCGAAACACCACTGAAGCTCAACCTGGACAAGACTGAGCTGGTGTTCCTCCCAGGGAAGGGTTGCTTGCACCAAGACCTGTCCATCACCATTGACAATACTGGGGTGACGCCAACTCGGACTGCAAGGAATCTGGGTGTGACCCTGGACGACCAACTGTCGTTCTCGGCAAACATCGCATCGGTGACACACTCTTGTCATCTCCTGCCTGGACTACTGCAACTCCCTCCTTGCTGGTGCCCCGGCGTCTGCCATCAGACCTCTGGAGCTTGTTTAGAAAGCTGTAGCTCATCTGGTGTTTAACCACCCCAAGTTCTCCCACACAACTTCCCTTCTCCGTTCTCTACACTGGCTCCCTGTAGCAGCTTGCATCCAGTTTAAGACTCTGGTGCTAGCCTATAGGGCAGTGAAAGGAACAGCTCCTTCCTACCTCCATGCCATAGTCAAGCCCTACACCCCCACCCAACCACTTCCTCAGAGGCCCCTGTGGCCGATCTACCCAGTCACGGCTCTTTTTAAGTCGCCTTGGATAAAAGCGTCTGCTAAATAACTGTAATGTATTTTGTCCATTCTATTTATTACCTAGCACTGTTTGTAGTCTATGGACTGTACAAACAAACTACTGCTTCTGTGTAGTCCAGCCCATTTAATACTGTATAGTGTTTACACCATCCATCAAAGTGCTATCTCATGTCACATCTCAGACAGTGCTGGTCTGATTTTTGAGGCAACTTGGAGGGATGATGCATCTTTGCACTGTGCTCCAGTTCACTGGCCTAATTGGGGCACAGTAAAGGCCACATTTTTAACTCAACTTTATATCTCAGACACCACTGGTCCGATTTTGATGAAACACGGCGGGATGACACATTTTGACATTGTGTTCTTGCATTTTTTCATGCATTTTCATGCTACTGAGGACAACTATCTACTGGTATAGTCTAATGTCTCTAGTATGTCCCCTTTCACTGAATGTGAGGTCATGTTTCCCTGTACCATTGGTGGCAGTGTGTATTTATGTCATTGTATGAGTTGTTGACATGGTCCTGCACTGATGTAACCAGGAAGTTAAGAAAACTCAATGTTGGCTCTTAAAGTAAGAGACTATGATAGTATTACACTGATGTCCAAACAATGTATGTCATGACTTCACTACTGTGAAATACCTTACTTACTTTGCAACTTACCAGTTGGCAAAACCAATGACCAATGGCAAAATGTATGATCGATTGCTTTATTCATTCTCATCAGAACATTTCAAATCCATACCTTTGTACTGAGTAGTACTGATTTTCTTTGCACTAGTTCAGGTCAGGTCTTGGTTAAAAAGACAATTTACACAAACACATTCATGGGCAAACATTTGCTCTGTACCTTTCCGTTGTACTGCATGATTGACCATAAGGTCTTGTGGTCTTCCAGAGAAATCAGCAGCCTTGACGACCAGGGCCTCCTTTATGGCCTGCAGTCCATTCAAGATGACCACTGGCCTGGGGCCCATGAAAAAACTGTAGACGTTACCATAGCGTTTGGCCAGCTGGGGGCAGAGTGACACCACAGATTAGAATTACAATTTGGAGATCTTCTTTTCCAAAGTGACACAAAATAGGTGCAGTCATTAGTGATCATTATGAATCCCTTATTCACAAAAGTGGTCCAGTAATGAACAGGTGCAAAAGATGCTAAGAACGATTGATGAGAGATGAGGTTTTATTCACATCTCTGGACTGTGATTGGATTTGTGACTGGATTGGAGCCAGCTTCTCCAGACAATAACGTTACAGGGACTAAGTCTACGTATGCTCCCAATGTTGGTAGAGACTTTACAGTCAAAATAGCAGACACTGTGGCAAGATCATACAAAGTGTATTGCATTCATCCTAACAAACTCAATAGGTTTTGCAGTGATAATAAGATGTTTCATAATTACGAGATGTTTTCTTAATACTTACATTTTTACTTCAGCTATAGAATTTGAACATTGTTCAGTATGACAGAGGATGTAGTATTATAGTATTATTCAACTTTACCCTCTCCAGATCTCCAATGGGATTCTCCAGGTTGAGCTGCAGCAGGTTTCCAAAGATAGGGAGAGGCCGGGGGCCTGGAGGGAAGTTTTTACCCCTGTGGCTCCGAAAGAGGATCAGGAGGAGAAATATAGCCAAACAGAGCAGAACCAAAGATCCAAGCATGATTGAATGGTGATTTTCACTACCAAGTGAAAAGTGGCCGTGAAGACCGCGTCCTTTACGTTGCTGTGGCGCAAATAAAGCGGCCTGCTGGCCCGTTGACTCTCCCCTCCTGCCTTTGTCTGTCGTGGCCCGGTTGTAGCAAGCTTGCTATAGTCGACTCAAACTCTCCACCTTGTTCAAACGCACACACGTGCTGTGATAACAGTTGACCAACCACTGTTTCTTATCATAAAATGCAGATCAGCAATACCTGATCAAACTCAGAATGTGCAAATCTGATAAAAGGATCCTACATAGAACTATAGGGGCCCTGGCTGAGCAAGAACATTGAGCTATTCGACTGAACTATATACACAGAACTACATGGCCTGACCTATATTTTGTCCTGTCATCTATTGCGCACTCAGCAGTCCTGGTGGGTTGAATTTCCCTGTCCAAGATTTTCCTTATCTTTCCATGCAGATTGCGTTGGCTTGCTATGTCCTCTCTGTTAAATCCTTGCAGTCCTCTTCAACATGTCACTGTTCTATTGTGCTTTTATTATGTAACATCTCTTTTGACATCATTGATTGATTTTCACCTGACTTAGACAAGCCTGAAAAGTCACCTGAGGCATTCCTGTAAGGCCACTGCAGCCGTCTATTTTGGCATTATAAGTCTTGTTGTCTCCATTCTGCATCAACTGTGTGGTAATTTGATTGTCTATCAGCCCGACATAATTATGTAAATGCTTGTTTGCTCGTGTGATAAAGGGCTGTAGAAATAAACTCGACCTGCCCAGATAGCAAAGAAATCGCGGCCCAGTTTTCACATGCCGAGTCAGCTTTAGTTGGCCCGACACCGGAACCCGGAGATGGCCCGACGTCATTTTGAATGACTGCCCAGAATCGGGCCGAGTACATCGGCCCAGTTCCGTCTGCCGAATCCAAGCCGATTCTGCCGACGCTGAAGCAGAATCGGCCCGATTTAAGATTATATACCCAGATAGCAAAGAAATGCCGGTCCAGTTGCGGCCCAGTTCTCACCTGCCGAGTCAGCTTTAGTTGGCCCGACATCGGAACCCGGAGATGGCCCGACCTTGTTTTGAATGACGGCCCAGTTCCGTTTGCCGAATTCAAGCCGATTCTGAATCAGAATAGCCCCAGAACAGGCCCGATTTAAGATTATATACTATTCCCTTTCCATCCTCACTGAATTCTTTAATTCCCTGTAAATAGTCTAAAATAACTAATTGTCTAAATTTTCTAAAATATACAACACAGTTTAACAAACATTTACATTCATACAACAATATATTGTATAAAGCCCAAAAAGCCCAAATATTTGATAATGAAAAGTTGTGGTATTGATTGACAGCAAACACTGAATTGCACCATTCTAATATTTATTATAAACAATTGCAAGAATATTGAATATATACACACATATGGTATATATAATAATAATTCATTCTCTTCTTCTCACTGGTCTTGCCTTCCTTCCTCCATCTCTTAATGTATTTCTCGATCTCCTCATCCACTGCCTTCACACAAAGAGAAAGAGTGAAGGGAAGGAAACAGAGTGAGAGACTAGACAGACGGTCTATCTGTCTGTCTAGTCTCACTCATACACCCACTAGAGATGAACAAACGTAACAGTAACGCACAAGTAGAGTCCGCACACCATGATAGCCACCTGCTGGTCGGAGTACAGCAACCACAAATATGAGAAAACCTCTTTAAAAAAGGTTCAAAATCAAGTTTTACAGCACCAAATTATAATTCTCCGTTTTTTTTCATATTTATTCTGTGGCTTTGGCGGCTAACAGAAACAACTGAAAATGATCTTTCTAAAAACTAGCTTAAATGCATTTCTCCATTCAGAGACCCCTTTGAAGCTACACACATGACTTAAAATACATATTCTCTCAAAAAGTGGATGCAAAGGACTCAAACTAAAGTCACGTTAGACTTAGTTAATCTTTAAGAGTGTAAATATCAGATTAACTGACACCCGTTAGCTAGTCGCGCTAGCGTGCTAATGTTAGTTTATCTTAGCTGTAACGTTAGCGGTCGCTTCTACCAGATTTACTTTTAAAAGATTTGAGTGCAACAACAGTAAAATCAACAGCATAAATTGCAATTTTGTTAGTTAAACTACACAAACCTATGATGGTGACGTTACTCACCTAGAATTACTAATAAAAAATACAACATTTCGTGAAAGTTAAAAGTGAAAACTGAAGCTCGAGCCCTCTACTCAACCAGATACGTTTCATAGTGTTGCTAGGCAATGAAATATAGTCATCTGCCGAATATTGACCAGAGTTGGTCCAAATTCAGACATCATGATCTGGGCCATATCCGGCAAGCTACAGTCGGACCAGACTCTTTCCGTGACAATAAACCAGTATTCACCCAAGCCCTCCGCTGCCGGAGTCGGCGCGGCTCTGGCTCAGCTGACAGCAGCCGAATCTGACACTCAGCCGATTGTGCCGTCAGTGAAGTGGGCGCTGGCCCGAGTCTCATTGCTATCTGGGTGACCACCAATATAAATAAAAAGCAATAGTATTTTCAGACCAGTTATTTTATGTTTTTGAATCAATCATGTTTTTGTTTACCTTGAGGCGTTATTGTGAGGGTTTCCAATAATTTAAAAAAAGGAGCTAAAGCACTATTTCCCAAATAAAAAGGTGAGGGAAGTTTGGGTGACTCAGCACTCATGCTCCTGCTGCCCAGTCAAGGGAAAGTGATATTACATGTGCGCGCGCACACACACACACACACACACACAGTGAAGAACTCATCCAAAAACAAGTGTTTTTTCAGGTTAGGTGGTTGTTGCTTAGCAAAACATGAATGAGAAGCGAAAAAAATAAAATGAGATTATTATGAGATTTAAAATAAAATGGAGATTGACTTCAACAACTGACTCCACTCAGTAACATTTCTCCTGAATTTACAATTTTCTTTCAACCTCTGGTGAAACATAGTGCTTAAAAAATAACAGAGGTTTCCAAAGATGGGAATGGGAAGGGGGCATGGGAGGGAAGCTTTTTGCCTTGTGGGTCCATTAAAGGAAAAAGAAGAGGCATATAGCCACCCAGAGGAGAAGCAGATCCAAACATGTTTGAAGAGTGATGTGACCCTTTGCTCTCTGCTCACACAAACACACTCAACGCTTGGACATGTCATCATGACATGACCCAAATTAAATGGATTTATTGTCTGTGTTTGAGGTCATTAATTTACCTGCCATATACAGTTGCGAGAAAAGGTTTGTGAACCCTTTTGAATTACCTGCATTCCTGCATAAATGGCTCCTAAAATATGGTCTGATCTCCATCTAAGTCATAACAACAGATAAACACAATGCAATTTAACAAATAACACACACAAAAAAATATTTTTACATGTTTTTATTGAAATATTGTTTGAACATTAACAGCCTGTAAAAAGAATGTGAACCTCTAGGATACCGACTGGTAGGACACCAAGGAGGAAACCACTGCTCTGCCTAAAAAAACATTGCTCTGGGTGAAAGTTGTTAGTGGGCGGTCAACCTTGAAAAAATTGTTGGCATAGAAGCTTCAAGATTCAAGATTCAAGATTCAAGATTCAAGAACTTTATTTGTCACATACACACACGGGGTGTGTAGTGAGATGAAAAGTGACAATGCTCAACGGGAATGTGCAAAAGGGCAACAGTACACAGTATTTACAATAAAAAAACAACACAATATTTACAGTATTACAGTAATTACAGTAAGAGCTCTTATATAAAAAAAAAAAAACAATATATACAGTAAGAGCACTTTGGAAATGAAAATATAGTAGTAGGGGAAATCGTATGAATGTAATATACTATAAATTATGTGTAGTCATTCCCTAAGTGTGTGTGTGTGTGTGAGTGTGTGTGTGCATAAGAGGGGCAGTGTGTGTGTCTTGGTGGGGGCCCTGGTGAGGTCAAAGTTCACAGTCCTGATGGCCTGAGGAAAGAAACTCCGTCTCAGTCTCTCTGTTTTGGCAGCGTGACTACGGAGGCGCTTGCCTGACCGTAGCAGCTGAAACAGTCCGTTGTTGGGGTGGTGAGGATCCTTCATGATCCTGCAGGCTCTGGTTCTGCACCTCCTGGTGTACAAGTCCTGCAGGGTGGGGAGTGTAGTTCCAATAGTGCGTTCAGCCGAACGCACTACTCTCTGCAGAGCCTTCCTGTCCTGAGCGGAGCTGTTGCCAAACCAGGCAGTGATGCTTCCTGTCAGGATGCTCTCTACAGCTCCAGAGTAGAAGGACTGAAGGATCCTCCGGGAGACTTTGAATTTCTTCAGTTGCCTGAGGTGGTAAAGGCGCTGCCTCGCCTTTCTCACCAGAGTGTCAGTGTGTGTTGACCATGTCAGATCTTCAGGTGATGTGGACTCCCAGGTATTTATACCTGCTCACCCTCTCCACAGTATTCCCATTAATCCCCAGTGGTGAGTACGTCCTCTGTTGTTGTGTCCTCCTAAAGTCCACAATCAGCTCCTTGGTTTTGGTGACATTCAAGAGGAGGCTGTTGTCCTGGCACCAGAGTGACAGATCAGCAACTTCCTCCAGGTAGGCCTTCTCGTCGTTGTTGGAGATCAGGCCCACCACCACTGTGTCATCCGCAAACTTAATGATGGAGTTGGAGCTGAACCTGGCCACACAGTCATGTGTGTACAGGGAGTACAGTAGGGGGCTGAGGACGCAACCCTGGGGGGATCCTGTGTTCAGGGTGAGGGGGTTGGAGGCTGTGTCTACCCACCCTGACCACCTGGGGCCTGGCGGTCAGGAAGTTCAGGATCCAGGCACACAGGGGGGTGTTCAGTCCCAGCTCAATCAACTTGCCAGCCAGTCTGGTGGGGACTATGGTGTTGAAAGCTGAACTATAATCAATGAACAGCAGTCTCACATAGCCCCCCTTCCAGCTGTCCAGATGAGAGAGTGTGGTGTGCAGTACCTGGGAGACAGCATCATCCGTGGATCTGTTTGGACGATAAGCAAACTGCAGTGGGTCCATGGAGCAGGGGAGGAAGGCGCAGATGTAGTCCTTTATCAGCCTCTCGAAGCATTTCATGACCACCGAGGTGAGGGCCACCGGTCGATAATCATTCAAGCATGCTGGAGAAGCATTCTTGGGTGAAGCTTCACGGTACATGTGAGCGTTGTTGAATAAAGGTTGCCACTCACAGTGTGCACTCCTAGAATGGGCTCACCATTTTGATGTTGCTTTTAAACATAAATCTACAGTAGGATGTTCATGGAGAAATGTGTAACTACAGTGAAAAAGGGGTTTGGGATGCCCTCCAGCTTGGCAATAAAGTCCTTCCAACTGTTGTTTCAATTTCTAGCTTTGGCCCGATTTACACAATTTTCCAACATGATTTAGGCTAGCAGAAATAACTCATTTTTTACAGTCCACTCCAACACTGTTTTTCAACAAAACTGTAAATCTCACCAAATCACAATGTGTCATATCCGATAGTACTCCTCACGTCAGCTGCAACGATTTTACATGTTTACATGATTTTAAAGCTTCAGTGTTGCACCCTCTGCTGGTATTGATATTAAGACAAAGACTAAAAGTAAAATAGATGCATAGATATTGGGGGAAATTGGACATGTACAAGGCACATCCTGAGTTTGATCAGGTATTGCATCTGCATTTTATGATAAGAAACAGTGGTTGGTCAACTGTTACCAGCACTTGGTGATGAGGGATGAGAGGCATGTCTCCATGGAAGAGGGAGGTTGACTTCTTGGTGTCCTTTACACAGTGCCACTTTTACAATATGTATTTTCTATATTAATTTTTATTTTTTGTTTTATCCTTTAGAATTGTAAATTATATTGTTAAATTCTACATCTTGACGCCTGACTGAACATTTCATTTGTACATAATATTAACTCCAGGGGTGGTTAGGCAATTTTTCTCTTTAACACACTGTATTTAATTTAAAATGATGAACATTATTTTAAATCAAACCATATCATAATAAAATATGTTAAAAAACACACACACACATATAAGGCAATAGAACAAACATTGGAGGCTGTCCTCCTGACTGGTGAAATGAATGCTACTTTGGTTGACAAACACCCAGAGCTCAACAGGAGGTCCCTGGAGGTGCAGTTATCTATGTTCATGTTGCATTATGAATACAGTATACAGTACCTGAAGTTAGGGGTCTATTTGACCAGGTAGAAGCACTTTTCATGCCTTCAATGTTATGTACAATGAATGTACATAACAAACAATGCATAGATGAAGTAAGGTAAGAACATGTAGAGAAGGAAGGAGAGATGAAGGAGAAGTGGAGAAGGATAGAAGGAAGGAAAATGTTGACGGGAACACACACACACACACACACCATCTCTTGGGTTTCATTTTGTCTGTTCAACAATGACTGTTTTCGTGCCGTTAATTAATTGTGGGATATCATTTTGTATTTTTTAATTGGAAAATTAAATGGTGTCGTCTGAAGGTCGAGTTATACTTCTGCGGAGAAGGGTTTGGAATTAAAGGGACTAGCGGAGGCCCTATTTGTCACTTCCTCTCCCTATAGGAGATTCAGGTCGGAACTAATGTCCCTGAAGTCGAGAAACGCGGCGAACCGTACTTACAGTGACACAAAACTTCAGTGGCTCGCTTGGAGATTTTGGGATAACGAGCTAGCCGAGCTTGGTAAATTTCTCTTCAATATTGACACCGAAATTATTCAAAATGATTTTAAATCTTAAATTAAAACTCAAGTATATTCTCTTTCATAGTTATTTGTGCACGTGGGAGTATTACTTTTTTCATCGTGACAGGATATTCGACAGTGGTGACAATTCCTAGTGACAATTTACTTGCTTGGATGCTAAGTTAACGTTAGCCGGTCTGTATATAGCATCTGACTGTGACCTAACTCACAGCAACGACGCTTGTATCTGGCTATTGTAGAGGTAGCCATCTACAATTAAGTTGTTTTGTCGTTAGCTAGTGTCATCTCCATCTGAAATGACAATCATACTGTAGCGTTTTCCTGCTAACGGGCGGTTAGCGTCATTGCAGATGCCTAGCTATCAGTGAGCGTAATAACAGGCCCGATGCAAATAAGCAGCTTTAATATTACGGATGCATGCAGCAGGACTCTTATAGTCCTCCATCGTCACCACATTTCGATTCAGCTGTGGTATCTAAACGATTTGCATCAGCTGTCCTTGTTGATCAAGAGAAGTTTGTTTAATGTGGTTCAGTGTAGATTGTCTGTGTGTCTTGTGATGATTAAAGCTGACCACAAGGGAGAGCCATAACCTTAGAGATTAAATGTAGTTGGCCATATCTTTCATAGCGAGTCGTGCTTAAACACACTGAAATTCCTATTTAACAGAGCTTACTAAAGGCCTTTGGTGAAGTTTAGACATCTTTTGCTACTGCGCCATATTATATGGGTCCTATGCAATGTCAAAGTCTATGTCGGCTGTTTTATAGCCTACCATTCATTTATTTTCCCGTTGTTGAATATGTCATTGTTTTACATTGGTTACATTCACAAATTTTGACTGATTCGATTGCCAGTGCAAACGCAGTACTGTGGTACTGTGTGCTAAACAGTTAATTTATGTTTCTGACCACCCACAGGTATTATTCTGACAGAGACAGGGCGCATGATAGGAGTAAGCCTCACGCTGAGAGAAAGCTATAGTTGCAATGTCAATCATTCTTAATGGAATCAAAGTAAAAGATCCCAGTTGGGAACAAATGAAGTGATGAATTAACACTGACAAACTTATGTGCCTGTTCTGGTCCTCTTAGCCATGGAAAAATGAATAACATTTGAGTTTGTTTGTTTTTAAATGCCTCAACAAAGATAGTATTATGTTAGTCCATGCCAAAAAACGGTCTGTAAAAGCATAACATTGGAATAGAAGGGGGGTATGGGTGTTAAGTTGACCATGATGACAATGTCCAATGTATCCCTTGGACAGCCTGACACGTGCAACTGATGGAGTTTGTCATCGGCTCCACACATTACATTAGTTATGACAGTTCTTGTGTTTATGACTGCCTCCATTGATCAGTAGACCCATGCTTGAAGAGCAGTGACTATGTATGGGTGTTTTGAATCTTAATTCTCTTATCTGTTTTAAAGGTGCCATGTTAACTACCATATTCATTTTGAGACATTAGTATAGTTGGCCTAAACAAATGGGACCATCACTTAGATGGCCAATTAATTAGTGATAGGCTGCCATTTGAGCGTCAATAGTCTTGGAGTTGAATAAATCTGTAATTGTTTAGTGCTCTAAGCCTGCTAATCTGATGTTTGATTGGCTAGAACAGGGCACATAAGCACCAACTATGAACAACCCTTTTTGTTTAAGTTGCACCAAGCCTTTTATTTGTGGTCACATCAGGGCCTCTACATTAAATTGCCTATAATTGACTATAATGGTAGCGCTTGTCCGTGACAAGTTGGCATGGTCCTGTTTAATGTTTACTATGTGCACATTTATTCAACAGATGCGTCCATGAGTGGGAGTCTCTTGATTGGTTAACGCACACACACACAGGTAGGTACAGCTATGTGTTGTAGCAGCGTATAGTAATAGCAGTGTATAAGGCCAGTTGCCTTTTTCTGTTTATCCTCTAGTCCTCTAGAACTGCTCATGTGTAAACTTCACTAGAAGTACCTGTTGAACTGAAAGTAACTGTTTTGTGGCCAGTTTTCAGTGTGGCCGTTTGGAACATTTTTCCATTTCAATTTTTTTGTGTGATTTTAATTTGGTCACGAAAATGTTTCTGGAGCCAGCAGAGTTATGCCTATTTCCCCAGAAGTATGAAAAAGGAAATGAAAGTCGCACACTACTCTCTCCTTGCAGTGATTTTAAAAAGTTGAAATACCACCAAGCTTCAGACTGTTTAAACCACTGCAAGGAGAGAATAGTGTGCAACTTTCATTTACTTTTTACATAGTTTATTTTCCGTTAGTCAGCACCGTAGTTACCGTGTGTGTGTGTGTGTGTGTGTGTGTGTGTGTGTGTGTGTGTGTGTGTGTGTGTGTATAACATACAAAGGGCCAGTGGTGATGGCGGCAGGGGGAGGGGCAGCGGGTGTCGACCTAAGCAGGAAGTTTGTGTCGGAATCAGAGCTTGATGAGCAGAGGAAGAAGAGACAAGAGGAATGGGAGAAAGTCAGGAAACCAGACGACCCGGAGGGTAAGAGCACACACACACACACACACACACACACACACACACACACACACACACACACACACACACGAAAGCCAAGGACACAGTGCATGCGCCAAGCCTCTAATCGATCTGCGTGTTGTGTCCCCTCTTCAGAGGCCCCAGAGGAGGAGTATGATGCTCGTACGCTCTTTGAGCGACTGCAGGAGCAGAAAGACAGGAAGCAGGAGGAGTATGAGGAGCAATTCAAATTCAGTAGGTCTCTCGCTCTATTTCTTTGTGTGTCTTTGGGTTTGGGTCATTAGGATTTTTTCTTTAAATGCCGGTTAAGTTCTTAACAGCTCTCCTATGCTGCCATACAAAGGTAAAGGGTAGTAGATATGTTTTGTGCGCTTTAAAGGTCAAAGGTCATGTTAAGGGTTTAGATTTCATATCAACAGAAACGATACCCTTAAATGTTATTAACTGAGATACCAGTGTTCCCCATCCTCAGGCTCATCTGTGGTGCACAATCACTAGATCTGCATGGCCGCCACTAAATACAAAGTTGGTTAATGTATAGAAATTGATCTAAATGGATCCCTAACGCATCACGTTATGTTCTCTGTCACACCAGAGACTGATCTCACTCACCTGTTGCTTGTAAACACACCACACATTCCTTTTTTTCCTCATCCGCTTGTGTGAGACAGACAGACATCACCTGCTAGATGGAAAAGATCAGTCTGACTTCAAAAAAAGCTGTGACTAAAACCTGATATTGACTCAGGAAGAACTTTTTTTTTTTTCTCTCCAATCAAAGTGACATTACCCTAGCTGCAAGTGGAGTCTATATATTCAACAAGGCACATAATCTTACATCAACGAGTGGAAAATGTATTTTCTCGGTGGTATTGAACGTTTGTTCCCTCAGATGAGCATTGAAAAGTAGAAAAGCACTCCTCCCCGGGATGCCCTACCACCACAAATAAAGTTCTGAGCTAAAGGAAATACTATATAGTCTATTTTTCCCAATTTCAGTTTGACAACTCATGCAGTTACAGCTTTTTGGCTTTGTAGGGCACTATGGATTCCAAAATCTGGTACTAAAACTATGTCCTAACCCTTTTTTTGACAATTAGCCATTCTTTCTGATGAATTGCTGTTCAATTTCTTTGTGAACTCCAAACCAAGTTATTAATAAAACATTAATAATTATGTCACTGGTAATTGGCAAACTCATTATTGTCACAGTTTTAGTGACTCATCCCTTTCGAAATGTATTTGTTGTACAGATCATTTAAACATTCATTTTGTTAATGAAAATGAGTTCAGCACTTTTGGTCCTACCTACATTTTCAAAGTGCTTGTTGTGAAGAGATTCTGCAAGGATTCTTCAAATGTTTGGTTTGGTCATCCCTAATGGAAAAGCCAGCAAACAAGCAAGCAAAGTTGCAACGTTCAATTTTATTCACACCATTTCTACAAATACCACGCTTAATTAATCAAATAATAAATCTACTTTATTACATTCTTGTTGCTCTGCATCTAGATTAGATTAGATGGCTCTTTATTGGCCCCCAGGGGAAATTGCACTTATGCAGCAGTGTACAAAGCAAGAGAGAAGCACACAGCACTATACAATAAACAAAATTACAAAAAGATACACATCTACAGGCTGAGTCTGTTATTTAGACAGGGTCATAGGTGACATGTTTCTGATTTCTTCTCTTCCACCATTTGACTTCACTTCACTTCAAATGTACTTTTTTTATTGACACTGCTATTTCAATCATAAAAATATTGGTCCGCGAGAATGCAGCTGTGCACTTGATTTTCATTGTGTTCAGTTTCAAGAATTTTCATTTCATTCAAACGGAGCCAATTGTGAGCCTGAACATCTTTTGCCCAAAACATGTACAGATGTCTTTTAATAGTTCTTGGAAAGAGATGATTTGGATATGTATTTAATAGAAGCATTCAGACCAAGAACCATTTGAGTATATTTAGAAATTTTCAGAACAGCCAACATTGTTGTATAGCAGTTGCATAGGAAATGCTAGTGATTTGAAATCTACAGTAAATGTTAAAAGTACACAAACTTTATTGCTGTGAAAGTATATAACATTCAGATTTCCTCTTTTGATGAAGGTCACTCATGCAAACGTTTAGAACGGACCTTTATGGTTTGAGTCTGAAGAATGCACTCATTCCACTGCCATGTGTTGAGCGATGTTTGTTTCCATGGTGACAGAGAACATGGTGAAGGGATTGGACGAGGATGAGTCCAACTTCCTGGATGAGGTCTCCCGGCAACAGAGCCTGGTGGAGAAGCAGCGCAGGGATGAGGAGAAGCAGGAACTGTTGGAATACAGAATATCCTTTTATCCACGTGTTGTTTATGTGAAAACAGACCACCTTGTTTTGATTTGCCCCTAGTTCTGTATTGTGGTATGCCCAAAGCACTTTATAATCTAGCAGCTCCACTGCACTATGCAGGATGGGGGAGGATTAGGTTTTGCAGTAAAAACAAAAAAGCAATACTGAGGTGCAGTTGAAGTCACTGCCAGGCTTGTACAGCAGTTGCAATTCATCCGTTTAACCGTTGGAATTCTGCACGGAATCTTTGCAACTTGCTTCCCCCTCCGTCTCGTCTGCTTTTGAGCATCTTGGGTATAAAAGGCGGCTGATGTGATGTTAATATTCCGAAGCACATCTCAACTGAAAAAGAGAGTTTAGAGGTAATGTAAGTGAAGAGTACCAATCTACCATGACGGCTGAAGGAATATTCACTGAAAATCCTCAAGACCTTTTGGCCAGACCGCTCTTTGATCAACGTGATGCTGTGCAATGAGAAGCTTAGTAGCAGTTTCACCTGTGTGACCAGTGTGCATGTAGCTCACTAGGGTGCATGCTGACTCTTGAGCAAGCCGTGTGTTTTGTGGATTGTATGATCATCTCAAAACCACTGTGCGTTCTAAATCCTGAAGCACAATTACTGAAACCGATAGGGTCGTTGATCCCTACCAATATTCGACCATTGCTTTACCAGGTGCTGAAATGTCAGAACTCACCGGCCCCGTACTCTGTTGTGCAACAAAAAAAACGTACCTCAAGGGGACAGAGATGTGCCAGAGATTTGATGATTTTGATAGAATTCCTTCTGGTCGCTGTTGCAGGTTGCAGTCCTAGATTGCTTAATGCACTTTTTTTTCTTTTTTAAAAAGAATTGTGTATATTCTCAGAAGAGGATAAAAGCAAACACCTGCCTTTTTGTCAGTAGGTTTGGACTTTTCTAATAAGAGTGGGCCTGATAATGAGTCATAATAGACTGGATCAAAGAGCAGATGGGATACACCAAATTACTATCCTCTTTACTCCCTTTACCAGACTGCTAGTGTCTCTTGTCTTTGTCTCTCTCTCTCCCTTTTCAACTTTCAAACCTGCCATTTTAACGGAGTATCTGTGTATTTTGGTTATTCTAATGGGTAGGTGAGGGGAAACAGATGTAGCTGAAGCTTAAACCCATCCAGATGTGGATATTTGTTACTTATTAGCAGGAAAAGCTACACGATGCATTTGGTCAACATTTTACTTAATGAATGAGCCCTTTCAGAAGAGCGTTGATGCACACAGTATGAGAAACATTGGACATGCTGTTGTTGTTTTTATCAAAGAGCCCCGTGTCCAGACTGCCTCCTAAAAGAGGTATTCTGTTGCTGTGCAGAATCCCTGGCCTGCTGCCAAAATTGCACATGTGAAAATTGTCATTCTGTCCACACGCAGCAAATTGTAAGCATTAACATTTTACCCTCAAACAGTATAATTTTTAATTTACTGATGTCTTTTTCTGTTTTTAAATTTTCATTTTGAATGAGTCATGTCCACCTGCATTACGCTTCATATCACAATTGCAATTCATGGCCAGTAAATCACTGTTTTTGTCAGAATTGTGCAGCAGCAGAGTTTCCCAGTAATTGACTAACAAAACCCCCTTGCTGCTGGGCTTAGATGTTTTAGGGAATAGTGTGTACTTCTATCTTTAACAGTTAGCAACCTGCATCCTGGTGATATGAGAGTCTCTTGGTCCATGTTATGCTAATGTATGATAACCAGCTTTATGTGTTTTGGCAGAGGCAGACATCTCTCTGCCACAGTCAAACTCCTCTTGACCACACCACACAGGCACTATGCTATACACAAATGGTGTTTCTCTAAACAAAAGTATCTGCACACATGCACTCAGAGGTTGTGCACTTTTAGGTGATGTTTAACACTCAGTCCAATGTTTTGAATAGGCAATACAACAGAAAGTACTCGGGCTTATAAAAACTATTTCGAAGTGGCCTTATGCAGGTTTTCATCTGAAGAACTGAATTATTACCGGATGTGTTGTGCATTTGTTGGTCTATCCCTACTGCTATTTGCAAAGACCGCTCAAAGCCAGTATCAATCACTCAATATTTACATCAACTCAAAACGTGCCCATAATGGGGCCATACAGTGCCTTGCAAAAGTATTCAAACCCCTTGACGTTTTTCGCAAAACACATTTATTTTGGATTATTTTTTTGCACTTTATTCTATCAAAGTGAAAACAACATTTTTGAAATTCATGTGGAAGGATAAACTTTAAATAAAGCTTGTATAAGTATTCAACCCCTTTGCTTCGTTCGGGGCGAGTTGCCACACTAGCAACATTTAAGATTACCGTTACTCAGATGTCATTTTAGATTGTATTTAGCAATTCTGAATTGGTTTCCTTTCAAACTTGTTTTTGTTGCTAATAAACCATACAGCTCAGATGAAAAATCCCAAATAAATGTGTAATAATAACAGAAGTAGAGGAAAAGAGGCATATTTGCATTCATACACTCATTAGCACATGTGAACACAGTCAGTCTATTTCCGTGTCTCTGTGGTCCCCCTTCTTTGTTTTTCTGTCGCTTGCTCTCGATGTATGAACTCAACGTTTCAGTCTCGTTTTTTCTTTGAGCGCTGTCAACTGTCCCTTAGCTGTAATACAGAATTCTCCTGAAATGAAAAGTGTTACATTCCTTTAATTTATTTGTTTGGATGGATGGTGAAAATGAATTCAAGGCCAACCGTGAAATTATCATTTGCCCGTGCAAACCAAAGAATCACCTGAAACAGGGCATTTGCCACACTGTTAGTCTAGTGGAAGCATGATTAGCCCTAGTATGTGCTGTAGGCACAAAAGCTAGGTAAAGAGTTGCCTGGTAATTTGACTTGAAGATGAACACCCCTACGAATCCATAGTCTTCTCATTTGTCGGTCCAGCAAATATTTAACATGAACAACTCTCCCAAAGCCAGCAGGAATAATCTCACTTCCTAAAATGAAGTGCTAGACCATGTTAAATTCTCACCACCACCCTACACCTTAAGTGTCCATGATTTGCCTTTTGTTGAAGTTGGTCTGGTTCTGTGTCTGTCTCTCTCCATCCCTCTCTCGTCACATTTTTGTCTTGACAGACAGGTTTGTGACACAGGTTTGTCTGCAGATGGAGAAGAGGAAAGGGTTGTCGTGGAAACTGTATCGTAGGCTGGTAGCTACGGTGACGGTTTGAAGCACTCATTTGCTGCTGTGAAGATAAAGTCCATGCACACACATACACACACCTCACTTGACGCAGTGAAAACCCATTAGGGCAGATCCTCTACCTTGCCATGACGTCCTACTATTTATCTGGCCTAGTTCATGTCTCCTGATCCCTCTCTCACTCCGTTTGCGCTGTCTTTTTGTCTCTTTCTCTGTCTCTACCACATCTTTGCCCTATTTCATGTCTCCTGAGCTCTTTCAAACTCCCGTCTCTCTCTCTCCCCCTCCTTTCTCTGTGGTTTTTCTTAGCTTTTTGGAACTGTGTCACTTTTTCCATGGAGACAGTTTGTAGTACCCCCCCCTCCCCCCGGCCTTGCTCCTCCATCTTTGTTGCCTTCTCCGTTATGTTTTACTCTCCTTAACCCCGTGCTGTTACAGTGCTCTAGTTAAGCGGGCGACTAGCGAGAGCCGCCGAGAGCCCGAAAAGAAGTCGGGGCCTAAACCGTTGGGGGCGGAGCAAAGGACCAGCCACCTGTCTCAGGCTCATTTGTTGGCTGGAGCTGTCAAGAGACGCAGGTAAACACACAGACACGCATCCTTGGACTTTAATCCACAAATCAGATTCAAAGGGCTCAAATAGTTTTTCCAGTGTCTGGAAACTTAAAACAGTGTCTCACTCACAGGTTAGCAATGACGAGGCACAACATGTAGTCTGTCTGCCTCTGCTCTGTGGTAGGCCCACTGTTCCACACATAGACACACACACCGGTCTCAGGTTCACTCATCACAGCTCCTAAGGTGCAGACACACACACACACACACACACACAGAAAGAGAGAGAGAACTTTACAGCTGCCAAAGTAAATTTGTTTTCATTTCATTTTGGGTGCTGTGATGCACCAAGCTTGCGTTCAAACTTGGCATATCTCGTTGGTAACTTAATGCTATGACGCTCCGAAACCATGGTGGTGAACTACAACGACCATAATTCATTGCACCTATGATGTCGTGCTCCTTTGAGTCATGTGCCGATTGGAACTGAATAGAAAGGCAAAATTAGAAATGCACCTTACACGAGAGAGGGTAACCCATTTGCAATCAGCTGTTATCCTATATTTGCTTCACAAAGCCAACAGTAATCAGATGGTATTAGTCAGCAGTCAGTCAGCAAATTGCAGTAGCTAGCCCCATTAGTTTATATTTAACAGGGGAAGATAATTTAGTGCTTGAACAAAGTCAAGTATATTTAACATAGTTTGAAATTGCCATAACGGCCATTAAACTAATCTAACAGTTGCCTCTCACTTCTCTCCTCCACTTCCTCCCAGCTGTTACAGAACGATGGGAAATAAGGTGGAGACTTCCAAAAAAAAAACTCTCGCTCACACCCTCGTTTAACCTCTGTGATTCTCTGCTTCAGTTCATCCCAGTCGTCAGACAGCAGTAAAAAACAGAAGGTGGAAGTGACGACGACAGCAGCAGCAGTGACAGGAAATGGAGACAGACACGCAGGTGGGCTGCAGCCTGGTGCCTAGTAGGAAAAAAAGATGTTCTCTCAGAGGGATAGAAATTGAGATGGGCACCTCTTTGGCACTTCCTGGAATTGCCCAAGGACAGACTTAGCAGAGCGGAAAAAGACAGACTCAGAGCTCACTGCTTGATTGATTGGTGGATAGCTTGTGCTTTATTCTGCGATTTCTTCTGCACTCCAAGCTTGAACTGCCTTTTTAATAGGAAAAGGTGACCCTCTCCTCAAAGTGAAACTTGATGGTGGTGGTTTTCAAACTTTTTACCTCGCTACACCAATTTCTTATAGACAGACTATTATTTTGGGTAATAAAACACCACTACTCTACCAGTATACAGAATTGTATTCAGCCCACCTAACATTGCAGGGGCAGCGTTGACAACATAACAGGTCCTATTCAGCTCTGCAGGTGAAACTAGGCCAATGGGACAATGGGCTCACTGGACCTAGCTCACTGTGTTTTGATGCCAACCTGCTAGCTTTTTTGATTTTCCCATTTCCTCTAGCAGTGATTATGATATATCCACTGCAGTTGGGAATCTGACAGTGTGTTGTGCTGTTCAGAACAGGAGGAAGGAGGAGCAGCGGGAGGAGGAGCAGGGGGAGCTGAACAACAGCGAACACTCCCCGGCCTGATGACTAAGACCCCCACAGCTCCCCTGGTTTCTGGTCAAGGTGTGTTGCACCTCCCCTCTGCGGCAGTGTGTGTTGGTGTTTTGCCAGGACTTGGGGCTTATTCCGGCAGCAGCGACTCTGAGAGCAGCTCGGACAGCGAAGGTAGCGTGGACGCAATCATCTTGCCGTACCCCCGGCATGGCAGGGCCTACAGATAGACACGCACATACAGTACTCGCTCACACACACACACACACACACACACACACACACACTCACACACACACACACACACACAGGTACCTGAAGTATCTTGGCAAGGCTTCAGAATGGCCTGCAAATAGTCAAATGGTGCCCTCATAGGATATGCACAAACACAGAGAACACTCATTGCACGCTCAACATGGAAGGCTATATATCCATGTTTATACAGGCACACACACACACACACACACACACACACACACATGTGACAGGCATACAAATACACTAAAGTTCATATCAAGTTGTATTTTACACATATATCAGCATTGACACATTCAATGGCACACACACACCCCTACCAAGCATTACTGTATTCCTGTTGTTTTCACAGCTGTGAGTTTTACTGTTGCTCCTTGTCGCTAGACAAAGTTCAGCCTAGAAATATATTCCTAAGAAACACTCAGTAACATTTGAACCACTATCAATTTAGTTGATTGCCAATAAATCCCGTTAAAATTAACTAAATTCATGTATCTATTTGTGGTTTTTGGTATTGTGGCACTCAAACATGACGCCTCCACCCTTCCTTCCCCCAATCGCATCTCACACAGTTTAAGCCGACCCACCAATCCCGCACAGCCTACCCTGACGACGTCCTGCCCCCCCAACCCCCCTCCCCCAACCCAAGCCACAGTGACTGCAAGCTGTGCTATTGGCTGAGGGAACAGTGATTGACAGCTGTGGAGCAAGGAAGAGACTGCTTAGACTGTGTCACACGATTCACACCTTTTTAGCTATCAACAGCAGAGGAGAGAAAGCCGGGGCAGGACAAGCCTCCCTGTTGGTCAGATGAAATGTCGGATTGATTTGAGCCAAGAGTCACTGAGTGGTAAAAATGTTTTTATTTTTGTTGTGTTGTGTGGTTTTTTTTTTGTTGTTGTTGTTTTGTTTGGACGTCTCACTGATGGAATGCTGGACTGTTGTACAATAGACTATTTAGACTTCTGTCTCAATGGTGATTTGAGCTGCGTTTTGTTGGTCAAAGTCTGAGGAGAGATAAATAAAGAGCTTTCCCTTTTACTGAGTCTGTATTGTGTGTGTGTGTGTGTGTGTGTCAGTGACAGATAAATACACCATATTTGCATGACTGATAAGTAGTTTGAAAGTGCTAGTGGTTAAATGAATATTAACATTTAATTTAGGGTGCATTTACTGAATAACAAAACAGGAGATCATATTTGTAAGTCTTTGTAGCAGTTCTCTGACCTTTTGCATGACTTTCAACATAGACAAATCAGACCAAACCATAGGGAATTCATATACATTACAGTCATTTAGTCATTTAGCAGACGCTTTTATCCAAAGCGACTTACAATAAGTGCATTCAACATAGGTAGGCAAGAAAACTACTAGTCACCAGAAATCGTAAGTGCATTTCCTTCCTAAACAAGCAACTAAGAGCATAACTAGTGTTAAGGTAAGAGTGCAATAAGTTAGCAACCTACTATATCTTAAACAAATGAGACAAATAAGAGAATCAAATAAACAAGAGCTAAGACAAATAAGTGTATCAAATGAACAAGAGCCAATAAACAAGAGCTCAGACACATTATTGATGACAAATAGGCAAGGCTAAGGGGAAGAGTCAGGGTAGTGTTTCCTGAAGAGGTGGGTTTTCAGCCTGCGGCGAAAGATGGGCAGCGACTCTGCTGTCCTGACATCAGTGGGGAGTTCATCCCACCACTGCGGGGCCAGGACAGAGAAGAGCCGTGACCGTGTAGATCGGCCGCAGGGACCTCTGAGCGACGGGGCAACCAGTCGCCTCGAGGCAGCAGAGCGAAGTGGTCGGGCGGGGGTGTAAGGCTTGACCATAGCCTGGAGGTAATAGAGTCATTTAGCAGACGCTTTTATCCAAAGCGACTTACAAAGGTGATAGTTAACACTATGTGGGGATCAAACCCACAACCCTGAGACTGAGAGTCTAATGCTCTACCAACTGAGCTGTCTGGACCAGACATATATATATATATATAAAATACATAATACTATGTTTAATAGGGCTAGCTCCATACAGAGGTGAGACCAAGTCTGCACTTAAATTCTGGAGTCTTAAGTTTTCAAGTTATGTCCTCTTGCTTCTCTGTAGTCGAACTTCAAGTTGTCAAATTTACAATAAAAGTACTTATAGTCCTAGTTGTGTGACCCAGGTCCTCAGCTCAGGATAATTGTATTCAGGAATCCTAATTTCCAATCCTAGGAGTCTAGTGAGCACGGGCTCACTCTGAAATGGAAAACCACTGATCAGAGTCACATAAATCGCCGAGCGCAAAATGTACAGGAATTTGTCTTGGTGACATTGAGACATGTCGAAAACGTACAAAGTACAATATCAGTACCAGGGGTGCACCAGTATCACAAAAGACAGTCGTAACACCACGAAAGCCAATTGTGACATCACTAATGTAAATTGTGACATCACAAAGGCCAATCATAACACCACGAAAGACAATTGTGACATCACAAAGGCCAATCGTAACACCGCGAAAGCCAATTGTGACATCACAAAGGCCAATCGTAACACCACGAAAGCCAATTGTGACAGTATAGGTGTTATTTCGAGGACAACAGGACCTCACATACAGTGCAGGGGGTTACTCTGCTTGAATGAACACATCTGTAGAACAATAAATTAATATGAAAAGTGGATTACAGTATGGTTGCAGCTGTAGAGGGGAGTGGCCAGCACTGCATTGGTCCAGTGTATTATGGGGAAGCTATACTGAATAAGACAAGATGCATAATATAAATGAGCATTAGTGGGCCTACATTCAAGTGGCTAAAAAGTGTCATGTGCCAGATCTGAAGTCCACAGGGTTGTGCAAGTTCTTTGGAAGAGGAGTCCAAAGTTTGGGGAATTACACTGCAAATGAGAATCTATTTCCTCCAACAAAACTGATTTGAATTGTTTTAAAGGGTTCCAATAATCATGACCTTGGCCACTTTTTAATTCTGAAACCAAAAAGATTTAATTTTTTCCTATTGTTTTGATCATGTGCTGTTATAAATCCATAGATGAATGTGTGAAGACTGAAAGATATTGTACATTATCTGCACAAAATGCAAAGGTGCCAGAACTGCACATCAGCAAGATAAATGGGAGCATTGATCTTTGTTAATATTTGATTTGATAATATTTAGTCATCTCAACAGAAAAGGTTAGAAACGTCTCATTGTCAGCAATAGAAGAGGCAACAACACCAGCAGGGGCAGGGCTCACAGTACTGAATAGTAGTACTGAATAAACATCTAGTCATGCTATCTATTGTTAGTAATTCCTACAAAAACAAGTAATGGACACAAAGCTTGGTGGTTTTATACCTTTATCAATTTCCTGTGAAGGCTGCTGATGTTGTCATTTCTGGGTTTTATATAGAAATAGAAAATCTGAAACCCTATGCAACACTGATCATGTTTCCTTTTCTAACCAAACGATCTTTAGTCCTGTCGCCTCCCCTCCTCTCTTACCTCATATCCCTTTCTTATTTCTCTTAAACACACATACACACACGTCACGTGACCTTTTTTTTTTTTCAGTTTATTGACCTGAGTGGGACATAGACACAACTTTATAAAATTCATAGCAACACGTTTAGTACAAAGATACACAACAATACACGTAGTAGTACAACTAAGTACACAATTTAGCACTGCATAAAATACATTTAAAAACGTCATAAACATAAATAACTTGATATAAATATACATTCAATATATGCATTTCAGAAACTCCTCTGAAGTAATATCCTTCTCTGACAATTAAAACATCTTTCTCTGCCGTGTAATACTCAAGACTTCCTTTTTTCCATTCCACAGAATCATCATTTGATAAAATATTTACAAAATTGGATAAATACATAATTTGAAAAAATTATCATGCGTTTGTGATCGTCAGCATCATTTTGTAAACAGTGAGTAAATATTGGCAACATGCAGGATGAACCAAAGTCAGAGTCATAGAAATACGAGGATTTTGCGAAGCTAGCAAAACAACCCCATATTTCACAGCCATTTTCATGGCAGGTCTCCCCATTGAGTACGTATCCCACATTTATCCTGCATTAGTGCTGGAGCTGCTGCTACAGCCGGTTCTGTCTCAGATTGTGTCGAATTGTGTGCCTCTCGAATGACCGTCTAAAAAGAGATCAAAAGTTTAATTTGAAAATGAAAAGTTCCTCTCGGCGGCGGAGCGTTACTGAAGAAATAGTTCTCTGTTAATAGTTCTATGCAATAGTCCCCGTGAAATGGCAGTCACCCACCTTTGCTTGCAGCTAGGCACAAAAGAAAACACCCTTCATCCGATCCACCATCTGAAGAGGATCAACGTGATGAAGTGAGGGCACTTCAACCACTCACATTGCAACTTAGGAGTGACTTTACACCGAGGAGTTTTATGTATCACATGGTATCAATCACATAACATATACATGCATGAAGCAATAATTTTAGATCCTGATGAATCAAGATATTTTTCATACTCCCAATATTCTCCCTGCATATTGATAAACCCATTTGGAGACACCTGCCATCACTGTAGACATGCAAGGTCCTTTACACATTATTGGCATATTATCATATTTCTGTGTGTTCTGGAAAGACTGAAGAAACAGAGAACAGTCATTTCTGATGGACTATCACTGGAGAGTGACCGAGTGTTTAACCAGTAAAAAACTTTGCGAGTAGAATGCTGGGGATGTCTTCAACTTTTGGATTTTCTGTCTACAAATCATTTTTGTTCACATTTGTTCGTAGCCGATGTACACACACTGTCATTGTGTGTTGTTTGCCATAATGAGAGAGAAGAGAGGTTTTGCGGAAATACTGTACAGCACGCGGGCTCTAATCTGCAGGACTGCTCACTCCGGTGCTGGGTTGTTGGGCGACAGATTCCGCTGTTTAAAGTACTGGGTGACCTGCTGAGGCAGCTCAGCCAGCACCGACTTGGCTAGGGTCTCCTTTGGTGCCTGGGGGGGGGGGGGGGAGAGAGAGAGAGAGAGAGAGAGAGAGAGAGAGGCATGGGTAAAGCTGTGTGAATACATTTTTCCACCCTCCTAATATTGAGTTGCACGCACGTCTATGGGTTGTTAATCACAAACGGGCCCTTTGGAACCTGAATATGGCAGATTTCTTTTCATCGATCGCCGCAGCGGGTACCCGTAACCGGGCGCTCTTGCGTGGTGATAGCATGGTAACTGGTAATTCTTTGTACCGGGGATCAGTGGGAGCTGATGAAAGCTATACAACCTGATTGCTTCTCCTCTTTGCCAAAAATGTTGCCATGGCAGCCAGCAGCCTAGGTTAAAATATGACGACAATAGTGACAATAATAGAAACCATCCGGTAAAAAGGAGGGTATTTGAAATGACGTGGATACCGCCATTATGCTCATGCTTGAACTTTATTGAAAATATCACACATTCACCTTTCTACAGACCAATTGCACTGATATGGTATAATATAGTTTAGATTGTTGTTTGATCAGTAATGATATAGCTGAGGCTGGCCAACAATCATTCCATGATTATCTCACACACTCTCCATTTTCACAAACTTTAACCCTTCCAGCTACAATAATTGAATCACTGTCTGCATACTAAGTCATCTTTTAACACGTGGAAACCAAAGTTAACCAAAGTTACACAGCAGGCTATTTTGAGGGCAACATTTTTAGTCACTGGAAATCACATACACTATCAAACTACTTAGTCTCTGGCAGAGTACAAGAGCTGGTCTTTTTTTTGTAGCGCGAAACCTTCACAATAAATGTCCCCTGGGATAAGTCAGAGAATACGCAAGAAGACCAAGCTGCCTTGGGAACGTCCACGTTACACCTGCAGCCCTGGAATCGCTGGAGTCACAAACAAATAGAGCTGAACGGGAGGATGAACCTGACAAGACTAGCTGGCAGAGTCTCTCTCTCTCTGGATAGCTTCATGTCTGTCTCTTTCTGTCTTTCTGTCTGCCTCTCTCTGTTGCCTTCTCTCACCCTCCCATCCAGAAAGTGGGGTGAAGCCAAAAAACACTGTCTGTTCCTCCTACTGCTGAGGAAGTCGGCTCGCCCACTATCAGCCCCACACACACTGTCATACTAACCATGTCTACAAATGTGCGCACACACACATACACTCATGCACACTCCTACAGCCCACATATGTGTGAACATACAGTTCATATAAATACATGTATGCTCACGTAACACTAGACACACACCGAGCCCACGAGCATGGTGCGCCCACACAGACATGCACACAAACGTCTCAATGGTTTTTACTCTGAGCCAAGCAGACAGATAGGCAGCATGCCTCATGTTGCCACAATCTGTATGTGTGTTTGTGTCTGTTGTATGAGTTTGTGTGTGTGTGTGTGTGTGTGTGTGTGTGTGTGTGTGTGTGTGTGTGTGTTTGTAGCTAGAATCTGACTAGCAACAGGCTGCCATTTGGTAACACAGCCAGACATAGACAGGGTGACATCATTTCATTAGGTAATGCCTCTATCGCAGAACTGAAATGGAGTCGCAACGACGCTGCTATTGAAGTCAACCATTGGGTTAGCTTGCGGCAAATGGTGCCTGCAAGCTGTCAGAGTTCATTCAACTTCATTTTGACACCTTTCAACAAAACGGTTTCTTGAATGGATCGCTCCAATTTTGAGTTTTGTGTTCATTAGTTAGTTCATCAGAGAGATCCTCTTCTATGCTGCAAGACAACTAGAACTATGCAAACGGAGGTTATGGTCAGACTAGTGGCTTTGGACAAGTGTGCGTGCATGTGCGTATGTTTGTGGGCTCTATTTTCCTGACTTGTTGTGAGCGCACAGGGCATGGCGACTGATTGTTGGTAAATCATCAACGGCACAGATGGAAACAGGGTTAGATTAGGGGGAATACATTATCAGTAGGTGCGATGGGACGATGACCAATCAAATCACCTCTTTTCCTTCCCTTTAAAAGCAGAGCGCTCTCCGCTATGGCCCCACGAGAGCTTCTCCCAAGAGGAAAGCAGGAGGTGCAGAATCACCACAAGTAAATATACAGGCTAGTTAATCAATCAGTAAGGCTTTGATGAAGAAAGACGTTGAAATTCCCATCAATCATGTGTGACAATCATCCACACCACAGCCACATGTGGATCTAGTTAGAATGAAAAATCGATCTAATTTTTTCCTGCTAGAGGGATTTAAGTTGGATTGGCCAACACATCATCCACATAATGAGTTGGTAAGCGTTTGAATAGGATCTGTTCATGCGAGCATCGCTTGGTGAAGCCACAAAAATAGGAACTTGCCTGCGCTTTGCACCATGTGTCTTTGCTGTGATCTGAGCAGGAGGGCAACACAAGGGCAAGGTCCTGCATTCCTTGACACCAAAATTGCACTGCGCTGCTTGATGGTTACTGACACGCCCCCTACTGCACCTCTCCTCCCACTTAGGCACAGTCAAGTTCATGGCGAGTCACCAAAATGTCCACACTTCTAGTAGCCTAAGCAGTTATAAAAAAAGGATTATTTGCTAACTTTTAACTATTTTCCTCAGTTTTTGTGTGACTGTGTGTGTCTGTGGTCTTTCTTTACCAACCTAAGTCCAATACTCACGTTACGGAAGTCCCTGAAAGGGACAAACTGCACAATGTCCCGAACAGCCTCCTCTCCTGTGTTGGACCTCAGAACGCTAGCGTCTCCATCCAAAAACTCCATAGCAGCAAAGTCTGCGTTGCCCACACCAATGATGATGATGGACATGGGCAGCTTAGCTGCTTGTACGATGGCGTGGCGGGTCTCATCCATATCGCTGATAACACCGTCTGTTATGATGAGGAGAGTGAAGTACTGCTGTGGAGGAGAAGAAGAAGGGTTGACAGGAAGAGATGAAGAGAAAAGGGGAAGAGGGGAGGCAAGAAGAGAGAAAAGGAGATGAGAGAAAATGAGACGTTTAGTTGAGCTTTGCTATGTTGTGTCACTGTCGAGTTTCATCCCAGTCACGGATCCTTAGAAATCTGGGCTACAGATGGAAAAGTGATTGATGATGATCATTATAATGATAATTATGATGATGTTGATGATATTGAAAATGATGTTGATGATCATGATGAAGATGATATTGATGACAACCATCAATGATGTCAAGTAGAGCGACATACTGCTGTAGAGAGGGAGAAAAGGAGGACTTGGACAGTGACAGACAGAAGGGGGTAATGATAAAGGAGATGCAGAAACTATTAGGAGAGAGGAAGAGCGTGAAGAGGGGATAGGAAATGATTCAAGGAGAAAACAATGAATTAGGATTTTCTACATCGCATCAAGTTGAGCCTCATCCCTATGACCGATCACACCATCTGTTCATGGTGAAAAATGATGACAAAAAATGACAGAAATACAAAAAAAGAGAGAAAAGAGGGATGGATGAAGCATATTGGAGAAGAAAAGAGAAACAAACAAACAGCACAGGCGCAAACAAAATCTGCGTAGAAAGAGGAGGGAGAAGGACGTGGTTTTTTGTCACTTAACTTCATCCAACATGCGTGTGCCATCTGCACAATGTTGATTAGGATAGGCAACACAGCCAGGAGGTCAGAGGTCGAGAGCTAAGTCAGCTTCTGTACGAGGCCGGTTGAAGACAACATAAACAACGAGCGGTCACTCAGAAGCCCCTTAAACGTCCGACCACCCCATGCCTCATCTATGCCTTTATATCTTCTATCAGTCTCTGAAAGTAGGATACTGGTTCCCAAGGTTAGAGGAGGACGGAACAGACGGCACTCACGCTGTCGGTCCTCTCCTCAAAACAGGACTGTACTGCACACACAACAAACAAAATCGCTTTCATGACGGTCATAAAATCGTATTAGAATTGTAATAGTGAGAGAGAGCGCAATGGTAGCTACTACAAATACGATGTGGCATTCTGAGATGGATGGAGAGAAACAGGACAGAGCAACAAGAAAGACTAAAGGAGAGAAAGTGAGAGAAATTGACCGTTCATGGCATTTGTTTTGGCTGCACCTGCATGTCCCAGAGATCACCTGTCAATCAAACAGTGTGTCCAGTACTGTGACGTCTTTCTCCTCGGATTTTCTGTCGATGAAGTTTCTGTAGGTGGCGCTCTTTTCTTTCTCTGTTCGGCCACGGTGGCTATCGCTGCTCATGCTAACTACCCAGTTCTTCTTCTGTTTTTTTCCAAACAGACCAGAAACGCATCACTTCCTGTCTCCAGAGGATTTTTTTTCCCGGGTAAGACCTACCTCACACCGGGTGTTTAGATCAGCAAACGTAAAAGCTTTCATGGACTGGCTAGAGAGACGGCGAGTAGCAAAACTGATGTTTATGTTTATGTCTTTGAAAGTGTCACAAGTTATTCACTTTATCAATGGAAATGGAATACATGAAATGAATAGGAAAAGTGGCGGAGGGATTGAGAGAGAGAGAGAGAGAGAGAGAGAGAGAGAGAGAGAGACTTCTAAGGAAATGTCGGGACAAAGCTGAGCACATGTAGCAGCACTCATATCACATTTGTTGAGTGACTGATCATTTTTAAGGATTATGGGAATTAGGGACTAGGCTGTAGGCTTGTTCATATAGAGCCAGGCATGTGGTGGAGGGTAAACCCATCACTGTCAGGTTGCCAACTTTGTGGAATTGTGGAACCTTTATAGGCTGAGATTATTCATCCATAGTAGACGTAGTATGCATCATTGTAAATAGTATCAAACAGATGTAAGTTGTTTCAAGATAGGTTCTTTTAAGGGAAAAAATCTGAAATTAATGTTTTTGAAAAAATAAATTCTTGTTTATATTGGTGGTTATTTGCCTTATGATGATTCCATCTTTTAATTTATAGAGCACTATATCGCACCGAAAGAGAAACCATGGCATTAATGAGAAAAGTGCTAAAGTGGGATGCCATGGCTATGCTATTCCATTAGCACGCAAAGCTGGAAAGACAGAACATGACATACGGTGTAAAAATCATATGGTGCATGGGGAAAATGATTTCACAGCATAGACAAAAGAGAAAAGATCAACAGGAAAGGGAAGGAGAAAGAAAGCTACACAGGTTGGGTGTTCCTGGATTAGGATTTCCATTCCCACTGGTAATGGCCCCGAACCCTTCCTGAGTGGGACAGATGCAGATACAGAGCAGGAAAGTCAAGTGGTACTCCTTCCTTTCCCCTGCCAGAAGCACATCGATGAAAGTGTCTACAAAATGAAATGTACCGTTATGTTTTCCCTCATTTTAACAGAGGAAATGCATCATAGTGAGGCGTAAAAACATTGGGCTCTGGATTTGTAGTAGAACAAAAATAATCCCAATGCCGAAATGCTGTTGGAGAGGTCACCATGTGGCCTGGAGGTCACACGCGACGCTATCTCTGGGTGCACAACAGGTAAGGGACAAAATCAAGACAGAGGGGTCTTGAACATCCTGAAGGGGCTTATTTTGCCATGAGGACCGGCTCACTGTAAATTATCTCGCTTATTACCAAATCAAAATGTTGATTTAAAGTCATTTTATTACAACCTAAAGAAATTTGGTTAAAAATCAACCAGAGTGATGAGACCAGATGTGAACCAGCAGTCTGTTATTCAGAAATAACAGACCTCAAAATGTGTTTATTGTATTATTATTATTATTATTATTATTATTGTATGATTGTATTATTAGAATCAAAATGGAGTATCCAGCAGAACCATGCAATAAATACTGTAATAATTCAAGTTTTATTTTAGTTTTATTCACTATCACAATCTGAAAATGCTCATATCACCCAATACAAGTGACACAGAACCGAGGCTAAATTAGGTTCAGCACACACATGCTAGCAACACTTTTGGTGTCTCAGTAGGCGCGCAAACACACACACACACACACACACACACACACACTGGTGTGTCTAATGTGGTGTTGTTCAGCGACATCAAAGAGCCTGCAGGCAACAGTGCAGCATGTCGTGGCTGTCCATCTAACTTATACCAAGCAGGAACATGGGCAACACACACACACACACACACACACACACACCAGTGGCGGCTGGCCAATAGAGGGCGCTAGGGCGCCGCCCCACCACTCCCCACATCCTAGACTTCATTGAATAAGACTTTAAAAATTACTTTCTTTTTTTTTTTTTTTTAAATGAGCGAGGTAAATATTATATAGTTAGTGAGTAGAATGTATAATCTGCAATAAAATGTAGATTAAAATTGTTCTACGTTGTCTAAAGTTACTGCTAGGTCACGTATTTCCGGCCTGGGGCGCAAAAATCTTTGCCCATTGACTCTCGTTATAAACTGTACATGCGCAGTTCGCTCCTCTCAATACAAGAGATAGGAGCTTTCCTGCGCCCCACCAACGAACTGCGCATGTACAAACAGCATTTATCTGAATGCTGCTGATTTACACACCACCAACCACTGGTTGGCAGCAGAGAGCGAGGGGCTCGTGGTACATCTGATCTGACATAAAATGCGCCAGAATGAGACAATATACTCGGTCGTTTTCAAGGAGCTGGTTTAGTAGGAAGGCTTGGCTAACTGTATGTAGTGACACCAATGCTTTATTTTGCTTTCCCTGCATCCTTTTTCAAACGACAGGTCTCAGACCCAGCATGGATTCAGACAGGTTTGAATGATTTAAACCACATATCAGAAAAATCAAAAGCAAATGTTTGGGAAAGTAAACATAGCTGCTCAGCTTGATGAAGGCTACAGGATAGGGATCTGTAAGCATAATGAAGAGGTTGACAAAAACAGGCACATCCTGTCTAAAATAATAAACTGTGTCAAGTTCTGTGGCGCCATAGAGTCATAGAGAAATCTGCATCTCTCAAGGAGAGAAGGGCAAAAGTTATGTACAAAAAGTTGAAGCCACAAGGTGGCAAAGTCATATGGCTTTGAGCCAGTTCACTCAGCGTTTTGATGGCACTGGGTATTTCAAATGTAATACCATATTAATTTATTTTTTTCTTAAATGTTATTTTCTATTAGGTCTTATTGTGTTCATAATGTTCTGCCATTGTCTCAGGGTTTTGTGTTGTCAGATTTCTGTTGCACTTATCGAGGCACTTTTCGGTTACTTTAGTCTTTCACCATTACATATTGTAGTATAAAAGATAGGGTGGAGTCAGCTAAAATGGGCCACTTTTTGGTAAATGATTTATAAGACCATCAAATAATAAGCTATGCAGGAGATCTGATATTTTTATAAATTGGCATGGGTCTCTAAAATATTTATTTGTTAAAAAAATGTGAAAAAGTATAATTGTTTTGGATTTATGAGAGTTCGAGTATCAGCAGGTTCCCTCTTGAGCTACAACACAATGTTCAGGTAAAATGGGCCAATATAAAGAGAGAACACAGTAATTTCAGCTGAAATCATTTTAATTTTAACAGTAAATTGACACTAACTATTGTCTTTGGTGTACCATAGTAACAACACCGTAAATACATTTCATGCAATAAAAAGTTGAAGCAAATATTTAATTGAAAAATGCATTTAAAAATTAACTGATCATGTTGTATGGGTGTGTGTTTCTGCGCATTAGTGTCTTTTGTGTGTGTGTGTGTGTGTGTGTGTGTCTTTCTGGGACTGTGTAGCTGTGTGTGTGTGTAGGTGCATGCTTGTGTCAACATTTGTCAAACATTATGTTAAAAAGTAGAACATCTTCAAACACAGTCTTTGCAGATGTAACCATCATCATCATAGATGCCATTATCCTCTCCACAGCTCTCGTGGTACCATGAGTTGCACTGACAACAGCACACCCAGTCCTCCGTGGCCTTTGGGTCATTCACGTCACCATACACTCTCTGGCAGGCCGTGCAGGGGGGTTTGCCACTCTTGCTTTGTGCTGTTTTCTTATTTTGCTTTTTTCCCTTTGGTTGTTTTTTGTTAAGATTGTTAAGATTTCGCTTGGATACATCTAGACCAATGAACCTGTTTTGCGCCCTCAATGTCTGTGTAACTTCTGTGTAAGAGTGTGTGTGTATGTGGCCCATTTTAGCTGAAAATCGTGGCCCATTTTAGCTAGCTGGTTAACCTAAATGGGCCAATACCTAAAATTACTTTTTTCACAAAAATCACAAGTTTTTTTAAATTTCAACTTTTTTATTTGAAAGAGCCTGTCAAAACATTGTTCATAAACATTTTGCTTTGTTGGTAAGCTTACTTATAAATGCTTTATCACCCTTATTACTGATGAGTGAAATTTGCTATGTCATGCTCACTTACCATACAATTTCTCTGATGTACTTAATGTAACACTCTGCCCTGTCCACCTTAACAACCTCAGACTAATCAAAACTATTGTTACATGTCAACTAGTGTTGCAGCAACAATGCAAGATCAGTTATTGTGATTGGCTGTAAAATTTTAAAGGGCTATGAAGCTCCAACCTTATCTGGCCCATTTTACATGATGGCCCATTTTAGCTGAGTCCACCCTAATTATTATAAAGAATTTGCACTAATTGAAGTACCTTAACTTACCTTAAGAACGTTTCATTACAACAAATGTTCATTCAGCTCAGCAAATACAAATAAAGGCCTTTTCATTTATTTAAATACACTGATGATACCTTAGTACATGTTTGTTTGATTTTTGGTATAGCCCCCCCTGGAGAAAAATGCACCAGCCGCCACTGACACACACACACACACACACACACACTATACATCTATTATGCATATTATAGTAAGTAATAAGTAATAAGTAATAAGAACATACAATGTGAATGTTCACCATCTACAAGACACACAAACACATATATTCACAGTTCACACACACATGCACAAACACACACACACACACGCACACACAGGAAAAGGCTCTGAAGTTTGTCTCTTTAATGTGCTAACAGCAGCGCTCGTTAGAGAGTCACCATCACACAGGCAGACAGGGACGCTCACACTGGGACACACAGGCGACAGGGCAGAGCAGGAGATCTGTGCTAATACAAGGAATGTGTTCACACACAGACACACACAGGCACTCACACACACACACACACACACACACACAGACACACACAGGCACACACACACACACACACCGGTCTAACCGCCACCCCAGTATGTGGTCTTCACAGCCTTCCTACGTCAACCTCCGTTTGAACTCACTGTAATATAAAACAAAGGGACTGCAATCATTTTTTCTGCCTTTTTTTTTCCCAACAGTGACAAAAGGACCCTGGAACACAAAATACAGAACAGTAGAATTCTTTGTGTATTTTCCTCATCTATTTGTTCTCTACAGGGTGACAGGCTACAATTAGGGACAAAAAGCACCGTGGGAGCATAATGATACCCAGCTATTACGCTCTCCTCAGATTCAGGACATGCCATTGGCTATGTACAGGAAGGCTGTGGGCTACGTACCATTTGTTGGAAGTTTTTTTATATCTAAAGCAACTTAAAGTAGCAGTAAGTTTTTAGCGTGCATGACCCCAGTATGAACACGTGCGGTTATCGCATTAGGGTCATGCTGAGCTACACAGGAGGCCTGAACCTTGCAGTGTCAGTGCCATGCTCTGCCCACCGAGCTACACCAGGCGTGGAACCCCTAACCCCGAGCCTTGCTCCTTGTTTTCTGTCTGCCATTCAGATGAGAAAGAGGCAGAATGTGTCCACAGAGATATGGACTCATTTAGGCTAAGGCATATGGCGAACCATACCTTTCCACGCAAATGACACCCGGGCATGAATTATTAGGTCGGTCTAAAAATATACCATCTGACTAGAGCAGGCGATTTTCTTTTTGCACGGCGATATGCTTTTAGATAGATAGATAAGATACTTTATTGATCCCCGGGGGGACATTATTGGGTTGCAGCAGCATTAAAGTATCAAAGAATGCACAAAATACAAAGGCAAGGTACAAAAAACAACCTAAATACTAAAAAAACTACTTATAAATCTGCAGAGCGAATGAATGGATGGTACATGTATACAGTCCATTTTCCCACGGTGCACTGTTCAGTATGTGGTCTAAATATTCCAATATTCAGTGTGCCAAAATGTACAAAGCCTAAAGCAGATTATGGACACAAACCATCACTTTCTGCTATCTACAGTACTGATCGGTTGCATATCTTGTTGGCGGTAGGGGCAGAGATCGTCTCAGTTTGGTTTCTGTCACAAATGTCACGCAAGAGCTAGAAAACAAATTAGAGGAGAAAATCAAACAATTACACAGTTCCTGTGCAGCCAATCCCACAGAACAAGCACCAAAGGGAATTCCAAGTTGACATTATCATGAATAAAAAGACACAACACTACGACTACAACCATTTTGAACATAATGACAAATCCGGAAAGTACAACTCAAACGCAATGAGGAGAAATCATTCATTTCAACGATCAAAGACTCAGCTTGGAATATCACCAATGATCAACAAACTATAAATAATAATATTGCCCTACTAAATTCATAACTTAACAATACATATTACAGGATGCACAAAGTTATATTATGTTGTGCTTTCAGGATTTCATCATCTTAATTACTTAACTATATTATGAGTTTTTATGAATCCTATTTTTATTGCGTTTTTTAAAATTATTTTTAATCATATTTTATCTTATTTATCATATGCCACACACACACACACACATACAGTATATTACATAAACACACACATACATGCACGTATACATGCACACACACACAAACATGCATGCATACATGTAAGCACACACACACGTCGGTGTCAAAGAATTTGGAAGCATTTGTTGCCGGTTGTGTTTTCTTCATCTCTAGTACATAACCACCTGTCACACGACATAGTAACACACTTCTATGGCTGAGATGTGTCAGACTGAAGCTCTGTTTCACCCTGCCGCTACACAGCTTGATCCTACAACTGTCAGTGAACTGAGCAACGGCAAGAACAGAGCGCAGCAGGACAGCTAGTTAGTCACCAGCAGGAGCAGCGTTCTCACACCAGAGGTTTCTTATGTTAGAAAACAAGTAGCATGTCTGCCATGCCTAGCCTTGTTTTATAGATCGGTTGCTATGCTAACTAAAGGTAACCAGGGAGTTGGTTGACCATCTTTACACGCATGTGTCACGTTTGTCTTTCCTCGCTAAGCAATTGCTAAAATCCGTCCAATCAGACCCGTTTGCAGCATCTGAACTGGAACGCCTCCACTCAGCAGGTTTACCTCATTTGAATTAGAGGAGCTGCTGTTGTCGGCCAATCAGGGTCCAGTACATTTACTTGCTAAACATCACGAAGAGCATTATTCTTGCCCTGAGCCATAGTACATTTAAAAACAAAATCATAACTGATCAACTTCCCCATCACCTGCTTTTAAACAGGTTGGATGTGCACAGTTAGTCATTACATCTACCAACATCAGCATTTGTACAGTGAATCACCTGCTACCTTTAGCTGTAATTGAAAGGGGAATTTTAAAGTCTTGCTCTGAGAGTTGGTGGGTTATAGAGAGAGAGAGAGAGAGAGAGAGAGAGAGAGAGAGAGGGGGGCAGTAAAAAAGATGAAGAAAGCATGAAAGACAGAGGGGGGGGGGAGACAAACAAAGAAAGGAAGCAAGAGAGAGAGAAAGGTAAAGAGAAACTGTTTGTGTTGTACTGCTAATGGGGATAGAAGGAGAGCAGCAAGAGGTGAACTGCCACAATAGACTTAAAACCACTGACTACAAAACACTCACACACACCCGTTTGAATGACTATACTTCTGAGGACCTTCCTCATTCCCTAACCGTCACCTTCACCCTCTCCACTTCACGCCTAACCTTAACCTAATTTAAACCTAATCCTAATTCTAATCCTAAAGTAGGATTGTAGAAGTGAGGAACAGCAAAAAGTCCTCACTTTGGTTGATTTTCCTTCCTATCCTTGTGAGGACCTCATAAGTATAGGAAAACAAGAACACACACACACACACACACCCCTACGTAACAGGCAACTATGGGAACTGGAGGAAAGAAACATTGGGCCTGATTCACAAACCTTTTCTTCAATTACTCTTATTTATATTCTTGAGACAAAAAAAAAAACAATGCAGGATTCACAAAACTGGATTTTAGTTTTTAGTTTAGTTTTTAATTAATGCCAATCACAAACTTAATGAACAAAGTTGCTAACAAACCCACACAGGAATGTTAACCCCACCCACCCGGATCCCATCGGGCCCAGTCAGACTCTGGTCCCGTTAACATCTTCAGGAGCAGGTGATGACGGACGGCTACAGTTGGGAAGCGAAGCACGTTGAAGGTGAAAGAGTTAGCAGAGGGATAGAGATCACGGCAGGTGCTTCTTGGCCTACGGGTCACACACACAATATGAGTTGTGTTCCTGCTGGGCTCCCACATTACGAGCCTAATACGTTTCTTATTAGGAGCCCTGGCATTACGGTAGCGATTACCCAATCAGCTGTGTTTTGAACCGGCTCCAAGCAGCCCAGCCACGGGCCAAGTGGGAAAGTTCTTTGTTAGTTTGAGACTTTTGCATAGCCAAGCTGAATAAAATCTCGTTCCGATGCAGATAGTACCAGAAATGTTGTTTGTAGGAAACTGTGACGGAGAGACCGGTGTCCTGTGTGAAGACCAGGCTATTATTGCACAAACTATAAAGTGTGATTCATTACATCAGCATCCAACAGTGAGGTATGTGTTTTATGAGGGGTCAAAGTGAGGCTGTGTTTTCCTGATTAGGGAATCATCTCCTTTTGTTTTCAGTCATTTCAAATGTCTGGTATTTTTCCAAGGTCTGCTGACCTCCAGGGGTTAGTGTCCATGCTTTCCTGCTAGGCTTTAACCTTGCTGTGCTACTCCACCTGTCCAAATCCACTGTACACATCATTATAAGGAAACAGAATTTTCCATTTTTGTGTGTGTGTGTGTGTGAGTGATCGAGACAGACAGACAGACAGAGAGAGAGAGAGATTGTTATTATATCCCATCCATCTCCATGTGCCGTCAGGTGTATTTTAGTAATACGTTGCGGAACTGCAGAACTAGTGTCCTGAATGTGCTCTGTGTGTGTGTGTGTGTGTGTGTGTGTGTGTGTGTGTGTGTGTGTGTAAACCTAAATCTATGTTGTAGGAGTGGCCAGAGTGACACACACTCATGCACATAACTATAGACTATAGGTAAGATATAGATTTGGTCCTGTTTGGGGTTTTATATGTCTTGTCTCAATTAGCTAATGGTTCAACATCGGGAAGTAGACAGGAAGAAGTGATGGAAACTGTCTTCAGGAATGATCATCAGGGGCTGCAATTATTTCTCACGTATGACAGCAAGTCCATCATCAGCTGTGCTTAGTCATATTCTACCTTCAAGCGCGCCGTATCCCAAGTTAACAAGTACGACAATGCTGGTGGAATTTAAAGGTCAGACTAACCTTTTCGAGAGTCACTGTCTACTACCGCTTCATCTGCTGAGGAGAGCCGAACAGAGCAGAGGGCAGGGGGAAACTAAGAATAAAGCAGACGGTGAGACAGGAAAGGAGAGAATGAGCTAGAGGAGAGGGAGAGGAGGATGAAGGGCGCGTCCCTATCATGTCGTCGGGCACAAAACTGCAAAATGTAAACTGCGTGGTCAGCCGAAAGGAAACGCCAGGCAGAAGAACAAAGGAGAGGGGGAATGGGAGAGAAAGAAAGGAAGAAGAGCAAAACAGCAAAGTTGTCACTCGAGTCTCCCACCTTCTTCGCTGGCACTCAAGATGCCAAGAGTCCGACCCAACAGATGCAAATACTTGTTTGTCCTGTCAGCCACCGAGCTGCTAAACAGATAAACGATCAGTATAAACTTCCCCGACACCCAGGAACTTCAGTATAGACTGCTATTCTGCTATTCCGTGGTTGTGTGTGTATGCTATTGCATTGTGCTGTGTGCTATGGTCTTTTATTTGCTGTGATTTATCCTCTGGGATCATGAACACACCACAGCCCGGGTGGGGATGTGCACCACACAGTTAATGATGGCAGTGAAAGGGGGGGGGGGGGGGAGATGGAAGGAGAAATGTAGAAAGGATCTGGAGAAAAGAGGAAGACAGGGGATGTCCCGGTGGCTCAGAGGCTAAGGCACATAACACTGTTTCCCTGACGTTTGAATGTCACTCATAACCTGCATTGATCAGTGCAATAAAGTCAGTCAGTTCAGTCTCAAACCACAGCACAATTAGCACCCCTGTAATTGAGGAGGCACGCACACACAGGATTTGGAGGGCAGAGAGGTTAGGCTAAGGAAGGTAGGAAAGAAAGGAAAGTATCAGTGGGCAGAAACATCTAGTGAAACGACCCCCAGCTGGTGAAAAGAGGGAACGGGAATCTGTTAACCCTGATTTGAAAGTAGCACTAGACAGGCTCAAAGGAACACTTGAGAATCGAAACGTGGGATGTTATCGGACTACACAGTATAAAGCTCGTCATTTACGATAAAGAGAGAAGGCAGCGAGAGCCACAGAAGTCTAGGCAACGACTCGTAATGGAAACAGCTGGGGTAGGAGGGAAGGAAGGTCACGAAGCGACGGAGACAAGCATGAGAGCACTGAGGAGGGCAGATAATCTCAAGAAGAGCGAGGACAGCTTTCTACGACTGTAAATTGTCAAATCACTCTTCAACAAGGAGAAGGGCCATAGTCTGACTAGAAAATCATCCAGAAAGAGTGTGAGAAAGCCATGACGAAGGTAGAGAGGTTAGAGAGAATGATTAGCTTAGGTGAGTATAGTTCTGATAAATGTTGAGAGTGGGTGTAGAAATTGACTGTTGACCCTTCTAGAGGAATCGTGGGCCTGATTCAACGAAACAACTGAGAGGGGAGGAAGCTCAGTTGTTTCTCCCTGTGCTCAACCAAAAAAAGTACCACAAGGGATATTAACATCAAATCCTGTGTATTGGTGAATGTGTTGCATTGTCATCCCCTCTGTGTCTCGCGTCTTCTGTAAAGGCAGGTAAGTAGATAAAAGCTGGCATTGTCACTGACCGCTGCTCTTTCTTGCTGCAGGGCCTGGGTAGCAAATCGTGCTACATGGCTGATGATGGGAGCAAAGTTTGTAGGGCCGTAGAAACGGATGTGAGGGAGACAGGCAGAGTAGGCCTGGGCTATGCCCTCCACGCCTAGAGATAGAGGGAGACAGAGAGAGGCAATTCAAATTTGAAAACACACTTTTACTGGCACAGTACGAATCAGAATAGACAATAATAACACAAATCTCTAACTTAAAGATGGGAGAGAGCAGGCGAAGGCTGGAGAAAGAGAGAGAGACAGAGAGACAGAGAATAGAGAGAGATAAAGAGGGTAAAAAAAGATGGATCACGCACAAAAAAAACATGAAACCACTTAATACAATGGCTATTAAACGTCTTCAGCTCGGGACCCAAGTGAGACATTTGATGAAAACATTGTGGTTTTCATCAACCTTGCTAATAACCAGACTAAACCCCTTGTCTGCACATAAAAAAAGATCAACGGTAATGTTGGTCCTTCGTACTGTTTTGACTGGGGTCTTCTTCAGGGGTGGGCTGAGTGTAAATGCATCTATTAAGCCTCCTCCTCCTCCGTCAGGCTAAAACACGTTGGTTGCCAATTTCTTACTCTGCGTCTCACGGTTGTGCTCTCAGCGGTCGATACTGAAGTTGTTTATTTGTTCATTATGTGTTTAACACATTTGCAACCTACACATTAAAAATGCTAACAATGCTTTCACAAATCCAATGTGAGAAAAAGGCACTTTACTGTGGAACAAGGTGCAAAATATTTACGAGCAGTTCAAATTATAGATATGACGAAGATGAGGAAATGTGTCAGTGAAACATATTTACACTATCGAACCCTTTTGTTGTGGATTGGCAGCTAATGTGCTAGCATGATGCGCTAGCCAGCTTCAGATTAGCTTGCTATTGTTTGACCACTGTTGTAAACATGTGAAACCTCTCCTGTTCCACAGCTAAAACGGCCCGAACGCTCAGAGAGGAGGACGCTATTGATAACTGAACGGGAATGCCGTCACGCTCTGGCACTCGGACCTATCTGCATTGTCACGTGTCTGTTTGGTGCCGGGGTGTGCTCTGGCGCTCGCGGTGCCAATTTAGAAACACATCCTAAGTAGAAAGTGTGAAGGTGTTATTTACTCAGCCTCAGTGAGACGCTCATAGACGACTATGACACCTGCTGTTTGCAGATGATTTGGTGATGACACTTCTTTTTTTGACTGTGAGCCCTGCAATCATGTTAAACTGAAGAATACTCTACTATACTCTTGTTTTTTTATTGCAGTGGTGCTTGTGGGGTAAATTTGGTTCCATGCCCATCCCAGTTTTTCTCCTTAGTTTTGGTTCCAGTGCAAAACGTCGCAATAAAACCTTATTTATCTTATTTATACACTTTGATTGCAGACTTTATTCTAAACATCGGCCCAATACTTTGGGAGAAAATGAGGCTATACTCTACTGTGCTTTGACTTCGTGGCTGCAATCATTTTTCATATATCACTGCATTCAAATAAATGAGTATTGCACATTTTCCTGCTTTGTGTTTCATGTGCCAAGACACGGTAACGCTCGTCCGTTCATGCATCGGTGCAGCAGTTATGGGTTCAAGGCTAGGAAGAGGGAAATCTCTAGTCTTTTCTGCAGATGCAGCCATACTAAATGGGTAGCCCAGGGGTGTAGAATGCGACAAAGGGTCACGAATGACACCCGCATGGTAACCTCACCTGAGCAGAAGGGGTTGGTGGGGTTAAAGTTGATGGCAAATTCGTGCGACACCTGAGGACACAAGAGACAGAGACAATAAACTTGACACTCAACCATCCTTCTAATCTATAACACAGTATATCCATTCATAACAGAAGTCCCATTACTTATTGCCTGCATTGCATGCAACGCTCCTAATGCACTATTGCTGCAACTCCCAGATGAATTATTGTGAAATTTCACTCTTTTCTGCCATTATCAGCTGCAGGTGGTGCTCAGACAACCACACATGCGTCTGATTGGTTCTACTTCATGACATTAACGAAGGAAAAAGCTGCAGCGGGAAAAGCATCCTAATGCAGGATGGAGAACCACTACCATGGCTACGGCTCTAGCAATATTTTATTTCATTCATTCATCCAGTGATGGAGAATACTGGCATAATGTGTTGGGAATGTGTGTTTCATTATGAACAGATTGGGTTGTGTGTGTGTGTGTGTGTGTGTGTGTGTGTGTGTGTGTGTTGCTTTCTTTGCCCCTCTCCTTTATTGCCACAATGTTATCTTCTTACCCATTCTGTTACCCTCACCTATTCTCACTTTTTCTCTAATAGGTTTTTCTCATAATTGCACACAACCCGACGAAAATCCTGTCCACTTCTGCATTTCTCCCACTCTTTCTCTCTCACTCTACCTATCTCTCTCCATCTTTCTCTTTCTCCCTTTCGCTCCCTCCTTTGTCCTTTTCATCAGCTCAGTGCCATGGCAACACAGATGGGTTGACAGTTGCGTAATCATGTGAATATGCATGTATAATGCTTACGGTCTTTATCTGTGTGTGTGTGTGTGTGTATGTGAAATGCATGTATAATACAGGCTCTCTTCAACTGTGAGTTTGCCTATGATAGCCTCCTGTCTCTCTCCCTCTCTCTAATACACACGTCTATCATACACACGTCCGCCTCTCACACATCACACACACACACACACACACACACACACACACACACACACACACACATAATACCTTCCAGTCTGGTGGGAGTTGGGCTCCAAATCCCAGAGCAGGAAACATTTTGTCGCTGAGGAGGAAACCATGACAACAGATTGGAAGGTTAGTTAAACCATTTTTTTTTCACCCAAATTGAACAAGCTGGATTTAGACAGCAGAGGAAATCCTGTTACCTTTTCCACAAAGAGATGTCTTCACAGACATTTACAGAGCAACAAACAGAGAGCTGCTAAAAAACTGAAGCAACTTGGGAAAATGACAAAAAGAGGAGAGACTCGTTCTAACCTGAAGGGCGTGATACACAGCGGTTTTTGAGCATTTTTCACGACACTTTCCTTTCTTACAACCAAATTATTTTGTCAAATTTACTCATCTCTATCCCTGCTGAAGGAAATATTGCCCATCATTGAAAGTTTGTCCGTCTTCAAAATGTTCCTACGTGTAGATCCCTTAAAGTGGAATGACAGTGAAAATAAATGAAAATAACGTTAGGGGAGAAGAAATACTTTCAAAATGACATATTACCATGTTGATTCACGTCATTTTAGTGTGGAAGTCATACCTCTAACAGATAACAAACACAAGCAGGGCGAGGGAGATGAAATCCTGTTTTGTGTTGATTGTCGCCTTTTGCAATAAGGGACCGATTCAGATCTCGACGTACGCGCCGCCCAGTGGTGCTTGGGTAGTTGCTATGGTTACATTCAAAATACACTACCTTCAGAGGGAGCGTAACAGAGCCACTCTCCGGGCAGATTACCCAGTTTGAGAGTGAAGACGAGGTTTGGCACCGTGTTAGAAATCCTTGCTGGGTCCGTGCTTGTATGGATCCCTCTTTGCCAACAGCAGCAGGAGTAACGCTGCCGTCTGTCGTGTCAGTGGGATGTGCAACTAGTGGCTCCAGCATCATCCAGTCTAGTGCTGCCAGCTCCACAGTGGTGCAGTGACATGGCTGGCTGACGCTAGGTCCGCTGCTGTTGTCTCTAACAGTTTTGATTTAAAGAACCCTGTTAAGCTTTTACAATTTCTCTCTTCCTTTTTGCTGCCTTTGTTTTTGTGCCCGACTCTCGTCCTTCCCGGCAACATTTTCACCAACACCAGCAACGGATGTAGTCGACAAATAAGGTAAATATGATGTTGCAAAGGCGTTGCATAAATCTGACCAATTCATAACCACAAGAGGATATGTCAAGCGATATAGACACAAACATAAATAAGTTCATAAATAAAATACTGGAATAATAATACTGTTTGGTCATTTGCTTTCTTTCTCTTTCTCTTTTTTTTTAACCTTGTAGCTGAGATTTGCTTCCACATGCAAGGATCTGCATGTACAAATCAATTTGAGTCTTGGGCAATTTTACAACATCTCAACATTTTACTCGTGCTGAGTCTAGCAGTCTAGGTCACATAAATTGTAGACCTAACTGACAAAAAAAAAAAAAGACTACAACCAGGATGGCTGCCATCGGGTACTCACGTATCATAGTCCTGTATGATTTGTCCTACAGCCAAGATGGCTGCTAGATACTCATTGCTTCCCAGTGGGTTGATGTAGTGGAGGGAGGAGGGCTCTCGAGGGTTCCCATTGGATGCTGTGAAGTCTATACCGACCTATGGGGATACAGAGACGTGTCATATTACAGGGGCTTTGTGAGCAGGCAGGCGAAGGTGTACAGAGTAACTTCTGTTTCACAAAGACAGGAAGCATAAGGAAATGGTCTGGTAACTCGTCGAGAAGCTTTGTGTTGTAATATGCCTCAACATCTTCATCAAGCTGCAACTGCCAGTGGTCTTTCCTAACAGAAACAAACATGAAACAATAGATCATGTATCAGGTTTTTATTCATTTGCCCGTATGAAAATAATGAAACATGGAGAAAAAAACAAGAGATTGTGCAGGTGAAATAGAGAAGCCATTCCACGTGATATGACAAAAATATAACAGTAACTAAATGACAACCAAACTCAACCAGGAGGGAAAGCAGGGGAATGACAATAATGACATAAATGAAAAGTAACGGCCCTAATGTAGAAAATGAAAGTGACAATATGGCAGCGGATGGCTCAGTGTGACAGGAAGTGAATGCTTCATATCTTTATGAGCCGACGACTGTCTGGGAATGACGACTTCAAATAACGCCTGTCCTCTATGAAAACCTTGTGACTCCAATTTCGGTGTTTTGCTTGAACATTCACCCGGCCCGTTGTCTACTGAGCAACTTTCAAACTGAACCTGTCAAACCGATTCAGAAAACACACTGGATAATGTCAAAACGGAATAGTCGCCACGCGGGAAATAAATCTGCTATTCTGGAGATATTACAAGGTTTTCATCTGAAAGCGACGAAACAGCACTGCGACATCTGACGAGGGGCCGACTGCCCTGAAACCCTGCAGATGTCTATTTTTAAAACAGATGACCACAGGAAAAGGTGACTATCTCCATAGCGATGACTCTATAAATATGAACACGCACATATGTGTACGCACATGCATGCGAGCGCACAGACGTTCAACAAGGGTAGCAGTGTAGATAGACACCCAAGTACACACTCTCTCTCACACACACACACACACACACACACACACACACACACACACACATAAACAGACACCCACCCTAACATAATATGAGATTAAGACTGACATGCTTTTCCTCAGGCAGCGAACAGAGGTTTGTGTGCTGACAAGATCCCAACCCGACAACCCGGCCTCTCTCCTCTCTGCTAAAAGAGTCTAACCTCTTTCTTTCTTTCTTTCTTTCTTTCTTTCATCTGGTTCAGGTAGAGGGACAACGGTTGAGGACAGGAAAGACGGGGAAGCAGCGAGAGGGAGGAAAGGTGAAATGGTGTGATTACCATTACCAAGAGCGAAAATTGGCTAAATGAGGCAAAGAGAGAGGAAGAGAGGGGTGGGGGGAAGAGAAAAAGAGAGAGAGTATAAAGAGAGAGAGCAGGAGTGACAGGGATTTGAGGTGACAGAATTAGGGTGCTGCTGTGTGTGTGTGTGTGTGTGTGTGTGTGTGTGTGTGTGTGTGTGTGTGTGTGTGTGTGTGTGTGTGTGTGTGTGTGTGTGTGTGTGTGTGTGTGTGTGTGTGTGTGTGTGTGTGTGTGCATTCAGCGCACCACCCACAGTTTGGAGTGAACAAATTACTTTGGGTGTAATCACGGCTAATGATTTGAACAAATACAGGCTAATAGCTTAAAGGGGCATTGAGCCATTTATGACTTTATGACCTCTCTCAATGACCGAGGACTGGCAACAGCACCGACAGGTCTCTGACGGCAGAATACGGTGGCCTGTAATGGACAGAAATATGACTGTGACTCTTTGGCATCAGAAACGAGCTGACCAATTAGAGCAGAGACTGAACCGATACGTCTAGTGAAGAGGTCACATATCACAGTGCAAAATAATATTCTTTTTTGGCTTCAGAATAAAATGCACTCTGACTGACTGCTATTTTCGTAGCTTGTTAAACTGCCATGTAAAGTGGGCACTGGGCTGTCTGTATTCTGTATTCTGAATGTGTTCTCCTACGCCACTGAAAACGGTCATGGAAGCTCCAACGTCAACCTGCATCTCGGCTGCACCCGTACAGAAGCTAGAGTAGCCTTCTACCTTGCCAGTTCGGAAATGCCTATTACTGTTTTTCAGAACGTATATATTTGTATCACCAAATATGGCAAAAAGGTTAGATTGGTAATGACATTTCTTCCACCCCAAAAAACGAGGTACACAAGAAACACTTGAATGAACTGTTCTGAGCTAGCATGCATGCATGAATATATATATTGCTCGCAGGGAAGGGTTCGATTTCTTCCACCTCTGCTGCTGAATATTTAAGGGATATTCTTCATATTCTTCAGCACGTCCCAGTCTGACAGTCGATAGCACAAGACCCCTCCTCCCCAAAAAACCTCCACTCCCCTCCCCGGTGACAGGCGTTATTAGTTTGATGACAGTGAATTGGATGACAGTGGGAGATGACACGATTCTATTTCCATGTTATGCCTTGCCCCCGGGCTATTAGTAAGCAAATACACAGCTTCGACAAGCTAACATATAGTCATCTGAAAAAGAAACAAACAGGGCTGCAACAGAGCAGCATTGCATTTTATTCCAATATTTATATTCACCTAGCACCCTGCACTTTCATTCCCTTTCACATTCATTCATTGCCTTTGCCATGAAAATGATGGAATCCTGCTGCAAACTCCTGCTGGAGTTTATGAAACACGAGGAAAAGACTGAACAGACTGACCGAGTGAATCCAGGTGAAAGCTACGATCCTTTATTGAGTTCCTCTATTAAATCTCCTTCAGCTCTGAAAGGGAGACGCAGATGAAGGGGAGGAGACGGGCTGACGAAGGGCTACTGAAGAGTGTGCAACTCCTACTGTTTGGTAGCCTCGTCCTGGCACTTAAACGTTACTGACTGTGACTTTAGACTTTGATCATGTGGTCTGTCGGGGACCTCTGGGACTCATTTGCTTGTAAATGGACCAGAGAAGACTTTTTGATGATGACTTTTGATCATTTTGATTTATTTTCTTTAATCTAGTATGTGAGCACTGCACTCGCCGGGACCGCCGGGACCCATTAGCATTTAAAAGGCCAGACGGGACCTTTGTATTGAGTTATTCTGCCTCTCACTCTCCCAGGAAGCGTCGTCTACTGCCTGGGCTCTTCCTTGTTGGTTAGTCCCATTGTCGCTGATGAATATTACGGGGTTGAATGCCCTACTCTGCTGCCGCTATCTGCTCGACAGCTTGTGCCTCAGGAAAGCGGTATCTTCCACTGGGAAGCGTGGCGCGATAGGTATCGGTTCTCTACTCTCTCTACTACCCCTGACTCTGCCCTGCCGCCTGAAGCCTAAAAGTCTGCTCTCCCCTCACACCGAGATCCCTGAGAACCGGTTATGTTCTCCGCTGCCATAACCTATATCTAACATAAGATAAGAACAATAACGTAATGCGGTTGAAACGAGTCTTTCAGCAGCAGCAGGCTGTCTCTTTGTGGTGGAGTGTGTATAACAGAGGACTGTTGCTCTCTCCTCTAGCTCCCACAGCCCCGAGGAAAGACTTTCCCTTCCTGGAGATTAGGATTAGAGCCACGCTAAGTCTGATTGAACACCGCAGAGCAGTTCTCTCTGTATGTGTGTGTGTGTGTGTGTATGTGCGCGCTTCTCTCTGTATGTGTGTGTGTGTATAAATCTAAGCGTATAAGCAGTCGGGTGTGAGAAGAAGATGTCATCTGTGTTTGAGTATCTGCGAGATTTCGCGCGCTTGTGCATGTGTAAATCGTTCAGAGAGTGTAAGCCGAGGAACGTGTAACGTGTGTGTGTGTGTGTGTGTGTGTGCACACTTGGTCAGAGTTCTAAGTATGTGCGAGAGAGTGGCTGTATGAAGGAGATACTGTGTGTAGGTGTGTGTGTGTAGGTGTGTGTGTGTGTGTGTGTGTGTGAAAGAGATAGCGTGTGTGTCTGGGCATGTGTCTGTAAATTGGTCATAGTGTGTGAGTGTGAAAGCAGAAGAGAGAGAGTGTGAAGAGGATATTGTATGGGTGTGCTCACATGTGTGCATGTATATGTAAATCAGAGTGTGTAAGCAGGAGAGAGTAGAGTGTCTGTATGAAGTGTGTGTGTGTGTGTGTGTGTGTGTGTGTGTGTGTGTGTGTGTGTGTGTGTGCAACATTGAAAGAGCTGTAGGTTTGTGACAAAAGGCAAAAGATTAGCTGAACATGAGGAGAAAGCGGCGAGGATTTAAAGAGTTCCCATTCGTCCTTAAACTGCTCATCCACTAGAACAGGCAGCGTTCCCGTTCCGCCGAAGCTGCACCAAAACAAGCGAAGCACTGAGCGGGGAAACCATCAAATATTGATATCATCTATCAGTCAATAACTACCACCATTCGCAAATGCTATTGTTATACTTTGTTGCCCTCAGACTATTTCTGACGCAGTGGGTTGAGTGGGCCTTTTTCAACAACAACCTGATCCACACTCACAGCTGAGAGCCGCCCAAACCCTGTGCAACCACAGCCTCTTACTAATGCACTTCAGCGGTTGATGAGAGAGGGGAGAGTGTTTCTCACCCTCTCACCCACTCCCCACCTCCCAGAGACAGCAGGCTTGGATGCAGAGTGCCCTAGTGGCCGTGAACTCCCGAAACTCATCACCACTGAATCGGACATCCATTCTCAGTCGAGCACAGAGAAGAGAAATACTTTGATATCGCAGCCATTTCAGCCCTTTCTCTGCACCTCAAACACCGATTGATGTTTCGTTATGTATTGACGTGGCACATTACATGCCTGACCATCTAGCGCATTTAGCTCCGCGTTACAATTCGTTAACACAACTAATCCACTTCCCTTCGTTTCAGGTATTTCGGCAGTAATATGCTACCTAGAGCACAGCAAGCTTTATGATTTCATGCTCCATCTAGACGCAATCCACTGTGGATTCATCTTCTGTCCGCAGGGGACATTCAGATGGATTCATGAGGGATCTGGAAATCACAGGGAATCTGATTTCTCCCAGTTCCGACAAGCCGTGAAACCATGTGGCAGAAAGAGTAAAAAAAAAAAAGTCTTCAGTAGCTGTAAATGCTCTGTAAATACAGCCTTTAATAGGATGGTTAAATGTGAAGGTACTGTGAACTGCTGCAGAAGAACAAGATCCATGTTCTTCTCTGACATCCAACACCTGAAGGTAAAACATAAACCATTCTGATTTTCTCTGTCGCTCTCTTTTCCCGTCTTTCTCTCCCTCTCTCATTCATCGTGGCACAAACATACTATCTTCAACGGCGCAACACGTAACTATGGCAACGCAAATATTCATTGTGTAATTGCGTGTGCACGTGCGCGTGTGCGTGCGCTCCTTCACAATCTACCAACCTTCCTCGAGGATCTAGCAGCTATCTGCGGCCAAAAGAAATACACGTCTGCTGGCACCGACGGCGGCTCGGCAGAACTAGCGGTGTAGCGAAGTTACCCCCCCCGCCGGCCTGGAGCCAGGAGGGTCCCCGATAACAGAGGGGTCCAAATGTCATCACCGTCCACAAGAACAAGGGCTGCGAGGCCATCTGTCACAACGGTATAGGGCAATATTTCTCCTTGGTGTTGCCAGCAAAGTCCTGGCAGAGAGCGGCTGACAACATCACAGAGGCATTACTGTCAGAGTCAGTGTGGGTTCAGGAAAAAACAGGACCTGGACCATGCTATTCCCAGCAGGGCAACCTTCAGGAGTTGTGCTGATAGCAACATCAGGACTCCCAACGTGCTACATATGACACTTTTGTGGAGGGGCCTACTCCCACTTGTCTGCTCAGCCAAATTAGTCACCATCATCTGCCAGTTCCACAATGCCAGGTTCAAGTGAGCCCAGTCGGCCAAGAGCCGGTGCCATTCGGCGGATACACCAGAGGAAGTGCCAGCGCTCCTTATCTTCCTCTTATATGTCACTCAGCTTCTCCGCAGGGCATTCCTGGGTCCATTTTGTTGACTGGTGGTGTATTTTTCTTATTCTCATGGATAACTGCACCCAACACCGACTGGGATCTTTTTTTCTTAATGTGATTCAGACAGATGTTTCACACGTCCAATATGGATTTTGTGGTCAAAGCCGATCACTTTTTTCATCTCACGGCAAACGTCAGCCAAACAACTCCAGTATTCTACAGGTGCCTGATATCAGAGCACACTTAAAGGGACATTTCACCAAATCAGGGATGCAGCAAACCGCCTGATATATATACTATCTTTGGAGCATGGATCTAGTTCACGCAGCTGGAAAATTGTAAAAGAGAGAGAGAGAGAAAGAGAAACAGACACTGTGTAAAATAGTGTTTTATCATCTTCGCAATATTGCCCAGATTCGACCCATGCTAACAGAGGCAGACGCAGAAATTTTAGTACATGCCTTTGTATCATCGAGAATCGACTATTGCTATGTCCTCTTTTCAGGCTTACCTACTGGGCGCACTAAAAAACTACAACTGGTCCAGAATGCTGCTGCCAGAATCCTGACCAAAACTAGGAAATTCGACCATATAACTCCCATCCTGTCCTCATTACACTGGCTCCCAATTCAGGCCAGGTGTGACTTCAAGGTGCTCCTACTTACATATAAATCATTACATGGGATGGCACCGTCCTTATCAGATCTGATTAAACCATATAAACCGCCACGCGCCCTCAGATCTCAGGACGCTGGCTACCTGTCCATCCCAGCAGTCAGAAAGAAAACTGCAGGTAACAGAGCCTTTTCTTTTATACATTGTGTATACGCTGCTTGCCCAAACTCGGCATCTATCGCACGCCCAACCGTCCTGGTAGGGGGAGCCCTCTCTGAGTAGCCCCTCCCAAGGTTTCTCCCATTTTTCTCTAAAGGTTTTCCCTAAAAGAGTTTTTCCTTGTCCTCTGTGAGGGTCTAAGGCTGGGGGATGTTGTGTACTAACCATTTATTGTTTTCACATGTTCCTTAGAGACTGTAACGGTGATTAAGGGCTCTACAAATAAATGTGGTTTGATTTGATTTGTATGTGTGCATGCAATATGTGCGTGTGTGTGCAATATGTGCGTGTGTGTGTGTGTGAGAGCTCACATTGTATATGTATTTGTATTTGTATGTATTTGTATGTCTTTGCATTTGTATTGGTGTGTGTGGGTCCAGACTGTGTGCACTGTGTGTGTGTATGTGTGTGTGTTACAGTCTGAATGCTCTGGAGCGTTTGTCAGCAGGACAGCTATGTTTCAGCTCTGTTAGACATAAATGCCCTGGCCAATAATAAAACAGCATTGTGTGTGTGTGTGTGTGTGTGTGTGTGCATATAATGAAACAGCACTCTCTCACTCGCTCAGTGCCACACAAAGGTGTGACATCAGCAGGGACACAAGTTTTTTTCCCATCAAAAGACCAAAATAGACTATGACGATCTCTCTTTCTCTCTCCTATCTCCCTCCCTCTCTTTCTCTCTCTATGTCATCTCCCTTTCTCCACCTCTCAAATTTACCTTCATCTGTTCATCCCTCATTTTCTCACTCACTCTCACTTTCTCTCTTTTTCTGGCCACCTCAAAATATCCTCTTCCTTTCACCTCTTTTTGTCCTCTCCGTTCTCTCTCGCCTTCTATTTCTGTTTTCACTGCACAGGAAAAATACCCACATTTTCACGTCCCCAAATGTCCATTTCTCTCTCACTTTGCTGTTCTCATTCTCCTCCTTTTCTCTCTCTCTCTCTCTCTTTTCCTCCCCCTTCCCCTTTTCTCTATGTAAATGATTGTGATCCGACTGTACCCCTGGGAGAGGGAAACAGAAATCTGCTTCAGAGAGGGGGAAGCATGTAACCGGTATCTCATTATCTCGTCATTGCAGAGGCAGAAGAAGGCACGCTGCTATCATACTCACAGTGAACATGAGCTGGCATCCTCCCAGTATATAGTCCAGGAAAGTGTAATCCCTCGTAATCTAGAGAGACAAGAGTCACAGCACTGTAGAAAAAGCCATCGAGGACACAAGGAGCAAACGGAGTAAAATGAAGTAATAAATAAGTAGTAATCTAGTGAGACAAGAGTCATACTAAAGCGTTAACATCAATTACATCGCCTACAGCAGCGCACAATAACAACACTGTTTTTTTTGGTTGTTATTTAAGGTACCAAGCGTCTGATTTGATTTGAACTTTTAACTCTTTAACACTTTCCCGCTGGAAAAAAGTAACTGTAGTTACGTTTTTGAGTAATGCCCTGCATGAGCTCTTTTCCTAACCTCAACCCTTAAAACTTCAAAACATTTACAACTGGGTCGTGTTTTCTGATTCGAGGCACCACCACTGGAGCGTCAATTATCGTGTTGTTGGGAGCACAATTTCCTCTCCCATTACACTGCGTCTTCTGCATGGATTTTTTTCTTACTGTCATTAGTCTAATCCCCGATGGCAGCCAGGAAATATAATTATTAGCAATTTGGTATATTGTGCGCAATGTACGTGTGTGTGTACGTTTGTGTGTGTGTGTGTGCGTGCGCTTGCTCCGGAGTGTGCGCGCGCTGGAAAAGAAAAGGAACAAAAGGAGAAGAATCAATTATGAAAGCGTGTCATCATACGCACGGAGCTTTAATGTCGTTCTAATAGGCGTCTAAAGACACAATGTTCCAGCTTAATATGGCCTCTGTGGGGCTCAAAGCAGCTGACTCGGGATTCAGAGGGAGTTATGAGCGCGCAGTCAGGACTGTTCCAGCTGATCGAAACCACGACGGTGTAAATGAAATGTCCCGTCGAGTGTAGCGGGAGACGGGGTCGTGTGAGGTGACGAGACCCGGGGGAGAAAGTGACTTTTTTAATTTGTACTCGTGTGTCCGAGAATCACCGAATCTGAACAGATATAACTGGATACAACTTTTTCTGGCATGCGATCATAATTTCATCCACGGATTAAGAAAGATCCGTCCGTCATCACCTTGCATGACTTGAGAATGATAATCCCAGAGTTCTTATAATTCTTCTTCTTCTTCTGTTTCTTGGGGTTGATGCACTCAAACTCCACCTGAGAGCGCGAAACAGAGAGACGGGGAGGAGAGGGGCGAGGGAGGCGAAAGGAAGAGGAGGAGAGGAGGAGAGACGTGGAGGACAAAGGTAGACAGGTGGAGAGAAACGAGAGGGGGACAGAATCAGAGAAGGGAATGAGAGAAGAAGAGAAAAGAGACTCAATTTGAACCCGTGTCCGTCCCACAGTAACCATACAAGCAAACCTTTATCATTAGTTGACTATATCCACTATAAGCTCTCTTCCAGATCTTGGGAATCTCAGTAGAGACAAATCTATGTGCTGAGTGTGTGAATCAGCAGCTAACTTTTAAAAAGCAAGGGCTCAGATGATGTGAACCTGTAGATGTTCTAGGATCCAGTTGTTTTAGCGTCTATTGTTTGTATTTGTTCTCCGTAAAACACAAAGATGTTTGTTAAAAGTGTTGTATGATTGAATTTGACATGATAAATGTTAAAATGAAATGAAAGGAAAGTGGAGCTGGGGAGTGTCACGTACATACACATACACACACACACACACACACACATACACACAGAGTTGGATTAAAGACTGCAGTGTGTTTGAAGAGACGTTTGGGACACACACACACACACACATGCCTTAAGTCAGTTGGTGACTCATGTGACAGGTGCCTAAATGCCTCGTCGTGTTAGCAGGGCTCAGCTAAAGGCTGTCTCACATCTCAGAAGCACCTCTCTTTTTCCTCATCCTTCTTTTCACCGTTTCTCATCCTCTTTCCATCCCCCATCTCTCCATCCAGCCTGGGTCTTTTTTTCTCTTGTTATTCTCTGTGTTTTCCCCCACATCATTACTACACATGAACAGACTCAGTGGGAGAACGAGGCATGCTGCTGCTTTGGCGCGCGCACGCACGCCCGCACACACACACCCACACACACACACACACACACACACACACACACACGTAAACTTCATTCTGTGATGATGCAGCTACTAATGAATGCACATTTTTCTGATCCCTGCATCTTTACATCTTCAGCAGACCTGGAGAATACATCTCCATAGTATTTGTTCATTAGGAGCTCAGACTTAAGAACCAACCAGTCTAAAGAGCAAAAAAAATGCAGCAATGCAGATATATCTTATTGATTATGGGTAATTATTTCAGTTTCCCTGTTGATACACACAACTAAATGCATTTAAACTGCAAATTAGCCGGTGCAGAGCAGAGCTGTGGCCAATCCACTCTTGAAACAGCAGACTCACAATGCAAAATTAAACTGCTATCTATTGGCTAATGGTAGAGCATTCACTCTCAATTGTTTTGTGTTCAATGTCTGTGGAAGGATGTATGTATCTTGTGTTGTTTTATGTATCCTTAGTGTAGATTTTAGGTGTGACATGATGAAAGTGTGCATGTGTGCAAGTGTCTTGTGGTTCAGAAGTTCATAGGTGACACGATGCACTGTGCCCGGTGTGATAGAGATCCATGAGGGATACCGGAGAGCCCTTTACCCAAGACACTTTCACACAGCACACGTTGTTCAGACTAAGGATGAGAATAACCTTGTGGATGTTTAGAAACTACCACCCCCCCCCTCTTGTTTTTCCCTAGCTTCATAATCTCTGTTCAGATGTTTCTGCATACCATACCTTGTGTGTACATCTCTCCTGAGCTCAGCTTGTTTGTGTTAATAAATATACTTGAAGAATTTATTCAACAAGGTCAGATATCTGCTTCTGAGATTTTGAAAAAATCATGAATTGGTTTTAATTCATAGTAAATTGACCCCAACCGTGTTATGCTGAAATTGTTTCTTATTTTCTATAACCTTTGTTGGTGTCTCAATATGTTTCAGGCCGTTTCATTCGCCCATTCGGCCTCTGATTCGGAGAAATTACGTTTGGGCGTTCTGTCGACATCATGAAGCTGTGATGTCATGGGTTCAAATCTACCTCATGACCTTTGCCCTATGCCATTTTCTGTCCTTATCCTCTTTGATGTTTTACCTCCGTTGAGTTCTGGGCTTCGCTCATCTTGGTGACGGTGGTCTGAAACTCTCCTATGAAGTCGTGGCCCCCATCATTATCGTAGTCATAACACAGGACCTGTCATTACATACAACATCACATATCATCATCATGTCATATACCGTTATCATACGCGTGACAAGAGACAACTGTCGTGTCATGAGCGCACGCTTTAGGCAACATGTTGGATTGGATACGAGGCTCAAGACACGTTGCCTAAAGCGGGCGTGTTATTGCACAGACATATTTACTGTTCTTTAACATATTGTACAAAGTAATGGTTAGCTTCAATAGTTCCCCTGCTTTTATTTTTGAAGTGCTTTGCCCACTTGGGACTCCTTTACCATTTTACACATAATACATAATGTGTTTTTGGCATTTTATCACACATTTTCAATGATTGGGTTGTCTCCAGGGGCTGTGAAACGTCTTCTACATAAATGCATTGTTGCAACACAGGACCTGATGACAGAACACGATAAAGGGTGCTCAGAAAACCAAGGCCTGACAACGTTGCGAGTTTGAGGCTCGATCACGACCTGCGATGCCTAACGTGCCGCCTCCTGTCTTTTCCTTCCACTGTCCAATTGCACTCTAATGTCCAATAAAGCACGAAATTCCTTAAATGTAATCATAGAAAAACAGCGTTGTACCAGATAAATAGGTAGCTGTAACCACTCACCTTGATGTTTCTGGCCACGTCTCCGTTGCAGAGAGAGATGAGAGGCACGGTGAACGGCTTCCACACCGGGTCCAAAGTGTTCTTTATGACCTAAAGCAGCAGACAAAATACACACTTAATGGCGTCTAAAATAAGACACGTAATGGTGTCTGTTTTGCAGGTATAGGCTGCAGTGGTAGAAGTCCCTAATCCTGCATCTATCCTGCGCTACTGCTGCAGCGGATTCTGCTCTCCTCAAAGGTTTGAAAGTAAAACTAAACATGGCTTAGTATAAAACCTTATTTAACAGATGATGGCTCACGGCTGACAATATTGACAGTTGGATGACAGAGAGTTTTAAACCCCACCCCAGACTCACCTCTGTCCTGTGCACCAGCATCCATTTTCCATCTTCTCCCTGCTTGTGGAACTCCAGGTAGGGGTCCGACTTTCCAAAGAAGTCCTGCAGGTGAAGACGACAACGGTATGAATGTTTGGTAATATTTCCCCAAGGACGTTTCCTGTTTTTTTCATGTGCTGTTCAAATAGTTGTTTGGTGGTGAGATTTATTGGACATGGAGTAAAGACGGACGCGTTTACATTCAGCGGGTGGAATTATTCCCATTACTTAAGTGTGTAAGAAGAAAGATGACAAATATTGTTGTCAATTGTACTTGTGGGTACTAAACCGTGCATTCCAGTTTCACCTGCTCCTTTTGTGACTCTCAAGAACCATCTCACGAGAAAAAAACATTCAAAGGATTATACCATTACGTATTTGACAGGCCTTTGTTTAGGCCTTTAGCATTTGTGAAGATACTCCAAGATTGCTGTGTTTTGTAGGCATCCTGGTGGCGTGGCCACGTGTGCATAGTACACACACATCTGCCTGGTTTCAAACCCCGACTAGTGCTGCATTCATTCAGCAATGGTGGGCCAAGACTGCAAGCTGTCATAAAGAAACTAATAAAAACACTGTTGTCTACTCTTTCATGGTTAACCATCCATGCACCTGACAGCCCATTAGATGGTTACGAGTGACAGTACATTTACTGCACGCGTTAAATGTGTGTGTGTGGGCTCGCTCCCGCGTCTCAAAGTAGCATGTGTTGTTCTAATGCACTGTATGTGTGTGTGTGTGGGTGGGCGTGTGCATGTGTATGTGTGTGTGTGTGTGTGTGTGTGTGTGTGTGTGTGCATGCATTCCCATCCTGTTTGTATCTGGGTCTAACCGCCTACCTTCTTATCCAGTTTCCGCCCACTCAGGGTCAGAGTGATGATTCTGTTGTCCGACAGCTCCTGAGCTGTTATCTAAAATAACAGTTACAGCAACAACATGAACTGCAACTAAAACATTGAGAGCATCGCTATCATCCTCACCATCATCAACATCATCAGCAGGAACAACCTCAATAACATCATCATCATCATCGTCAACAACAATAGAAACCATAACCACGATTGAAAATAACAGCATCCACGTCCCCAACATTATCATTGACATCAGCAACCATTAATGATACTGTACAGCTGTGTGTGTGTGTGTGTGTGTGTGTGTGTGTGAGAGAACCTTGCCTCCATAGTTTTATCTATCTGACCGACAGCATTGTTTCTCACCATAATGGTTCCCTTTCCAGCTGGCTTCCCATTGGCTAAGATCAGCGGCCTGTGAAGTTTCTTATTGGACACAATCTAGTAGACGAAGGGAGACACAAGCAGGAGACACTGAGGGAGGCTTAAGGCAATACACAGCAATATCAGAAAAGATATTAGAAGAGAACGGTCCCAAAAACACACAAGATCTCTATTGTATTCTAGTGTAATCTACTCTAGTTCATATAGTCTGGGTTTTCTAACTTAGTCCAGATCAGTTTTAGTAGTTTATTCCTGTTGAATGTGTGTTTACTGTTCGGGCTAAAAAAAAGGGGGTGATCTGAAGGTAAGAGAGCTGTGTGCTTGTTTGTCATCTTGGGGTTTTGTGGTTTAAGGTGAAATATTTTTATAAGCCCTTTGGGGTTTCTCTATCTCACTTGCACAAATGGTACCTTTTCCTCGCTCTACATTCAATGTTTTAACATTCCTATGGGCAAATTAACTCAACTAACTGCCAATATTAACTCAAAATACATTGGTTAACATCATCCCTCTCTTTAACTAGAGCTTCACCTCCCTCGTCCTATTTAAAACAGAACAAACGTCTGGTCACTTCCATACCACTCCCAGTGTACAAATGAATTCTCCCAGGAAGTCGTGTTCGTAGAGCTGCGTTGCACACTTGTCTTCATCGAACATGGCAAAGCGAAGCTTCTGGATCTCCTCGAAGTGGTAGTCCACCTGAAACTTCACTCCGAACACCGGGTTCAAGTTGTTCACGGCTGTCTCCGTGCGGCCGATCTGGGAGACAAGGAGACAAGGAGACAAGGAGACAAGGGGAGGGGTTTGGACACGTTAGATAGATAGATAGATAGATAGATAGATAGATAGATAGATAGATAGATAGATAGATAGATGGATAGATGGATAGATGGATAGATGGATAGATGGATAGATAGATAGATAGATAGATAGATAGATCCAGTTTTCCTCACCCTTAATCATTTTCCCCAGAAGGGTCCAGCATGTACAAGTGATCAGCTTGCTGTGTTTCTATCCTTGCGAGGACATGTGCCCCCCCCCCACCCCCCCCATCCCCCCCCCCACCCCAGCACCAACAGCACACAGCAGATCAGTGTGTGGGCGTGTTTGCGAGCGCTGCGAAAGTCATGTTATTTGCTCTGTTCGCTCTAAACCAGGTGGTTGGGTGACTAATACTCTCTCTGGCCTTGCTACTCTCCAGCCTGACTCACCCAGAACACATTGCGGCGTGTGTGTTTATCCACCATCAGACGGGGGTCAGTGTACCCGTCTGGCCTGTCGCTGCTCCTCCATTAGAAGGGATAGGAAAAGGTGTGTGCTCCCGAGCGGTGTTGGGACCGATGCGCCTGGGACTGATCCTCGCACAGCTTCTCTATTCACTGTCGTCCATACTCCATGCTCTCTACGCCTCTTCCCCCTCCTGGGACTGAATTACAATCTGTCTCTCCCCATTCACAGGCGCTTAATGCACTTCAAACTGATTCAGTTACGTCTTTATATACTCTGCGTTGTATTTCCTGGCCTTGTTTTACTCGGGACCCAAATATTTTTTCTCATGACGCCAAACTGATCTGAAGTATGATGACACCCTGTTTTTGGGCTGCTAATCTCCTAGCCCCCGAGGCTTTTATTCATCCTAACTTGAGTTGATGGGACTTACTGTAGGAAGGCTTTAGAAACATGATATAGCCAGTAGCTTTCGGCTTCCTCAAATAAACTCGGGAAGCTTTTTAATCGTCTCTTGACCCACCTATGGTTCACAGCCCAGTCTTTGAAGACAGTAGTCTTGCTCTACCGTCTGACTCACAAACAGAGAGCCGTGAGATAATCCACGTTAGGAGTCGGTATCGCTACCTACAATTTAGCGGTTCTCCTCCTCTTCTGTCGTGCAGCTTGTGGATGTTTAAATGAAAACAATCTGTCAAAGTGGAGAAAAATAAAATAAAATCTGGTCCCGGCGGATTGATCCCACCGTAGCGGAGCTTCACCCGCTGCCGTTTGACGTTATTCAGTGTATAGATTTTCAACAGATGAAGTGTACGTTAGCTGTTAGCTAGACCTGAGGTACACCTGTGCCATTTTTATGCCACTTGATCGATGCTTTCATGTGTTACATTTCTCTGATTGCAGAAATGTTTTCATATTTTTGTCCCAGTGGGAACAGAACCCATGCTGCATGCTCCACCCATCAAGATGTATAGGCCTACAAGACCAACAGCTACTCTACACTGTGTTGTTGCAGCACATTAGCAGGGTTGCTGCTGTTAGATAACCTCCTGTCCTTGTCATTTGGCTCTCACAGCTCTAGAGATGTGGTATTAAATGAAATGCAGAGAAAAATGTTGCTTTCATCTATAGTTAACAATGCATTCTGCAAAAGAGGATGCCATCGCTTGAAAACCTTCCTCAAATTCGTCCCTGATTAGAGGTGTATACAGCTACGTACTACATACTGGACATAACCCCCCCCCCCCCTCTCTTGTATTCGACTCCAGTAAGTTGTGGACAAATGAAGGGCAGAGAAGAGAGCGGTGGAAGGAGAGGACGGGTTTTAACTTTAGCCTAGTTGCGGCACTTGCTACTCAGCCATCGGTCCGACTCATGGGAAGAGAGCAGAGGAGGACGGCTGCACGTTGTGGCTCGAAAAACGGATGTAACTGGGGCATCGGCGGGCTAAGGTGCACATTTCACACCCGTGACGCGGATTTGAAATCTGGCTCACTAGGTTATGGGAGCGAATCGGGCCCTTGTCGCATTTCATCACCTCGGTTTCTCACACATGGCCCTTTCTGCAATCTAATGAAAGTAGACTAGACGTGAAAATAATCCAACAATATGGCACCGGTTGCATAACAGGTTGTTCCTTTGAACCTGTTTTAACACAAAAACAAGCATTCTCCTCTCTTCTTGCAAAAAGGTCCAATTCTAAAAAAATGTCAACAACCTCAGTATCAAACTTAAATATTACCCAAGCTTTACTAAAGTCTGATGAAACCCTGTCACTGTCAATGCATTTCGCTTCTTGGCCAGATGTATTTTGCTTATTTTCCACTGCCAATAAGTGTTGATTTTTCCAATTACTGATTAGAGCATTGTTTGAGCTGGGATGACTCCGGGACCACTTAAAAGGGCCGCTGTGTTAGAAGAGGTGAGTGTGTCAGAGTAATGAGGATGAGTATAGTCTCTCTGATCTCGGCGGTGGATACCATCCTGTCTAGCTGACGCAGAGGGAGAGGGCACCGAGGCATGTTACCCGGCCTGCTCGTCGCTAAATGGTTTAATCAACATGACAAGCCCTGGTGGTTTCTCTCATTACTTCAAACCTGCACTAGCTTCCCTCGAAACTTCTTCTAACCCCCCCAAAAGGAAAGGTTGGGAAAGAAAAACCTGCAGTGCTACATTAAATACATAAAATCTGACCTTGTCATCCTCCCATCTTTCCTCTCACTCTCCACTGTATCCTGTCTAATAAAGCAGAAATGTCCTAGAAAGCAGTCTACAGAGTTCAGTACCACAAAAAGGGTCAAAGACAATCTTTTTTTTTTGTCCGGTGTGAATCCAGTTCAGGTCTACGTCAGGCTGCATCTACATAGGATGCAACTGAAGAGCTCATTTGAAACCCTTTGTGGCTCCGATTTTATCGTCTTAGTATAGGTAGGGAAAATTGCGTGCAGCTTCTCCTCATTGGAGGAGCCACGAGAAGACGAACCACACCGTTCGTATCGATAAATCGAGGGATGAGCCCAGTGGTGAGATTTGGATTTTTTGGGGGAAAAAAGAAATATTCGGAAAACGGCGTGCTGATACAAACAAGCTAGGAACCGTCACCTTGGAGCTGCTCAGATCTATATTTCTGTATCAGGCTATTTAAACCCTCTCCAGCACCAGCGTTAGCCGCTATCACACCTCTCCATCTTGGTCTCCCTCATTCTCAACTTCATTCAGCCTCCTTGTTAATTTTCCTTTGCTTGCACCTCCCTTTCTCTCTCTTCTTCTTTTTATCCTCCTTTGATCATTCTCCATCCCACCTCTCTGTCTTCCCTCGCCTCTCTCCACCCTCTCTTTCTCTCGCTCCCTTGTTTTTCCTCTCGAAAAACTCACCTTTTTCTCATTTCTCTCCGTCACCTTCCCTCCTTTCCGAACCTCCTCCTTTCTCTCACATTCCCTCTCCCTCTCTCACACCTTCTCGCTCTCTTTCACACGCTTACCTTCCCTCTCTCACCCTCTCCCTCCCCCCCAGATGGACCCGGCTGCTTCTCACTCCTCTAGCTCACATGAGAGAACAAGACAGAGCTGAGAAAGAGACAGAGAAGAAGAAAATACGACAGACAGACAGAGAGAGAGAGAGAGAGAGAGAGAGAGAGAGAGAGACAGAGAGAGAAAGACAACATGAGAGGGGGGGATTAAGAGAAAGAAAGAAAAAACAAGATAATGAGAAAGAGAGAAAGCAGGAGCGTGAGAGAAATGATGCACTATGGAAGAAAAGGTGCAAGGCCTCATTTTGCCTCCTCCATCCTTCCCTCACGCCGGGAGCACTGGGCTTTTGTTTCTGTCCTCGTTGCCATAGTAACGGTTGGTAATTTCACGTCGGAGGCGCGTGCCCTGCTGACCGTCAGCTAGCTACAACCTGAGGCACTCGCCTACACACACACACACACACACACAAATATAGAACACACACATGTACCCATACACACACACACACAGCTTGCCCTGTTGACCAGCTGTTAGCTACAGAAAGGCCTTGAGGCACCAGCCTACACACACACCACACAGCGCACTAAAACTTTCTTCCTCTGGAGCTTCTTCAACTTCTGGCTCATGATTTTCTTTTTCTGCTCAACCGCTGAGGTCAGCACGTCATACATTCATTCTTCATGGAACCAAAACCAGACATTTTTTTAATAAAGTTATTCAAGCATCACAACAGAAACAGATCAGAGAGAACTGGAGTCACCTGGAGTAAGCCCTGACTTCTAGCAGGTCCCAAGCCGCAGCCCTGTTGAGTGGTGCAAGCTGCAACGTGTAGCGTTTTAACATCAATGAACCGTTTCCACATTCATTTTGAGACGTTACTATGGTTACCGTAAACAAACGAGAAATCTGCTGGACTGCTTTCCAGCATATTTTCTACTTTGCATGTGATACACAACTCTGTTTCCACTATTCTAGCTGCATATTTTCAACTTCACATTGGCCTACCTTGTTGGAATACGTATTGGCTGTTATCAAGGGCTGTTATCGGCTCTTATCCTTATTTTTTCTCTTCAAAACAAATGCACATTGGGGACACCGGGGAGGGGAAACACAAAATGCTATACATAGCAGCTAGGGCTGCAAAAGTCCGGCAAAAATGATATTGCGATCAGGATTAGTAATCACAATTAATTGTCTCAGTTTCAGGAAACACAATTCTTTTAATGCACTTTTGCACCTTAACATATATTTTCACTTGTTTGTAATCATCTGGTTTACAAAGCATGATCCATTTTTAGGAACTAAAACAATTTTTCACGAGAAGATGTTTCCTTCCTAATGTTGGGCCAATCCATCCTTTTCCCACTTTTCTCTCTTTCTTTCCCACCAGAGCTGCCTGCCTCTCCATCTCAACCTTTGTTTTGGTCGCAAGGGTGCATGTTGCACGTTTAAAAAATAAATCATATATATATATATTACACAACAGGAGAGAAATCATGCTCCAACAACAGGAGCAGAGGTGCAGCCATAAAAAAGGTCTATATGTATGAAGACTCGAAGCCCCGGATAGGTTTTGATCAGGAAGTATATATAAGTCAAGTTTTACATAATTCAAAATTTCTCTCGCCTCTCACCGTCCACGCTCCATTAAGAGCGCTGTCTACAGAGATTTGCACTGCACAAGAGTGTGGGAGAAGTTCAATTTCCAGGTCCCAGCAGGACGATTATTTTACTTCAGCCAGCTTTCAAATCCGGCTTTGGGTGAGTCAAGATACCAGGGAACAAATGGAGCTTGTTCGTCTACTCCTGTACTTGGTAGGGGGGGGGCTCTGCCGATGGAATATGTCATGCAAGATTTTAATTGGCCAGTCCTGGGTCGAGGTCAGAGGAGGCAAGGTAGAGCTAGGAAGCACATGTCGGGAAAAGACAACGCAAGATTATATGGATGTTCTCACTCACTCTCACTCTCCTGACTTCCACCCAATGCCAATGCACTTGTGGAACAGAGTCTAATACACTCGTCGACCTGCCCTCCCTCTTCTCCCTCTCTCTTCCTCCCTCCCTCCATGCTTGCTATACCTCCACTCTTTCCATCTACTTCACCGAGCTTCCCCTCCATCCCTCCCAAGCTGCTTCCATCATTGCCTCCCACCCAGTTTGGCCAGACTCTCTCCAACACACTCATCCAGCATCATATAATCTAATGTACTGTCTTCCTCACCTCCACCCAGTTTCCATCCACTTCATTGAAGAGAACGCAGAATGGGTCTGACTTGGAGGCGACATCTCTGTCCAGCAGGCTGGCTCCAGTGACAGACAGCTCCACCCGGGTGATGCAGTGCTGAGCCCCGATGCTTGGGGTCTGGCCGTCAGTGGCCGAGCCTAGAGTGTAGGCCATGGTCTGGGGGTCAGGAGAAAATGCCCTGAGGAATAAGGAGAAAAAAAGATAATAAGTATTATATTATTATAAGTATAGTCTCGCACACGGTGAACCCACATCGGCTGCGTCTTGGTTGGCCATGGGTGCCCTTTGAAATCTTGAACGAAAACGAAAGTTAAACATTGGGAAAGTGCAATTGAACACTATACTGCCTACAAATGCTGGGAGCCGTGGTAAGAGGTTTGGAGTATAGTGAACTAACAGTACAAGAGTATAGTGGATACGACCTTCGCCATCATCAAAGTATCAAATCCGCAACCAGCACATAGGATTTGCTGTATCTACTAGGATTCCACCGACATGGGTTTTTGAATACCAATACTTTTGGACTGAAGGCGCCGACAGCTTGTGCTGATATTCAATATATTTCAATTTGACAGTTTTCATGCCACAAAGATTAAAAACATTCAGTGTTTCCCCCGCAAAACGCTCCACTGGAACAAATCCAAATGAAATTCTTTCAGGCGGGTCAGCAGCTCTTTCAGGTAGGGTGACGCACCCCACCTATCCCATGGTGAGGGAAACTAATGGATACTTTAAAATGAAGAATACATTTACAAAAACATGACTGAACAATTGAATGAATAAATGAAACTTCATTGCAGGTTTTACAGACCTGTTGTGTGCTCAGCGAGAAATCTCCATCATATCAGCAGTGGACGCCATAACAGACCAATATCAGCCTGCGGTCTAACGCTTGTGCCGTTTAGGGTGAAAGCTAGCTTGTATGTTAGAGGAAACCGGGGCGGGTAAGAGCAGGTCACCGGGGTTATCAAGCCGGGCTCCTCCCATCGCAGATGTTTGGTTGAATTAGACCCACGGACGCCTCCAGAAGGCTCCACAGTGAGTTCTGGCGTCCCAGAACCACCGCCCTCCTCATAACCTCAACACTTGATGAGACATACACTCACTTACACCACCCCTGACATTACATGTAGCCAGTAATTTTCTACCTCACCCTCAATTTCAGCGGCGGTTGGCTAAAAGGACAGCTGACCCTTCAAGCTGACCCGCTTGAAATGATCCACTCAACAGTTCAGAAACCAAACCATAATTGCAATAAACAGGATTGACAGTGAGGAACATCCTCAAGGTTAGGACCTGGAGTTAAGCGATAATGACTGGGAGGCCATGGGTTACGGTGCAATGTTGGCCCGACATGCATGCTGCACCACCAAGTGACAATACTGCATCATCACCCACTGCCTCAAGGTAATTATTGCTTTTATATTGGAGAGAATCACCAGCACCTGTCATTTTAGTATGACCAGTTTACCTAAAAGGCCACCCCGATGAAATGGTTAGCTCGTCCCTTTGTTGCCTTTAGGTGGTTACGCAACTTTTCAAAAGTGTGTGCTATGCTCGTCTTCACTGATAGTTTACAAATGGAAACATTATTGCAGAGAGAGAATTAGACACTTGCAACAAATCGATCGTCCATATTTCTTGCTCATCAGATGATACATAATACCCTTTTCCCACTGAAATCATTGTTTCTGTAGTACTGTAACAGAAATAGGACAAGTTGGGCAGGTGTAGAGAGTCCATGACTGGGTTATCATGCAGGATTGGCAGTTTCTACGTGTATTTGCTGCTGATTTGGGTTTTCTTTCCCAATGGAGGACACATGCATAACAAAAATAACAGGAGGAATCTACAAAGGTGCATAACTAGTTAACAATTAACCAAAAGCTAGGTGTGTTTTAAGCACTCAAAAATGACAGTTGGAACGTTTATTTGTAATTACACACACACACACAAACTTGGGGCCTCGCCCTTGTAGGATGAGCCTGGCGCAGGTCATTGCTGCCCTCTGGAAACCCTGGATAAAAAGGACTACGCAGTATAATTAAACACTGCACACTCTCACTCAGTCACACACACACACACCGTGGCCTGAGCCGTGGTCGAGGGCTGAGGAACATCAGAGGGTATGGAAAAGAAATAAAAGAGAAAGAGAAACACACACACTGAAACCCAGTCTGAATGCAATGGAAACCAGACGTCTGAACACGCTATGAACCAGCGTTAGAAATAAGATCTGGATACCTCGTGTCATTTCCTAGAAGCTACAGTGAAGACAAAAACAACGCCAGAGCACCATGTGTCCATGTTGTTTCTGTGCTGGAAGGATACTGTCTGTTGCTAAGAGACTAACGTGTCATAACCAGCGTGTCCCTCCCATTCCGCTCATGTGACGTTATATTGTTAGTGTACTGAAAATACTATGACAATCTTTCTCATTCATTCACTCGGTCATTCATAGGTAGGGGCATCGCTCATCTTAGCTGGTAAAGTCTTTTACTTTATTCACTGGTGCATTGGTCATGGATTCATTTATTCTATTGTTCATGTCACTGTTTTTACTCATTTCATTTAACAATGCTAACCCATTAAAACACAGGTTTTGATGGAGTCCTGAGTAGACAGTGGTGTAACGCCATCAGATACCTGCCACTACCTTTAGTGTCCCTTCAAATGGCTTTGGTGAGAAATATGTACATTGCTAACAAGCCATTATAAGGAAACACAACAGCAAATATAAAAATAAACAATGATGGAAAATAAACAACTGGAATCCAAAATATCTGAATGGATGAATGAAAAAATAAGCCTATATTGCCCCTGGAGGAATTTGCCTTTTTGCTTAGATAAGTGCATATAAGTGTATGTGCTTCAAAGCAGCAGACACTGTAATATTTGCCTGCAATTGTCACTGCCAACATAGGTGAGAGACAACATAGGTGGTTTCTGACTATAAATACTGATGTCTAAAGTGGTTTTAATTTGGTGCACGGTTTAGTTGGGTTCAGGTAGTCGCGTGGCTGGTAAGGCACCCAAACACACTTGCAAAGGGTGCAGACAGGGAAAACATTCGTGGGTGACGTGCAAGTGATGCGTGCCACCGCTCAGCGTTCCAATGGAAACCAAAGGGTGCATATACCACATCATACTGTACCATATCCATGCAGCGATAGTCAACATACAGAATGATCAGTTATAGATTGTTCTACTACCCATATGAGCACCCTTTGTGTGCGGGAGAGCGGATGGTATGGCACTCAGGCAGCCTCGTCCAGGAGCCTGGGGGTATTTTCCATGGCCCTGATGATGATTTCCACACCCAGCAGTACAGTACATTCACCCAAACTGCCTCTCTGTGGGGGGACATCATGGAAAGTCTGACAGGTAGAGTGCGACTGACAAAACAGCATGGTGTAGGGAATCCACTCACACACTCACACACACACACACACACACACACACACACACAAAGCAAATACTGTAACAAGGGAAAACACATCTTAATAGCAGAGTGGCTTTACATACATAGTCATTTAGTTAAGTCTAATGACCTGTCCAGTGAGTTTCTGTGTGGCCAATAGAAATTAAAGACATAGAATGGATCAAAACAGTAGAATAGAAGAACTTAATCACAAGTCTCTCTCTCTCTCTCTCTCTCTCACACACACACACACCTACATGTTTTCTCTTTCATACTGAGCTCGCAACCAAGGTGTTCCTGCAGCGAAATGTTGTCTTCAAAACCACAAACATGCGCCTACTCACAGGCACACGCATGCACGCGCCTGCCTACACGCGTACACACACACGCCAGATTCTCCCCTGTCACCACAGCCGGTGCTATGTCCTGCTTTAATACTTCAGCCCTCAGTATCTCCAATCTCTCTGAAGAGATGAGTGACAGTAAATAAATAATCGGATTACTATGGAAGTCTGAACTTGATAAACGGATGTTGGTGCTGGCTGTAACCACAACACCCACTGGCACACAGCACACATGACGGTTGAATGGCTACAAAAAAATGGTGAAAATGTGTTTTTACTCACCTCAGTAAATGACGTCCAACTTCTCACCCGCTTTTCTCTTGACAATGTTTTCTAATATTACCAGAAATATCCCCTTTTGAATCACTTTTCTTACAAAAGAGCGCAAATTGAAGTTGCCGTGGTCATTTTTTATCCCAAGTATCCCGAAAGGCGCAACAGTGTTTGAGAGTAAATCATTCTAGTGGCTTGTCTTCTCTTTCTCTCTCTCTACCCAAAACCAGTGATGGATGGAGCTGAGTCAAGCTCGCGGGGATAAACCAGCGTAACGCGGGACGTATGGTGATTCTGCCTTCAAAATAAAAGCGTCATTATGACTCCCTGACCGCTGCAGCACGTGCTAGTCAACAAGAGTTTTATTTTGAGAGGTCTAAGCAGAAATTGTATTTTTCATGCTGTCCGACTTGACACTGGTCTTGGATGGAGAGACGCAAGTGGTTCGCAGAGCTCAAAGAAAAACGCACACGCGCTCCTCTCTCGCTCCCCTCAATACAATCACTATAATATTCCTATAAAGCCTTATAGTGTGTATGTGGCACTAAATAGTGAGTTTATAGTGACCCTGTCGAACTTTATGCCATTTTGTATTCTCAGTGACATCACTATATTCCTAATGGCGTAAAGAGACCAGTTCTGTGATATTTGTGTAGTATCCTTTTAAAATGTATTATAGGATTACAATCATACAATCATTTGAACCTATTTGGGGATACCTAAGCGATATTTGATTGATTATCTATCTTGTCAACAACCAATCATTCACCATTTATCATAAGCCATATCTGTCTCATTCAAAAAAATACCAACAAGTGCAGCTGAAGTGGCCGAGGTCTGCATTTCATTGGTGAATTTTGGCGTAGTAGTTTTGGGTTCCATTGATTTGTGTTTATTGTTCACCTGGCGCCCTCTTCTGGCTCATGTCGGTAACACAAGCGTATGGTCATGTTTGTTCTCGGCCCCTTTCCCATGTGGAGGACTCAGATGCGCTTGCTTTCTTTTCACACACTACCAATAATAATCTCTGGGTCAAGGTGTGGTATGGGTATGGGTCAAGGTGAAGTAGTTAATACTGCTAGCCAATATGTATGTATGTGCCATGGCCTAAGAGACTATGAGGAAATTAATGAATCCTAACATGTTTACCCATTACAAATAAAGCAATGAAATATATATAAAAAAAAGAAAAACGAGGAGCCAATTAAAGACAAAATGAGTGAACATTAAATGTAATATGCCATGTGCAAAATTTCTATTACTTGCGCCTTAAACATATTTAATGGAAGCATAATGTCTTGTATCCTTGAGACTTGTGAAAATGAAATACAATTGCACTACTGCTGCAAGGTAAACAGGGATTAAGTGTTCAATGACTAAGAAAGAAAGAAAGAAAGAAAGAAAGAAAGAAAGAGTGTATAAATGTGTAAAGTGTAAATGATGGCCAACAACCAAGGTTATCTTCTTTAATCGTCAGTCTCTGCTGACATTTCAGTGCAAGTCAGAATGAATTATGAGAACAAAAATAAAAGCAAATTATGTCATTTGAGAACAAACATAAACCTTTAAGAGAAACACCATTAATAACATTTTCAATCAGCAGTATGTTATTTCTATGCCTTGGGACAGCTTGGTCTGTGCTCGGTAAAATCCCACAGGATTTTAAAAGGACATTTGGACGGTATTCAGAACTGATGGGTCGAGTCGGACAGAATCCAAACCAATGTAAAAAAAAAAGAAAAGGAGGCTTTCGGACAGTAAACTGGAATGACGTCAGATTAGTCTCACTTGTTCACAAAGATCCAAACTTTGACCCAAGGCCATAGAAATAACACATTATATACAGAACGTGAACTCTAAAGGAGTGGTATTCCCCAGGAGAAAAATATACAATACCTCTCATACTGTACAATACAAAAATACAGCATCACAGCATCATTTACAACATGTGAAATCATTTGAAACAAACAGCTTAAATTACGTAGAAATAAATATCAAAGTCAGTCATTGAAAATTCCTTGATAAATTCTTTGATAAATACGCAAGTGGATAGAGACCACAACCTAAAAATGAGCAGGAGGGCAGGATAACAGCGGTGGTGGCCAGGTATCCTTCCTCCTAACTTTAGTTTCACTGACAGTTTGTGTGTTGTTGTTTGTTTGTTTGTTTGAGTAACTGTGGTCTCTAATGATTGTAAACATAGTGCAGTACAAAGTGGCTCAGTGTGCATCTGAGCCACCGTACCTAAGGGGGAAGTCCATCCTCAGATACTCCTACACTGTTATATATCATCAATGTGATGATGTTCAATGCATTTCATGCCTTTCATGCATTACCTCCACCTCAGTGATTTCCTACATTTCTCAGGGTGACAACTCCCGGGGGGGTAATCTTGTTGCATTGGTTTTATGTGGATTTCTCCCCGTGTGATTGTTGAACGTCGGCGCAGAATGGTGAATCTAGAAAGAAGCCTTTGCTCTCTGATTCTGAGCGACTGGCGCCAAAACCTGATGTTTTCCCTGGATGTTTTAGATTTTGTTTTTAAAAATGTTCTGCTATCAAACTCCATTCTAGCTGCGCTGCAAATATCTCAACATCATGTCATCTACATTTGGCCATTTATCCACAATAATAAGAAAAATACACCCCTTGCATTTTTTTGTATTATTATTAGTGGTAGTAATAATGTTTCTGATCGGTTGTGATCAATACCTGATTAGAAATCCCTGCCCACACACTACATGCATTTATCTGTATCTGTGCAAAAACGTTACTGGATAAGGACTTCATGTATTTTCCCTGCTACATCATACCAACAGCTCTCAAAAACAGTACGCAGCCACCTCTCCACCTCTTGGCATGAAGCGGAAAAATGTTTTTCAGCATTTAGTTTCAAGCTACATTCAGTGTTCTGCTTGTTTGGTTTGCTCCTAACCTACAACACTTCTTATGTTGCAGGGATGTGGGAATGCAATGGATATGTGTGCAGTAGCTTCATACAAAATATGACTTGACTGGTCTGATACTTTCAGTTGTTGAAGTTGGAGACTAACTCAGGAAACACTACCCTGACCCTTCCCCTTAGCCATGCCTAGCCTTGCCTATTTGTCGTCAATTATGTGTCTGAGCTCTTGTTTATTGGCTCTTGTTCATTTGATACACTTATTTGTCTTAGCTCTTGTTTATTTGATTCTCTTATTTGTCTCATTTGTTTAAGATATAGTAGGTTGCTAACTTATTGCACTCTTACCTTAACACTAGTTATGCTCTTAGTTGCTTGTTTAGGAAGGAAATGCACTTACGATTTCTGGTGACTAGTAGTTTTCTTGCCTACCTACGTTGAATGCACTTATTGTAAGTCGCTTTGGATAAAAGCGTCTGCTAAATGACTGTAATGTAATGTAATGTAATGTAACTAGTGAACCCATTTTAATCTTCCTACAACCAAAACTGGGCACCCGACACTGAACTAAAAGGGGCTGGAGGGACAGTGAGGCCGTAGGATGCTACACAATCAGATATAGGCCCCTCCCCTTTTAAAATTCCTTTTGTCGTTTTTTTCCTTTCATTCGATGCTCAGCTCCAGTCAGCAGGCATGTTGTAACTATAATTTGGATTCCTCTTGTGGGCGGAGCAATACTGCACTGTAGCACTAATTCACCTTCACACGCGCTAAAACGTGACGGTTTACTCCCTGAAGCCACTGCCAGTCAGACCCAACCTGACTAGATTAGGTGGAGGAGAAGTTGAGCCTCCTGTCCTTCAGTCTGAGTCTCTGGGTGTCAGCGCTAGAGATCTGGTTCCTCCACAGCCTAGACAGCACAAGGGCAATGTAACATCATGAATGTTTAAATATAGTACAAATCCAAACAAGGCTCCATGCAGTCTATTCTGCAGCACATTTCTGAATTAAACTGAATCCTTTTCGCTTCGCTTTCCCTTAAAATTGTTAATTAATTATCTTTTGTCGAAGAAATCACGTCTGCAAACTACTCAATATACTATCAGCACATAGGTGAGACTAACAAAATGTATTGATCCATGTTCAAGCCAAAACCATCCCTATATATAACTATGAAAGCGAGCCAGGCTCACCTGATGAGCTGCAGAGCGGGACAGGACTGTAAGGCTCCGACCAGGGCCTCCGCTCCAACAACACTCACATTGTTGGACTCCAGACTGGGAGAAATGAACACATACATACCTCGTCATGCCAATGTGTGTGTGTGTGTGTGTGTGTGTGTGTGTGTGTGTGTGTGCGCGCATGCATGCTCATAAACTCACTCTAGTCTGACCAGCTTCTGACAGAGAGGCAAAACTTTGGCCAACTCCACTGCCACATCATCGCCACAACCATTCCATCCCAAACTAGAAAGAGAGAGAGAGAGAGAGAGAGAGAGAGAGAGAGAGACAGAGATTACAAAGTGAATCCTCCTTGCATGATCAGGGGTCCCAAACTCAACACGAGGGCCACATTTGAGAAAGGAAGAGTCAAGGGCCGGACATTAAATTAGATATTAAGACTACTACAATGTACGGCTAAACAACATGACAAATAAATGTGTACTCAACATGGAAAATGTGTAAATAATAACATCTTAGTCATGTTTAACTTATAATGGATGTCTTGTCATTTCCAATAGCTTCCACCTCTTTGGGAGCGCGTCCTCCTACGTTTCATGATAGGTTCCTACCAACAACAAATAGCCTCCCGCAGGCCTAAATATGACACATCAATGGATGCACGATATTCAGCCATACTCTCGTAGAGATTGTTCTGTGATGTTCTAGAATAGTCCTGAACCGTGGCAACTTTCCGAACGGGGACACGGTGTTTGTCAGGTGTGACCCCGTGGGATATTTCCACATAACAAGGTGCTTCAGAAGGGGCAGCCTCGAGGCCGGGCTGTGGCACCGTGGCTCTAATGGAGGGAGAAAACGATCTCGCCTCGAGAGATTGAACGTCGGCCCTCAGTGTGCAATTCACCGCAATTCGGTCATTCGCGTAATTCCGGCGCACTCGCACACATTGGCTTTCCCCTTAACCAGCCATGAAACTGACAATTTCCTCACAAATCTGAGCAGTGCTGAGTCCTTGTAGCAGATGAGACGCACAAGCTTTTTGTCTTGACACTCTCAGAGAGGTAATCGGCTCCCAAACTGTCTTGAAATTGTCTGTGAGGGAGAATGAAATGACAACCCAGATTCAACACCTGGGCCGGATCCAAATTCTCGCTGGGCCGGATCCAGTTTTTGATCGTAGTCAAAAGGTTTTTGTTTTTTTTCCACAATCCCATTTTCTTTTTCATGTTACCTCACATCCTGTATGAGGTGACAGTTGGCCAGGCTGGCAGCTACGGCACACAGCTCAGAGGTCCCAATGGAGGTCAAGCTGAAAGACCATAGAATAAAAGTGGAATGAAATGATTTAATACACACAGTACGAAACGTGTGACAGGTTGTGTTACAAGGCCGTAGTTCAACACATTGTAAAGTACCATAATAATAATAAAGAGTCTTACTGAATCTTGGTGAGGTTCTTCATGTAGACTAGTGCTTTGGACAGACTCACGGACCCTTCAGAACCGAGCTTGTTGTCTGATATACTAGGAAAGACACACACAAGCACATATAGGACATGAACAAAATAGGGTAAATGTCAGTAAGTGTGTGTGTGTGTGTGTGTGTGTGTGTGTGTGTGTGTGTGTGTGTGTGTCTTACTCTAGCAACGGTGAGGCGTGCCAGCGAGGGCAGGACTAGGACCATCCTGGCAGCAGAGAGATCACCGAGACTGTTACTGGACAGACTGGAAGACAGTGGCAGTAGATGTGTTAGTACTGGGTTGTGTTGTCCTCTGGGTACAGATGCACACAAAGCAAGGATTATTTAACTTTAACTTCATACTTCTACTTGACCAAAATGAAATCAGATCAAATTAAAAAAAAATAAAAAACAGGAGTGCAGGAGAAAATGACACCCTCTCTGGTGTTATGATTTTGACTGTGTGGTTAAAAAAAAACAGGATGAGGAGCCACTCGTGTGGCCCCGGAGTATAAATGGTACATATGAATGAACAAAAAACATGAATGAGGCCCCTGGTATGGGGTGTTTCATATGTGCAATTATAGTCATCATGCCCTTACTAGAGCTCCTCCAGTTGATTACAGCTCTTCAGGGCCTCCAGCAGCCTCTCTCCTGATTGGTCATTGATAAGGTTCTTTGACAGACTGAGGGACACACACACACACACACACACACACACACACACACACATTACGAGCGGTCTAACCTCTCTGACAGCCTTGGAAACTGCATCGGCACACAGACAATACAAGCAGGATGGTACAAGACCGATCCCTTACCTGATCTTCCTGAGGCCCGTCCAGACAGGAAGGAGTCTGGTCAGCTGTTCGACCCCTCGATCAGCCATCCTCCAGCCCTCCAAGCTGACACAGAGAGAAAAAACACATCCAACAGATACATTTTTTTTTTTACTCGGTTAAATACTTCTTGTTCAAGAATACATTGACTGTATGACAGCATCACTTCTGTGTGTGTAAAACTCACTCTATCTCCTCCATTTGTGTGAGTCCCTCTATTGCAGCTAGAAAGTCCAGCACACCCTTCGCTTCTGATGGGCCCATCACGGTGGCAACCTTCAGACTGGGAAACACACACACACACACACACACACACACACACACACACACACACACACACACACACACACATTACCATTTAAAGGATCATTTCGGTCCACGGTGAATGTAAAGCCAACAGACGAGTGGCCTCTCTTCCTTATGAAATCCCTGTTTTTAGCGGTAGCCTGTAGCTGGAGGGATTTTGTAGATGTCCGTTACTTCAGATATCGTAGTGGATAGGAAACAAGCCTTTTATCATCATTCAGTCCGACTGATTTGTGCGTCTACTTAGCACCTTATTCTAATCCACCTCCATAGGAACTACTTGTACTTGGCTTAACAGTCACCGTGGCCGGAGGAGAGAGAGGATGACTTGCAACCACGGTTATGATCCAGATCCAATCGTGAGTACATCCTAACGCACTGAGCCAAATTAACAGCCCTCAAGTCATCAGCTTGAAATCACAAAATTTGAGAACTCATTTTAACATCATCAAACTTTGAAAAACACTTTTTCCAACGAATATGGCCCAAAGGGAGGCCATGGGAAGATCAGGCTGGAAAACAGAATCATTACATACACGATGTTTCTGCAGAGTAGTCTGGAGACGCTAACTTATTTGCTATGCTATGTCGCCAAAACTGTTCCAAGTTAATTGAGTAGCCTTTAGAATTGCTCGCAAAAGTCAATTTTAGGTTATGAGAACAGTTATTATGAAAATGAAAGTTCCCAGAAGGAACAGTTTTGAAGATCATTTCTTTCTGATGAGTTTTGCTAATTGTTGCTCGGAGGCAAACAGCGGACCAGATTGTGTTCCTCACTTGAGTCTGCGTATGGAGCTGGTCTTGCGTAGTCCCTGGGCCAGACACGCCCTGCTGTCCTCATTCAGCGGCACCCAGTCCAGACTGGTGGGGGTGCACACACACACACACACACACACACACACACACACACACACACACACACACACACACACCTAACTTAGACATTCAACACATTATAGGAGAGAAAATGTGCCTGTTCATTGTGTGTTCATATGTATAACGTGTGTGTGTGTGTTACCAAAGCCCCTCCAGACTGACACACTGTCCCAGTGCTTTGACCAGCTGCAGCGCTCCAGTCGCTGTCCATCCACGACAATGGGACAGACTAGTGGAGACAAGTCAAACAGCAGCATGTCCTCACAGTTATTTATATGAAACAGTTCAATGTTATCAATAGCATTCACTATAGAATTACAAAGTCAGCATGATATATATGTCTGACTGTTAAAATAATGTACATGTCTATAGATGTTATGCTTACTTGACTGATCTGAGACAGGGCAGCTTCAGGAACGTTCTGGCCAGGTTCTCAGCTCCTCTGTCACTGATCACATGACCTGACAGACTGACAAGAGAGAGCAACATCTTTTCAGTCATTTCATTCAGACAACATGGATCCTTCTATATGGGAGTAAAGTCCATACTTGACCAGGAAAAAGTGAGGTTGGAATCCATTTTTTTAAAGCATCTGCTAGGAGTCGACTGAAACTCAACCAGCCACGCAATGCAAGGCAGAGCTAGGTCTCTTTCCCCTCTATGTGAAGATCTAAAAGAGCCACGACATACTGGATTCATCTGAACCAGGCTGACTATGAGTCCATTAAACACCAAGTATTGATGCATAACCTCAGTAAAAGAGAAAAAGACCCTCTTGCTGAGCTAGTTCAGGTTACCTCAGGCTACACGGTTTCTCAACCAAACAGAAAGAACACCAATGCAAGCACAGGTGTTATTCAGTACTAAATTGAAACCTTGAATTGGCGGGTCTTGAGATTGAAACCAGAGAAGAGGCTGTGTAAACACTGCGATTTGAAAAAAAAGACGGAGACGGAGATGCATTCGGTGTTTGAATGTCCCAAATACAGCAGGATAAAAGAAATGAAGGTGAATAGATTCCAGGTTTTGATACTACATGTCTCTGCCCTCTCCCAGGAACAAATATTCCTCCATGCACTTGGAGAGGAGGCTAGATCTGCCGGCCAGATGGCTACAGAAACTACTTGAGATATGGAGCTTCACTACCATATATGTTGATGCTATGTTAATAAATACTGTATGTGTACTGTTGTCTGAAAACAAACTGAAATTACTTACATATTTTCACTATTACTTGTATTTAATATGTAGTATTTGATACTACAGTGATGGATATACTATTGTAAATAATTATAGAAATATTGATATTATCATAGTTATCTATCAATAATCAATAAAGAAGATACAGAGTAATTGTGCCCTTGTTTTGGATCTTAATATTTTGTTTTATGTGTGTGTTTGTTATGTTTGAATTCACCGAATTAAAAAAATAAAATGATATGATGAAACATGTTGGCTGGTTACCAAGGTGCCTACTCTTGGTTCTGATGGTTCGATTGTAAATATCACAAGAAAATGAAGAGTGATAAAATGTGCAGACATCATACTGAGTTCTGAGTGATATCGGCTCGCTCTAAAGTAAAGACAAGAGATTTACCGAGAGCAAACAACCAAGCAACATCTCAAACTACACTCTGCTCAGACAGGACAGATGAAATTGCTCTCGACTGTTTTGAGAATAAAACTGTGCCTCAGGTATAAAAAGGCTATTTGCTGTATTGCTCACTTTAAGCACTGGATGCCTGTGGAGTGCAGCAGGGCCTCTGACAGCCGCTCAACCACATCCGCACAAGTCTCTTTGGAACCGAGACTACGGGAGAAAAGAACAGACGAGCTTCATGCTGGGATCCTGAAAACAATCGTTCGTAATGGACAAAGTGACAAACGTAAAAAAAAAACCTCTTACCTGAGAGTGGTGAGATTTGGCAGCGAGGGCAGGACAGAGCAGAGGAACTCGGCTCCCTCTGTACCCAGGCTGTTGTGGGACAGACTGTGGACAGCGAGGACAACGTCATCAGAGTGAAGCAAAGTGAAGTGAACACAGGATTGAGATCATTGTATGTACGTAGATTTCTTTCTTTCATGCACAAATATCTGTGATTGAACATATAACAACTGATGGTACTAACTCCAGCTCTGTCAGCAGAGGACACCTCTGGATGATGCTGCTCATAGCTGCTAGGTGGCGCCCTTCTACTGCACAGTCCACAAGGCTGTAGAGAAGAGGAGAGGATACACGCTTTACAGTTGGGAAAGTGGCTATTGGATGTTGGCATTCTTAAACCAGTGTGGCCACAAGTTTCTGCACTATTTACAATTATTTTTTTGCATTTTGTGTTTCTCAAGACCACGTTTCCTGTAAACCTTGTGTTTTTTTTGTTGACAAGAGGATGTTTGTACTTGCCCCCCTCCCCTAGCAACAGTTCTGTCCAGGACCATTGGAACCCTTAACGTACAGCTTCTGAAATAACTTTGGTATTGTAACTTATTCTATTGTAACTTCACCTTTCATCTGTTAACAACACATGATCAAACAATAAGGATATAGATATAAAAAAAAATATTTTATGGCTAAACTGAGAAGTGGCTATTGGTTCCCTTTTCTACTATTTAGTTGCAGCCTTTGGCAATGACGACTGCTACCACACATTTCTTGTAACCATCGATAAGCTTCCTGCACCTTTCTGCTGTTTCCTCTTGAGCCACTCCTGGGAGCTTTTGGATGTGTGTTTTGGGTCACTGTCCTGCTGGAGGACCCATGACCTTGGCCTAGTCTTGGCCATAACTTTTTGCAGTCTGACAAGGAAAGCTGATGTGGAGCTGAAACTATGCAGTTGGAATAGAGGAACTGGAATAAAGTTGTGTGTTTCTTCCAAAATAAAAAGGGTTCCTGTGTTGTGCTGTAAAGCAATACAGCAGTTTTCTGCCAATCTTCTCAATGATCTTCTCTCTCTCTCGTCTGTTGAGGGTAATTATACGAATGCCTCAACGTGGTAATGATGTATTGATCTTAAAATTCAACAGGCAGCAATTTAAAAGAAAAACAACAATGTTTTCTTACCCTATTTTTTCTGTAGGCATTGATGGAGCTGGATCTGTGGAGTCACCACTATAAACACAAACACCAGTACAGTATAGCCTAGATCATTTTCAAGTTTGATATCAGAAAGGAGCCAGAAAACACCCGAACACACCCGCCTTGACGACAGGTGTTGGTGTTATATTATGTGCTGAAGTTAATGTGTGTATACAGATAATAGACAGTGAATAATAATACACACCATTTCTGTTGAGTCAAATATTGCAAAGTAAGAAATTTGAAATACAAGACATAATTCTTTACCTGACTGAAGTCGGACCAGTGAACTTTATCAACGACAAGTACAGCGTGGTTTGGTGCACCCTGCGAAGTCAATGCACTTTTAATCTTTACACATTACACCATACATATACCTGTATACCGGCACCTTGATGTGGGCCATTCTGTGTGTGTGTGTGTGTGTGTGTGTGTGTGTGTGTGTGTGTGTGTGTGTATCCTCTGTGTCTCTACTGGTATGCATCTGCATATCTCACCCGATAGTGTGTATGTTTCTGTTGAGGTTCAGACAGCGGCACACCAAACTAACAGCTGCCTCTGACTTTATCCAACGCTCCTCAATACTGACACGAGAGAGAGAGACAGAAAGACAGAGAGAGAGAGAGAGAGAGAGAGAGAGAGAGACACAGCACTTAACACTAGAACTGGCTCAATATCCACAAAACAATCCACAAAAAGTCTGTAGAGCAAAGCTAAAACTTCTCCACCCAGCTATAAAAATTACAGAGGAAATTGACAGTGTGCACGTATTTACACATATACACACCAAAGGAATAGGGAGGGGGCGTGTCTCTGTAGCCAAGTCTAGACTGAGTGAGGCAGTGGTTAAAAATGGTTGAGCCATGTGACCCAGAATTACCTCGTGTCACCAGCATGGCAGCAGAATGGCTACGAAACCACGGACGTAGTGACAGAAATTGACTTTAGGATGGACAGAAAACAGAGGCTGCATCCATCTCTTCTCACCTGACATGACATGTTCTGTGACCACTGTTGAGCAGTTTCACCAAGTCTTCAATGCACTGGGACCCAAACCAGTTGTTCTTGAACCTACAGACACCAAGCACAAAGCAATCACTCCGAAATTCATCATACCATGGTTATTAAGCATCAGAGGCTAGTATGAAAAAGTCCTCACATCGCCCTCAAATCAAGCTAGTGCTGTCACTGTGTCATACAAAATCAGGTCTGGAATCTGTCCCTTGATGACATGGATCTTCACTTTGAGGCTAGGGAAGGTCTTTGTCTTCTTGCTTCAGCCACTACAAATTCTGTCTGTCTGTGTGTGTGTGTGTGTGTGTGTGTGTGTGTGTGTGTCTATACAGTATGTGTGTCTGCTTACTTCAGAGTGTGCAGGGAGGGTAGTAAGTTGAGGCTGTTCCATATGACCTGCAGTCCGTCAGGCCACTGGCTAATACTGGACAACCTGTTACAGTGAGGGACACAGATAAAAAAATCAGTCAGGTCTAATTCATCAGTAGGTGCAGTTATCAAATGTTTAATGTTGTATAAGGTTTGCACTCAAATAACATCTGTCATAAATTCTGATACCAGTGCATGAAAACCTCAAGCTCTAGTTCATTTTTGTTTCTTGAAATTAAACATACTCGTTATTGTAGCTGTTGGGTGGAAGCCTTTGTATCTCCCAAATATCAACCTTTCAGGAAGTAAGCTTTGTTTTCAGATTGACCACCATGCATTTTTGAGTTCATGCAATGGGTTTCACCAATAGAGGAGCATGTGACAGAAGTTGCAACATGAACTTACAGTGCCAAAGAAACACATTTGAAAGATGGACATGGATGCCCCAGGTTGTACTCACTCCAGTTTGGTCAAACTGGGACAGCCAGACAGGATCCCTGCCAGTCTGTTCAGGTGGGCAGGTTCCAAACTACTGTCTCTGACACTGGGGAGGGAAGGGAATGGATGGAGACAGAGAGAGAAAGAGGCAGGAGGAAGAGTTTGGAAGGGCAAAAAAGTGAGAGCGTAGTCACCCAGAGCTGCTAGCTGCATTGTTTTGTGTTATTGGGACTTAAAAATCGTTCTTAAATCAGTTCATAACAGTTTTCAAGCTGCTCAAGTGGAAAATATTGTGCTTTGGGTTGAACTTCCTGTCGCCGTGTGCCATCCGGGTTTGTCAGAGTGCGTCCACACTAAGCCGTTTAACTTAGCGGTGGACACCTGGCTGAAGGCGACGTGTCAATCAAACAGAAAGCCATAGTAGTTATGAAGGTTGACTCAAGGAGTGGTAAGCAGCCATATTACCGCCTTCAATGACTGCTTACAATGACATTAATACCTGTTAATACGTGTTAAATCAATACTAGATTCGATTCGATTATCAGCAACCGTTGTTCCCTCTTTGCACCGTATGTTGTTGTCCTACCTTAGTGCTTTGCCACAGCTTCCATCTTGTTCAAAACGGATGAGCGACCTCTCCTCCGCTCCCAGACTAATGCATCAGAAAGACAGCCAGGCAGCCAGAGACAGACAGCCAGACAGCCAGGCAGCCACAGACAGACAGCCAGACAACCACAGACAGACAGGCAGACAGGCAGACAGACAGGCAGACAGGGATGAATATATCCTCATGAATTCATTCTTTTGATTCTTCATGCTCGCCCCCCCCCTCCTTCATTCCTTCATTCCCTCACTCTTTCCTTCATTGCTAGATGGGACAGTAAACAGACTCACCTGACTTCTACATCAGAGGCCTTGTCACAGGTACACAGTGTACTGGCCACATCTAGCGCCCCCTGTTGGGTCAGGCTATTGTTGCTCAGACTGTGGATGGAGAAACACCAAGTGCATCCTTACATACCGATATTATATATTTATACACACAAATTGGTAAATGCACAGTGAAAAGGGGAAACAAATGAATAAATATATTCATAAAGCAATAAAAGTACAACTGAATAAATAAATAAATAAATTAGGAAGATATATATTTTTTATCTACAAATACAACTTAAATATATTAATTAATTAATATATTAAGTATTAATTTATTTATTTCCCTTTTTATTTTATTTATTGAGTCATGTATTCATTTATTTATGCCCTTTTTATGCTATTTCAAATTCCTCAATTCCCCAAAATCACTGTTCTGTGTGTCCTGCATCTTCATAGAAAAAGTATTACAAATTTAAAAAGTATTATTCCAACACAACACAGGCACCAGTTAAAGGTCTTTGAATTTTGTGCTGGAAAGTGCAGCATAATAGAGAAGCAAATGGTGACCAGTTGAATTTCCTGTCTTTTGCAACTTTTGACAAACCTTTCACTGAAAACATCTTTTTTTACTATTAGTTTTGTGGTTGCTAACCAGCATACCTCAACATTGTGCAACATCATGTGTGTATCTTACTTGACAGAGCTGGTGATTTGAAGTCTTGGCAGGGAATCCACAAAATACTTCACTCCCTCGTCTTTCAAAAGGTTACTTGACAAACTACAGTGAAAACAAAGAATAGGTTACCATCCGTGTCAATACTGTGCCAGCAAGTGAGAGAGTTTATGTGTGAGGTTGTGTTTGTGTGAGTGTGTGGTACATACTCCAGGTCAGATATCTGAGGACACTGCTCCAAGATCTCAACCAGTCTCTCCACGTTGTCACTGCTCAGGCTAAAATGACTTAACCTTCATGGACAGACAGACAGTCAGTTAGACATCCAGTCATGTTCACACTATTTCACTTTTTTTTTCAGAAAAGGTGCTGCCTCAACTGTGTTTTGTGCTAATAATGAAAAGCGGGTTGCACGACACGCACTTTGTTTCCATAACAACCAGCTGCAGTGGTGCCCCCATCATCAAACAGTGTCCAACTCAGACATTTACTGACACTCCTGCAACACAGTCAATGTGCTCCCATACTAACACTTCATGATCAATGGAAGAACTACGTCCAACTTTTCTACGTCATTTTTTTGTTGTTGTCTTAAACTGTCAGCTGTTTATGTACTGTGAAACCCCGCCTCCTCTTTTGTGTGATTGGTCAGCTCCCAAAAAAAGTGGTCGACATCACGTGCACGCCTCTAAAAAGTTAAAAAAAGTTATACATAGACAGTCAATCAGAAAGATTTCAGCTGAAGCTACATCGGCCATACTGTGAGACAAACTGAATTTGCCTTTTCAACCGCCCTCCTTCCAGTATTTCTATAGATGGTCCACGTGATCAGTGCTCGTAACTGACCTGCAGCTGGCTTGTTCTGCTTTCACTGTGTCGAGCTGGATGAAGGATTCACTCTGAGGCCTGAAGTAGAGTTGAAAGCAACCTTTAACTCTTTCAAACATTATCCATGACAGATATGAAATCATTGATATAACTGATCTATCACAGTATCTCGTATTAATTCTAGCCTCAAACTAGCTCGACTAGCTGTGTTAGTAAATCAGGAACAGGGTAAAACTTGTTCTTTTCTTGATGGATGCAACTAAGGTACCTGAGGTCCACTGATTTGACCCGCCGGATGTCAATCAAACAGCTGACCAATGTCAACGCTCCATCTATGGACATGTTGGTATGGCTGACACTGTGTAAGAAGGGAAGAAAGGGTTGAGGAAAAGTAAGGCAAGATGAAATTGTCCTTTGGCTGCCAGGTTTTCTGAAAATCATCTTAATAATATCATCATACTAATATCTTCATACTATAGTGAAAGAGGGCCCTGGGCAGCAGCTTTGTGTAGGATTTGATGGGTGGTAGAAATGAATATATAGCTGGAAGATGTGTAGTCAGTTTTACAATTTACACAAAATGATGAGATTGCAAACTGGCTGCTGTGGTGGCCCGGAGGTGGTTGGAATTCCCACAGTAGCTGGTAAAATGAGAAACACTCTTCACTCCCTGACAATCTACTGTTGAGTTGTCCTTGAGCAAGGCACATAACCCCCAACTGTTCCGGTGGAGCTGCTCAGTGTGGTTGTACTGGGCAGCTCCCAGTTGTGCATGTGTGTCTGAAGCAGGGTGTGGCTGCAGAAGAGCAAGCGTGCTCGGATAACGTTCCCTGGATGAGTAAATTGACGTTTGACCAAATCTGGTGGGAACACAGAGCCAACTACTAGTTTCCACTAGTCTTTGATTGCTGGTACAAACACATTTCTGCACTGTTGAATGGGCTGTTTCAAGCCAGGGTCAGCCTTCCCATTAGCTTCTGTTGTTGACTTTAAAATTATTGGGTGAAATGTAAATGTGGAATAGAAATAGGTGTGATGTCGGGATCGTGTTTGTGAGTATAGGTCTGACCAGTGTTGAGGCAGGTGCTTCTCGGATGCCAGAATTGATTGGTGAACTACTGGAGGTGTTGTAAACTTTGATGGGAGGTGCTCACTTGATAAGCCCGATCACGTACCCATGAAAAGCGGTGAAATGTGTCGGCTCACCACCACAGGTTCAAGGTTCACTGTATTAAAGCGTTAGGGAAATTCTGTCGGTGCAGTAAAACAGGATATAGACATAGTGGTGGTGACTTAGCGCTGTTGTGCGCTGGGGAGCAACACCGAGGCGGGGGATGCCAGCAGACTCAACATTCACAATACAGGCTATCGCATGTCAAAGGGCTAAGCAGCCTGGAGGAAGTGACGGAAGGAAGGAAGACAGAAGTGCTTCAAGTGCTCATTTGTCACTCAGCTACACAATACTTCCTGCCACAAAGCTGCAGCCTCAGTGAAGTTAGAAGAGTGCCAACTTATCAAACATATTCCTGTACATATGTTTGTGTATGAGCCATACACATTTCTGTATGCCTGCTACTTCCATCTGTAAATGCTAAAAATGCACATTTGCACATCCAGACTCATTTCGGGAAGTTACCTCCATCCGTATATTTTCCAAGGTGATAGCTAGCAGTGCGCATCTGAACACATTTCTTTCTGATCATGTTACCTTCAGGGACCAATTTAGGTTTCATCTAATCTAATACAATGGAACAAAACCGGTACAATAACAAAGCAATCTGCACTCACCCTCACATACAAAATCACCTCACACGCTGATCAATTCATGCACTCGGCACCCCACTGACACATGCATGCACACACGACCTGCACGCAATCATTCGGCGAGGGGAGGAGTTCTTACTCGAGCCTCTGCAGCGATGTCATCTTGGGCAGGACTTTCAGCAGCTGCTTCACGGCCTTGTCTTTCAATGAGCTGCGAGACAAACTGACGACAACACGACTAGTATATACATCTGTCTCTCCTCTCATACCACAATGTCACAACGCATGCGTGTACGACAGGGCGACTTACTCTAGCTCCAAGCGGGAGGGACACCGGCTCAATCTCCTACACAGCTTGGTCATGTATGGATGCTGGATGTTGCTGCGGGTAACCCTACAGTGTAAAAGAGGCGAGGAGAGTTTAGATGTCACCGCAAAACCACTTTGCTTCTACTCCTACTTTTAATCTGGAAATGATGTTCTCAACCTACTGTACCTGAACCTCTTGAGCTGCTGTTCTTCATCACTGAAACATTGCCAGAGAACATGATTAACTGAGAGACAACGCAGGCGGTGGTATTGAGATGTGTGGATGTTTTCACCGAGGAGGCTTTGCTACCTTTCGTTGGGGCGGAACTTCAGGATCACCTGGTCTCTGCCGCCGTCACTGGAAAAACCAAGAGGATACCCAAGAGTGAATGCCAGCGTTTGACACAACTCCGTACTGGCTGCTTGCCATGTTGGTGATACTACGTGCATTCATTCTGCTGTTGCACTCATCATGAGGCATTCTGGGAAATAGCTGCCTAAAACCTGACGAGTACCTGACGTGAACTTCTGTCATTCTGCGATGGGTGCAGAGAGCGCTAGCCAGCATCAGCACTCCTTCCATGTTGATGCCATTCTTACTGGCACTGGGTGACACACACACACACACACACACACACACACACACACACACACACACACACACACACACACACACACACAGAGGGAGAAACACACATTTGCCAACAAGATTAGATCAGTTTTGCGTCATAACAACACTGAGAGAGTTATCCACACTTTTATCTCATCTGTCGTTGAATACCCTGACCTGCACATCATGGGATCATATACCCGTGTTTTGATTTCACTACACAGATTACCTGCTAGCTTTAGAATTAGATGATTGTTTTGAGTTTTGAACTTTCTATGAATTTTTTTCATTTCCTTTTTTCCTTTTTAAGTGAGCCTTACTTGATTTCCTGGATGTTGCTAAGATGAGACAGCAGGTCCAACAGTTTCCTCAGACCCCTATTGCCTAAAGAGTTACTGGATAGACTGGATTTAGAAGATGAGGAGTTAGAAAATGTAATAGGCAAGAGAGACACAGAGAGAGATACAGGCCAAAATCAAGGAAACACTTGAGTAAATGGGGGATGCAAAGTATATTGTCGTTCTGAGGCAGCAGGTTGCAGTGCATGAAGCCCTTATTGCACTAAATGCACTTCTGCGTTAGAATATTCCTCACCCTGTTCTCCACTAGCGAAGAGTACAAGTATGGCGTATACCAAAAGGAGTCTACAGGCAAGAGTGCTAGTTTCGTCACAGTGGAGAGTGCTAGTGGCTCTGTTACGGTGGGGGGGGTGCTTCTTCCTGGCACGGTTTAGATCAGTGGTTTTCGGTGACGTGTCATCGTGACCCAAGAGTATGCAGGTTTTCAGTTCAACCAAACACCACAGCGACTGATTTATAAGCACACCTTCAACCAGAGAGGAGGTTGTCATGTAGGTCATGTATTAGTGAAATCTGTTTGGCTGCAATGAAAACCTGCATGCTCTTGGGTCACACAGATTAAAAAAAACACCGGTTTAGAGCCACCGAACCCTTGAGAGGGGAAGGTAAATGGCAATAACGTTATTCTGGATTGATCATGTTCACCCTACGATGAAGATTTTTCTATCTTGATGGGAGTGGAAACTTCCAGGATGACAAAAGCCCACATCTACAGCACACAAGTGAAGTAAGTTACTGAATTGCTTGATGAAAATGAAGACCATGGCCATACTAGTCAGGTCTCACCACTTGAAATTTCGTGTAGAAGAATGGTGTCACGTCCCAGACACTTGTATAACCGATGCCTATTTGCACTCAAGTTGTTCTAATGGCTCACGGTGGCCAAACGCACTATTGAGACATTTTAAGTTGGTGTTTCCTTCAGTTTGGCGGTTACCTGTACATACAATATGCACCGCAATATAACCTGCCTGTCTTTGGTATAACCTGTCTTATCTATTTGTGTATTTCCGATTCACTATTATAAGTTGGTGCGTGCATGAATGTGCGTATGGTTTGTGTGGAGCCTGTGTGTTGTATCTTACTCCAGCAGGGTGAGGTCAGAGGAGGGTCCAAAACTCCGCCATACTCTCCCCAGGTCAACAGGCAGCAGACCACAGCAGCTGAGACTGACAGAGGCAACATCATCACCACCCTTCACATCATCATCTACCATCACCATGCTCACTAACATCATAAACAGTATCACCATCAATATCATCAGTATCATCCTTATATCCATCATCATCATCATCATCATTTAAAACTTGATGGATACAGAACAACACAACACTCATGTTTAAGGAGAATCCATACCAGAGCTTCCTAGAGGTTTCTTGTCTTGGCTGGTCTGTCCCTCCAGAGAACACTATAGACACACTGTCAGGACGCTGCAGTCTGATAAACAGTAAGTCACACCGACAGTTACATTAACCGGTAACGCCACTTTAAAAAATGAAGTTACGTTATTCTTGTGGTTTATCAGTATTTGTTAACTTTATGAAATTTGAAACTACACTAGGCAAGATATTTAAGTCAAAATACACACGTCTTGAGAGACTAAATCACAAAGTGGGGCTGCAGCAGAGAAGAGCGTCCCATCCCCTCATTTTAGACACCATAGATTGCCCACATGTAATTCTGGTGCTGGGTATAGACACAGCACACAGCAGCTCCCCGTCCAGAGAAAGCGCTGGACTCATCAATGCAGCTTTAATTATGACTGTTAGGATTGCATCATTCATTCACAGTCCAAGAGGAACCTTGTCTTAGAATAAATTCAATTTGATTTCCACATCTACAAAACCGGCCCAATACAAGGCATGTTGTCAAATGATTTGTTTGTATGTGTGAATGTGCGTGCATTTACAGTGTGTATTCGTGCGCATGCATGCATGCGTCTACGTCTAGGTGTGTTTGTACCTGGCGTTTAGCTCCACCACAGCAGGGCAAGTAGACAGCAGAGCAGTCAGAACCACCAAGCCATCCACTGACATATGGCTGTCATTCACACTGAGGAGATATTAAAAACACCAACAAACTGATATTGTGGTCTATTCTTGTGTATGATGTAAACTGTTTCCCTCGGGACAATACATGGTATTGCATTGTAACAAAAGCCAGGTTGTGTACAACTAAAAATGAAATACGTCATGCCTTTTTCAATTCCTTCTCTATGAAGCTGTTGTCTCTAATATCTGGGTATACAAGACAGTTGTGAAGGCTTACTGGTATCTACTTTAATGCAAAATACTTGTAACATTATTTACACAAATGACACAAATCAATGTTTACTGTCTGCTGTGTGATGGGTAGTCAGGGGACGAGTCAGGGAATTTGGTATAACAAGTGAATGTCTTACATGATGTTTTTGGTGATGTTGAGCCTGGGCAAAAACTCAGCCAGAGATCTTAGAGTCTCCACCTCCCACTGGCTTCCAGATAGACTGGGGAGCGCAACACACACACACACACACACACACACACACACACACACACACACACACACACACACACACACACACACACACACACACATTTTGATTTACATAATTATCAGTAAGACTGTAGTACAATAGTATCACACTGCCCTGGTCGTTGGTCATATAAACATCAGTATCTTGCCGACAAACGAGGAAGCCATGGCCCATGGAAGGCATTGTCAAATTGGTGTTGTTCACAGAAAAAGAAACTGAACTTCTAGCAATGACTTGCATGAGCTTTGTGCAGTGTGAACATATCTGTGGTTTTGAATGTTACATAATAACTTACTCCAGGATAGATATGGCAGGGCAGCTGGCCAGTGACTGTCTCAGTCTTTTCATCCTAGTTTTGTTCCATGACTGGTTCCGCAAGCTGGTGAAAAATGGTACTATAAGAGCTCAAGGAATTAAAAAAAATAATAATAATAATAACAATCATAATTGGCAACAAACATGGACACTCAGAACCAGACTCGGCATGCCAGGGGGAGCCACACCACCACTTGAACAACTCAGACACAGAACCGTCAGACTGACGGCCGCCAGAACAAAATGGAAATCAATCACAATGTAAACCAGCGTCACCATCAAATTCAAATAAAGTGACAGCACAGGACCCAAACGGAGTAAATTCAAGGAGTACATGTTGTGTACAGAGGGACACTTTACAAAACACAAAATAAATGTTGTTAACTATGGTGAACCATTTGACTTCAGAGAGGGAGCAGAGTTCACCTGGCTAGATTGGAAAGATGTGGACAGTGTTCAAGTTCTAACAACAGGGTTATTGTCTTCGTGTCTTACCTGACTATTGGTCCACTGTTATTTTTATGGCTGCAAGGAAACATGGGGGGTGGGAGGGTGAATAGATAAGAGAGAATTAAGGGATGCAACATTTACCGAATGACGAGTGACAAATTGCATGGTCAATGTTTGGTTCATTTTTATTGTGTTCATTTCACTATGAAACTCACCTGTTCATATCAGAGTTTTGAGAGAAAGTTACTTTGATTTCCTTCATTCCACTGCAAAAAAAAATCTCTTTTAAGTATATAATATATAAATATATATATAAATATATTACATAAATACATAAATACGCATATTGGAGCTGACAAACCTAAGAACTTCTATTTTGGTCTATTTTTTGTTTACTTGATCTGAACCTTTCAAAAAGGTATTTAATAATTGAAACAGCATAGTCGTAAATCTGAAAATAAGTTGATGCCTGTGAAGAGACCAACTTCAGTTCACTCTATACTGGGTGTGTGTAGGGTCATACTCAGCGTGGACATGTTGGATGTTCAAACAGGAACTCATCTTCCTTATGAGATGGTTAACACCATCCAGAGAGTTGCAGTTTCGACCCAGCCTGCAGGGACACACACACACGTGACACGAAACATGATGATTCTCTCGCAAGAGGTGAAATGTGTTGGCCCAGTCAGAAGTGTGTACTTACATTACAGAGGTCAGCCTTGGTAGTTTGGTGAAGATCTTAGCTATGTTTCTGATCCCTCTGTCTCTCAGGCTGTTGGCACTCAGACTGCCACAGAAACACACAGCAACATAATTAGCAGAGTTGTAGGAAATTCAATCAATTCCCACATCAACCGTGAAAATTAGAAGAACCAGAGAAATGTACACTTTAACAAGGATATTAGTTAGTACCCAATATGCACTTATTTTGAAGCTACACCCTGGGGATTGACGGTACTAAGGTATAATAGTACTGATACTATACAAAGGCACTATGTGTACCAGACAGTATCACCACCGCACCAGTTATACTAGACCCTCTCAGGTATAGGCCTTTGCAGAAGCGTTCTAAATGCCCTATTGGAAGATTTCTTGTTGATTCTTATTTGGATAGCAAGCCTTACATTTGGAAAGCTGTACCTAGTTAAAAAAGACTCACCAGCTGTGAACTGATCTGAGCACACCCTGTACTGATTGCTGTCTGCCTTGACATATTTGCGATTAACTGAGGCATGTTCTTTTTATTGCTAATTGTTTTGTTTATTCTCCTTCATGTGCGACAATTTTTGGAAGTCTACAAAATGATTTCTTCTAAGCCATTTTTCCTGCCGTATTAGAACAGCCACCCACACATTTATTTATTTATTTATTTATTTAGTTAGTTAGTTAGTTAGTTAGTCCTAGTCACGCCTTCAGTGCACTACAAGGTGTAGCTTGAAAAGTGTTAGTTGGTGTTTGCTAGCAAACTAGCTAACTAGCCAGCAGGCCAATTCGGCAAAACAACTGGTAACGTTAACATGCCACTACTAGCCACTGCTAAGCTAGCTAGGTAGCTGCTACTATACATTAGGGTGCTAATCAGGTCAGTGATAGTTAGCTGACCAGATACTGACCAGTTAGCTGACAAACTGACATTATCTAAACAAAAAAATGTATCACATGTATCAGTGGCCAGTCAAAACCAGCACAGAAATTAACCGTGTCTATTTAGGTCTATTAAGCCATACGCTTAGCAATGCAACCAGCTGTTCCCAAGAGCTGAAGACCTCCAGTATGGCCGCCAGAGGGTGTGTTATGGTTATAGTTTAATAATGTTGTCAGTATAACAGAAGGATAATATACTTGATCTCAGTAATGTTTGGACAGTTCTGTAGAGCTGAGGCCAAGCTAGCTGCTCCAACGTCAGTCAGACTGGTACCAGAAAACCTTGGGAAGATAAACACACAATCAGTCCATTGGTGATGTAGCGGTGTTTAGGTTGGCTTACTTCAACATCCCTGATTTCAATGGTAATTAGGCTGATAGGTGATATATTGTAAATACCCAGTACACACTACACCACTATCTGCATGATATGAAGTAAAAGAGAGACCAGAAAGGAACTTTCAACACAGACTATGAAGCAAAAGCTCCCTCACAAGACACTGACTCAACATTGTTTTTTTGGTAGACTCTGCAATGAGCAACCTTGAACTTCATATTTATTGTACTTCCCCATTCAAATGGCTGTAAAATTCAACGGTAAGCTCAAGCAGTTCAACATTTGGTTGCATGTTCTCTGTGAATCGTCATGAGTTGATTGATTGTAGGTGTTGCTGATTAGTTTGGTTTGTCCAGCCAGGATATCAACTAGGTGTTAAAGGAATAGTTCATCCAAAATGAAAAGTCAGTCATTTTCTACTCATCCTCATGTCAGTCGAAACTCCACTAAAGTTCGTAGGACCACCAAACAGACAGTTAGCTCCCGTTGTTCAATCACAGCCTGCTCCCAAACTCAAACTAAAATAACAGGACTATATTTATCTCCGGTGTCTCCCTTACTCAGATTATCAGCCGTCATGATCAGCAGCTCATTTAAAACGAAGAACTTTATTGACAATTGAGGCAACAGCTTGTCTTCTTGTGCAGAAAGAGATTGATCTCCTTGAACACAGCTCCAAAAAAAGCATAAAACGTCCATCAAATTTCTCCAAACAGCTTGTGTAATGAGGAAAACAGGAGCTAATGAGGATAATATTGGACCCACAGTGCAATAGTTTGGCCACAAAACACTTGGATTATGCTGCACAAGCTGTTCGGAGAAATCTGGTGGACGTTTTACGAATTCTTTGGAGCCGTGTTCAGGGAGATCAATCTCTTTTTGCACAAGAAGACAAGCTGTTGCCTCAAATGTCAATACAATTCTTAGTTTTAAATGAGCTGCTGATCACAGCTGATAATCTAAGGGATAAAGTAAGGGAGACACAGGAGAGATGGCTGTGATGGGATTCAGGCCAATCACAATTACAAAGGCAGCTATATAGTCAAGTTATATTAAGTTGAACATCAATTAGCAGTATATATCAGCTTTAAAAGAGTTTAAAAGAGCTTTAAAAAACAAACAGACTTCCAAAGAGGACAAGGGGAACAGTTTTGAAAATCAAGACAACGTAAGTCAAGCACAGACAAGCTGCAAGAGGAACAGCGGTTGCACATAAAGGTTCACTGATAGACACTAAACAGTATAGTACACGACAAAACTACAGCCTCAAAAATGACCACAGGATTGAATCAACACCTCTGTGACTCTACACAGAACCAATGTAGGCAGAGCAAAGATCGGGTCAGGGATAGGACAGGGAGGGTAAAAATTAGGAACTCACTCCAGTTTTCTCAAGGTTGTCACTTCAGGCAAAATGGAGGACAACTTCTCGGCAAATTTGTCATTATACTTGCGGCTGCGAAAACTGAAGACATAAAGAGTGAAAATATATAAATACTCGTTCACATTTTACGAACTCATGTATACAATACATACAAGGGAGGTGGAGATGCCCGATGAGGACATGCTCCCACACCTCATACAAGTGGATTATGCTCTCTTTGGTCAGTCTTTACCTTTGCTCTACGTACTTACCTGAGCGAGTGAATGTATCGACAGCTCGGCAGGACATCCAAACACTCTGGCTCCATTGAGCACGCGCCAAAGTCCAACCCGACGCCGATGTCACCAACTGAGCCAACCACAAAGGCCAGTGCATCGATGTCGTTCGGCAGCAGCTGGATGTTCCGCAGTTCCAGGACGGGTCTCGTACCCACAACGTCCTTGGCCAGCTGGCAGTCCTGGGTCTCCCGGACACAGTGGCAAAGCTGTAATACCTGAGTGGATGTATGGATGGATAGACTGATAAGGAGAGATCGACAGAAAGACAGACAGAAACAACATCATATTTCAGCCGAGTCCAGTCTACCTTTGGTCCAGTCAGGGTGATGCTGCCAGACAGGTTCTTGAGCAGTCTCAGAACCAGGGCTTGTCGTGCTTTGACCAAGCTCTGAGCTGAACCCCTGGCTAACTGAAGCAGGGCCGGGGCGCACAGTGGGGAAGCCAGACCGCATACGAAACCATGAAGAGAGTCGGTAAAGACTGTCTTCAGGTCTGACTTGGTGGTCCAACGAGTCTTCAGGTTGAATCTGAGAGAGCAATGAAGGGAGAAGGTCAGTGGCTCTATATGATTCAGCTGAAAGCTCACAGCCACGTCGCTGTGGAACTCTTGCTTTCAGTGTTGCGTTATCGCAGATTGTGACAGATTGGTTATATTTCCTGGATTAGAGCTTTTATTTTTTATAACCAAACCCAACAGGATTCCTCTGGACCCGATGAGGCACATTTCAGTAACGCAAAGGAACTCGTGGGTTTGCTCAGGCTCATGAAGGAGCCGGACTTCATGGGTTGAATTCCTCACCTCTTCTTGAGCTGTGCCTCAGTAACATCCTCACTGGTCATGATTCTGAGCGCGGCCAGAAACTCCTGTACCGTCAGATGGATGAAGCAGTAGGCATGGCCAAGCGTCCCATCCTCACGTCTCAACTCCACCTGACAGACAGGGAGAGAGGTATTCAATACATCTCTTGAGGATTATTGCTTAATTTAATTACAGAGTGACAGGATGTTTACTGGAAATGTGGGTAAATTGCACGCACACACACACACACAACCAGGTTGTACCTGTAAGAAGAGTCCGGCCTTCGTGGAAACCTCAAGAACTTCCCGAGAAACTTCTTGCTCCATGAAAAGGATCTTGCTTTCCTCTAGCCCTCTCCAGGCCAGCCGACTCAGCTCCCACACCACCGACCGATGCCGACTCAGATCAGGTAGACACACTGTGCTGGACGCAGGCACAGACACAGACAGAAATTGTAAATTCAACATGCATTTGAAGGTTGAAATTGTTAAAGTACACATTAAAGTGAAAACTGTCTCAAGGCTTGAAGGTCTTTCTTTAGGGTTTCTTGTATCCTGGATCTAGCTTCCCTCTACATTCACCTGGCCAGTCTATTTGGTGGAAAGAGCAGGTGTTTGTCATGTTTTGTACACTGTGTGGCAAAAAAATATACTTTAATAATGTTCAGTGCTCTAGTGAGCTTCTACCTCTGTCTCTGTGGAGGTGCTGTGGTCTTCATCCTGTCGTCTCTGGCCCTTCCCTCTCCATCAGCTCCAGTCCCAGCGCCCCGGCTCAGAAACGCCCCGAGAACAGTGAGGTACACCTGGGTAAGGGAGGGGGGCACCTGGGGTGACGAGGTAGACGCACCAAGGAGCCCTTCTCCTCCTCCACTTGCCCCAACCTCTCCCCCTCCTTGTTCTCCCCTTCTTTCTTGACTCGCTCCTCCGCTGCCCTCTCCTCCTCTTCCTCCTTCGCCACTCTGTACTGCTCTCTCTCCTTCCCTCTGTTCCAGCAGCAGGTGCTCCAGACAGACGCAGCAGATGTTGCAGAGGGCGGGGAGGGAGGACATGGCGAGGAGGTGTTGGCTAGAGAGGAGGAGATCCACTGCCTGCTTGCCAAGGGCTCTGTTTGTTGCATGACCTTTAAAGTTGAAATTGAAGTCAAGTTCAATACTATCTCACCATGGAAGTGGGATTGCATGAGTTCAGCCTAAAGTCACAAATACAACAACCTCAATACAGACGCATGAAAGTTTTCACCTTTTGCCCCAAAGTAGTTCTCAACATACTCCACGACCTCGCGGCGCTCCCACCCCAGCAGCTCCCCCGCGCTATCCGCCACGTCTTCCAAGTCCAGGACGTCGCGTGCCCGGCAGGTGACCACCAAAGTGCACCCTGGGAGAATGCTACGACTTAACAACCCTGAGACGAGCTCCGCGACAGGCAGCGGCCTTTGCGGGTCCAACAAGTCCGTGTTCCCCTGTGTCTCTGTTCTGGTGATCTTGCTGTGAAACTCATCGTAGCCGTCCAGCACCCAGCAGCTCTGCTCTGGGTTGGAGAGGAGGTAATCCAACACGGCCCTCTGCTCAAACACAGGGTATAATATATAGAATGAAAACATGACAGAGACTGTTCTGAATGTGTTCTGTTGGTACTTTCACATTAAACATATCAGGAAAGTCCTGCTTTGGCCAGATACTGTAGCTCTATCTCTACATACCTTCTCACTGTCGCCCCCTGCTGCAGGGAGGTAGTGTTGGAATAGCAGCTCAGACAGAGACAGAGGGTGGGACAGGAGGTTGAGCTGACGAAACTCCAGCAGGACAAAGAGGAAGGAAGAAGGGATGGGGCCCTGGATAATAGGAGGGAGGGAGGGAGAGAGATAAGGGGGTAGGAATGAAGGGGATAAAAATGAAGGAGAAGAAGAAGAATGTGAAGAGGAAAGGGAACAACAAAACAAAGAGGGAGGGAGAAAAAATAGGAAGATATTTATTTAAAATAACAATTTACGCAAGTTCTGTTTATGAGACACCAAATAAAAGATGAGACATATAAGAGTGGACTTGCCAGGCCCTGTGCCCAAAGCTGTCCCAGACAGGACATCAGCAGAGTTTTCCCTGATCCAGCCTGGCCCAACAGAACCATGACCTGTCCTGCAGAGCCTCGGAGGAAGGTCTCTAATGTCACTCTGGCCTCCATAGACCCGTAGTCTCCATCTGGCTCTGAACATTTGGGGGAAAAAGTAAAATATCAACAAGGTATGAGAGATGAGAAGAATCAGGTTGTGAGGCAACATCCCCCAACTTTCTGCACCTTCACCAGCCTAGGCTGTCGGGTCACGGTGGGGGTGGCAGGTTTTATATAAACATATATATTGGTATAGTTATCCTGTGCATTTCCCCTCTTGTATGTTTCGTGGTAACATGTTTTCTGGTATTTTAGTTTTGTTAGTATGTTGGTATAATGGACTGGCGGCATCTTATTCCTCACCCTTCCCTGCCCCACCCTTACCCCTTACTCTGAAAACCCCCATTCTTCACGTGTCACTCACACACACAAGCAAATGCCCACGCCATGCATACATGCATGCACACACACACACACACACACACACACACAAGATTTGTGTGTTTTGATGTAGTCTCCATCTTTGCTGCTAAGCGCTCATCACTGTGGTGTTTCTGCACTGCACTTCCCAGAGATCACCTGTCAATCAATCAGTGTGTCCAGTACTGTGACGTCTTTCCTTTGTCTGTTCAGCCAAGGTGGCTATCGCTGCTCATGCTAACTACCCAGGTCTTCCTCTATTTATTCAAAACAAGGTGCTGTTGCTGGAAACATAAAAGGCATCACTTCCTGTGCACCAGAGGATTTTCCTATCTGGGAAAGACCTACCTGACGGGTGTTGGTGATAGAGAGATAGCAGCATTCAGGGCCTGCAGATGTATCCGTCATTTCCTCGTTCCCTCTACTAACCTGGTGTTCTGCTCCCCCTGTCTCCTGGCCCAGGGGTTTGGTCAGGCCTCTCCCTGGCTCTGTTCATGTTTCTCGGGCTGACCCATACATCCTCTAGTTGGACCTCCATCACCAGGCGCTCGGCCTGTCTCTTCCACCTCCTCTGCAGCAAACTCCTCACTGCAGTGGTGTAGTGCTCCCAGTGGTCTGGTGGGCAGGGGTGGGGGTGAGGGTGGGGGGGGTCAATGGTCACTATCCAATAAGTCAGTACATCACTAATACTGTGGATACTATTAGAATAAGCAAAGGATTTTTTTTCCTCCTCTGTAGCACTGTAGATTTGTTTTATGAAAATGTATTAATATCATAATCATAAACATAATTTTGAGCAATGAGATCACAGATGTTTCAGTGGTTACGTTTACATACACAGAGAATTACATTCTTACTAAGGTGACTCAAGTAACCTGGTTTTGTTTGAACACATCAAACACACTCCTTTCACTTTTAAGTTTCGCCATCTCTGCAAACCCACACAGTATTACGGGTACATTTTGATGTCAACAAAAAAACATGGTGGCGAGCATTGCGTACCATTGGAATCATTGTGTTAGAAGTAACCTGAGTCAAAGAGGGAGGAGGAATATGTTGTGTTAACTGGTTTATTCCTAGCAACAGGGAGACTCAGCTGCAGGGTATCAAAGGTGCATGCAACAGCTTAATCCTAATATGATTTTAACTGGAGAATGGCCAATATCCGGGTTGCTTTGTTCATGTCAATGTAACCACAGGGAAATAAACCCTCTGTGTCGTGCATCTGTCCTACCAATACGTGGCCGTTTGCTGGCTTGCTGTTCAGAGGGCGGCGATGGGGACTTCTCGTCCGTTAGACTGGGGCTGCTGCTTTCAAAACCATCTACAGTGCAGAAAGAGACAGAAATAACGAGGGAATACCAGAATGTAAAAAAAACAGTGGTGCTAGAAATATGAATTGTGCTGGTTTATTCCTGGCAACAGGGAGACTCAGCTGCAGGGTATCAAAGGTGCATGCAACAGCTTAACCCTAATATGATTTTAACTGGAGAATGGACAATATCCGGGTTGCTTTGTTCATGTCAATGTAACCACAGGGAAATAAACCCTCTGTGTTGTGCATCTGTCCTACCAATACGTGGGCGTTTGCTGGCTTGCTGTTCAGAGGGCGGCAATGGGGACTTCTCGTCCGTTAGACTGGGGCTGCTGCTTTCAAAACCATCTACAGTGCAGAAAGAGACAGAAATAACGAGGGAATACCAGAATGTAAAAAAAACAGTGGTGCTAAAAATATGAATTGTGCTGCATTTTGCATATTTTGCCACTGGCGGTACAGTTAGATCATTTTTGGTTTCACAATCATCTGCAGAGACGAAAGTAAAGCATTAAAGGAAATAAAGGGGGGATCCCAGAGTGAAACAAAAGAATAATGTTGCAAAACATTCTGATCATTGTCGGACTAATTGTGTGGCAACACTGCTCTCTTTCACTTTTTTCACTTCGGTTTGTCATCGGTATTGTCTGCTTTGAGACCTCTGGCTCAAAACCAAATGTAGATACTATTGATATTTAACTCTTGAAAAAAGAAACATCTTTCACTAAAACTCAGCTTCCAAAGTGCAGCATTTGCTTGTTACTAAGTATGTTGGCTCAAGAGTTTTAGACGTTTATCGATGAAAAACGGTAGACAAGCATAAGGGCCATGATAGAAAGGCAGCAATTTGGCAATAGGCCTATTCCCTTCAGCAGGAATTATGACTGAATCAAGGTGTATAACATCATAAACTATGATGAACTAGGGATGTTCAATAATCCACATATGGTATGCCTGTGGTCATGGAGGAAGCATAACGTTTTTAACGTTAACTACACCACAACTTTCAGTTTCATCTTGCAGATACAAATTGCATAACTTTCGTTATTTATCAGACCTTTCAGAGGATGAATGCTGTTCTACAAACTGGTTTTGCAGAATTAGATCATGACAAATGAGAGGAATGTGATCGCCAGTGTTGCTGTGATCTCTTTGATGAAATATATATATATATTTTGAATAGCACACTTTTCAAAAAGAGAATACAAAAGTGCTATATTAATAAAGTATATCTTTTAAATATTACCAACCATGCAGATCTACTTTTGAAATGGGGCCTATTCATGTAGAGTCGATTGTCATAGACAGTATTTAATAGTAACGTCGTGTTGTGTTGCAAACAGGAAAATGCAATGCAAATACATCCAAAGCAGCACAGATAATAGCTGAGGGCGCGGTGGTAGCTAGCCTAGAGGTTAGTGAGGAGGAGGAGGAGGGTTGCCAGTTCAAACCCCTGGATCATCTAGGAAGATCTGGGCAGGAATGCTGTCAGCCCCATTGAGGCACCCTTAAGACATGAAACCTCTAGCTGCTCAGTTTCTAAGAGCATGCATATAAAATAAAGGTTAAAAAAATCTTGTTCAATGTAAAACACATATAAATGCATCTAACGTGCACAACAAACACAAAACATCATTCTTTTCACACACACTCGAGCACATATACTCTTACACATGCTGACATACACATACACACAGTTAGCTACCTGTGTCTCTGAGAGAAGCTGGTTCTCTGGCTGGTAGCATGGCATCGGCTGGACAGACAGACAGGCAGACAGACAGACAGACATGCAAGCAGATAAACAGACAGGCAGATTTATTTCTGTTTTTCTTTGCCTGTATCCTGGTATCAATATTAATATCACTCATTATTCTTTACATATTGTTAAACAACTCAAACAGTTGTTTTTTCTCTCTTGCTTTTTTGAAACTATGGCTTTAAGGCAAATAACATTTCGGTCGGCAGGCTTGTTTCTGGTGGGTCTCCACATTTAAAGACTGCAGGTTTGAACTTAACTTAAGAACTAGCCACTTAAAAGAGATTTGGGATGTACAATACAGACACGTAAACCTTCCCTCACACGTCAACACACTTTTATAGCTTTCTCTCATACTCACTGGTTGGATATCCAGCCACCGATATGAGCCTGGACTCCAGGCGCAAAGGCATGTTCTCACATAACATACACATACACTGCAGAAAGTTCCGGCAAACCGCAGCGTTCGCGGTGCTGAAGTACTCCAACATCATCGAGATGCATTCCCCCGCCGCTGGCGCCGAGCTAGTCAGGGCCGGCTGCTCGACGCGGCGCCGAGCATCGCCGGGCATCATGTCCCACAACTTCATTAGGACCGCAGGTGATTGACAGCTGAGGATGTGGAAGAGCTCGGTGGATTCCTGAGCCAAAACGGAGCACACTCCTTCCTCCTCGAGGTCAACCTCCTCCTCCTCCTCCATGGTCAGTCTCCATCAGCTGGGACGCACACAAACAGATATGAGCAAACGTGAACGCAAGGGCACAAAAGTACACATACATACACACACAGCAGCATACATACACACACAAGAATAGATGTGCACCTTAAAATACATCATTGGTTATTAATGTTGTTGCATTAAGCCCACGCCACTTGCAGACCTCAAAGTTGCAATTGAACCAGAGCTTGTAGGATCATGAAGGATCCTCACCACCCCAACAACGGACTGTTTGAGCTGCTGCGGTCAGGCAAGTGCCTCCGCAATTCACGCAGCCAAAACAGAGAGACTGAGACGGATATACATATAGTGACTAGACATATTTATATTTTTCACATATTTTTCATACTTTTTTATTTATAGTCTTAATATATTGTAAATAGGGTTGCTTCTTTTTACTTTGTACTGTAAATATTGCTGCTTCGTTATATTGTATATACTGTTGTTGTTTTTTGCACAATCCCGTAAAGCATTACCACTTTCATTTCACTAGACATCCTGTATGTGTATGTGACAAATAAAGTTCTTGAATCTTGAATCTACTCGATTTAAATACTAGTACATATAGAATTCACACTATAATCAGTACAGCTTCAACAACATTTGACTTAATAACACATCCACATCCAAGTACATTCATAGCAACTGCATGTATGTGGTTGGTGAGGGTGGGACACAAGACCTTCAGATGGTCTAACACTCTATTTTTAAATAAATATTGGAACAAATCCAGACCCCAGAAGACTTAACATTATATATACAATTATTATTATATGAAATACAAATATATGTATCCCCATCGTTCTCTATTCCTCAACCATCTTATATTTTGTCTAAATGCAGCAAAAAACGTATTTGTTACGTAGCTAGAGAGAGAGAGAGAGAGAGAGAGAGAGAGAGAGAGAGAGACAGTCATCGAGCTAAGTTATTTTCTATTTTCTCCTGCGACTCTCTCACATTGATAAAAAAAAAACCCACTAAAACAAACCCTGTTACTTTATTTGAGAAAGACACAATCGGCATATCATATGTTATTGTAAAATTATTGTTTTTGCTAAATTGTACTTAATGTAACTAATCGCCCCAGTAACCCAAAAAGCACATCCTCTGTCTTGCCCTCAAACAATGAGCCAGCTAAGGTCACGCGAGGTAACGAGCATCGCTTCAGGTTACTGTCGCGCACCTCTTACTCAGCTAGTTTTCAGCCTCTCGTTTACCAGCTCTGCTATTATGTAGTAATAGATAGAAGAGCCTGGTAAATAAATATCCACACTCACCGAATGTTGTCGTAGACTGCATCTCTCTGCAGCCAGGCTGGCTATTTACAAAAAAACGAAACCATGGGTGGGGAATTAGTTTTAGTTTCGTTTTGGGCATCGCCGACTTATGTGTTTCAAATTTTGCGGGTTGGCAGTTCAGTTCCTGTCCCGTGGTTTTAACAATAAGCCACTGAACCCACACTCTGTAACAGTCGTCTCCATCCAAACCACTTTAAAGTATTTTCAGGTTTTACACATTATCAGCGTAGGTCACAGAGAGCCGCCGCTCGTGCTTCAGCTGCGTGCGTACCTTGGCGGCAAGCCACACCTTTTGCACAGTCGTCCTGTCTTGTGCCAATATTTGAAAAATGGAGACAATTCTCCCAAGGGTGGCGCTACAGCAGCGGGTTAAAGTTCGAAACTCTAAAAATCCATACAAATTCAGAGGTATGTGCAACAGATCTGTACTTTTCTGAGAGTATGGGTCAAATGTGAGGAAACTTTCTTATGCTGGTAACTATTGGCAATTATGAAGTCCACCATTGGACATTGAACCAAACCAAAATCCAGACCATCCTCAGAAGGTCCCCGTGAAACGACCTGTAAAGATTTTTTTTTTAAATGTCCACAGTGATCATAACTGTACTACTGTCTGTAAATTGTCTGTAAATTGTACTACACACACACATTTCAGTACCTTGCCTTTGACCAATCTCAGTGACATTAAATTGTAATGTTTCTGTTGTAATTTTATCTTTAAAATTTACATTTTGACAAAATGTCAAACTTTTCACAACTTAAGACATGTGTGCAGGAATTTACAAGACTGAACTGATTTTACACATAGCATGTTGCAGTTGTCTTTGAAGATTTCACAGTACTTTCTGAGCCTGTTCTCTGGGGGAGATTTAATAATCCAGCCTATGTACGAAGGCCACAGACTCTTCTCTCAATGCAGAACACTGACAAGAAGTTGAAGCACTGCTTGAAATCTGTCATATTAAGGGCAAAAGTAAAGCGGGTGCACTTTTATGTAAGTTTTCTATTTGATTTCTTCACTGATAATTAGAAAAGACAAAGTCCACTGATATTGCACCCCTTGTATTTTTATAAACCTGTATTGTGATGGACAGATGACTTTTTTTTCTTTGAAACCACAGTAACTGGAATCAAATGCCATCTATAAGTGGCACAAGCCAGCATTGTGAAACAGAAAACACCCTAAAATCCCATTAAGGTGCATTGAAGGGACGTTGGTATAAGACTCAAAATTCAAACTTTCTCGCTAGGAAACAATTTTGATAGTGAGACACTTTAGCCCAGTGAATACTTTTCCAAGCTAGATTTTTTTGTTGGAATTTTATACTTATTTTGAACAAATTTTATAGCACAATAAAATGTAGAAAAGGTCAAGGGGCTGGTGCTTTTCATAGCTACTGTAGTTTTCCCAACAGTATCCATCATTGAGGCTTTACAACACTTCACATCATTTCATCATCTCCATCAATTCACTAAGCAATACGATTATTGTCACGAGAATAAGTGTCCTGTCCTCTTGATGTCATCACTCAAACTCATCAACTCTCCATAACTCTCAGCCCACATGAAATTGTCCAGGAATTTGTGCAGCTAGGTGCAAAAACCCCCTTTTCACTGAAATGCTTCCTTAAAAACATTCAAGTCATCATCACTGTATGTACGGTCACCTTTATTGACAAAGTACATTTTTACATGGTTCCTGACATGACACAAAAATCATAGAATAAGCTGAAGCTTAAGAGAATATATATTTAGAAAATAAAAATATATTACACACATTCAGTAACACTATATATACTGTAACATAAACTGGACTAGGGGATGGCAGCAGGAAACAAATGTTAATGTATCAGCAGTTTTATTGCTTAAACAATCATGGTAACAAACAGCTTCATCTGGTGAGAGCTTGTTCCAGGTTTTGACTTAAACTCTTTGATTTATGTGTGTGTGTTTTTTGCAGCCTTTCGTTGACCTTGTCCATGGCAGTAGTAAGCAAGGATTGGAACAGTAAAAAACGTATTTCAAGTAAATCCCCACCCAGCCTTGGATCCCTGGAAGAGGTAACAAGTTAGAAGACAGCAGACCATTCATAACATCTGTGTTCCAGTTTATATTGAGAAGTGCTGGAGTAGTGTGTGTGCAATTCATCTCTGGTTCAACATCCATAAAATCACTAATGAATGTCAACACTGAAGTCTGCCCACCCCCATAAATAGTGCTGACAATGCATAACATTTAGTGTACACCTCTATCCAAAGTGCCATGCAGGACTGTAGTGCATCCATGTTTGTAGTATGGGTGGCTGCCAAAAAAGGCCCCAGTCCAACACCTTACCCTGGCATTGTATGCATTTAGCTGGTGCTCTTATCCAAAGCCAAGTGGCAGGTAGTGGCAGAACACAGAGCATGGTGGGTAGGACCGGACCACAGCGTGGAGGTACGGGGGTGCAAAGTCCTTCACAGACTTGTAAGCCAGGGTTTGCAATTCGATACGAGCAGCCACGGGCAACCAGTGGAGGGAGTGCAGGAGACCTCCAGTCTGAGTTGTAACTCAGATCAACAGGCAATGCCACTTTGCTATTGGCTGGCGGACGACGCGCATCATCAGGCTCCAGTGCTGGTCCTCGGAACGCTTCCCCTTCCCCACAGTACACTGGCCGATCAGATTCCTAGACGGCATCCTAACTGTGTGGGTCTCGTACACAGAGACCAGGATTTTACACTGTTCGAGAGGAAACTCTGGTAGGGAGAACACGAGGACCTGGTTGAAGACGGTCACCTGGCTTCGGGCCACTGCAGAGGTTTTCTGGTGCCGTAGCTTGGATTGGTTGCAGCGTACGCTGATCCTGGCATACAGGGCTGCACAAGGCATCAAACAGACAAGGTAGATCAGGAATTGGGTTATTCATGCATTACATGTGTATGACAGCTAGCAGGTCTTTCTGTGTGTGTGTGTGTGTGTGTGTGTGTTTTTTTACTTATATCAGAGTGCGTCTCAGTGGGTAGTGTTCTGATCTTTAGCAGCCCAACCTCCAGCCTCTGAGAAGTGGGAAGAAACTTCAGCGAGAGAAGTACCTCTCCTACATGATCCTACGCACACAGAGAGAGATTTGTTTTATCAGGGAAGTCTTTTAGATTCAATACAATGTACAGTCATAATACACTGAGAACATATAATACAAAATATAAGTAATAAAAAATAAAGGCTAAGATAAGACGAAACTTTATTGATCTCCTTGATTCAGTGGAGGAAATAGACAAATAGAATATAAGCACAAAGATGGCCTGCATACATGAACACAAATGTACGTGTGTGTGTGTGTGTGTGTGTGTGTGCACGTGAGACCCACCTTCTGAGGTGTCTGCAGATCTTCTTGTAGTTCCAGAGGGTAGGAGATCTTAAGGTTCCCCAGAGGAACCTTCACCTCGCCTAAGACCACGTGTCTGGAGAACTTATCAAAGTCCCTCACCTGAGACGCAGACAGACAGTTTAGTTATAGAGACCCACAATGCACTTCTCTATGACACCTGATTACTCTAAGGGACAGCGGAGTATTTGTTACATCTATATACCAGGACGCTGTGGCTCTGGCCATCCTTACTGTTGGTTACTTGTTCTGGTGACGATCTAGGAATTTAACCTTTAACTGCTGCACTCAGCAATTAGCATTTAGTATTGAGTGTTAAGATCTTGAAACAAGTGAAAATATATTGATACTAGACGAGGGATCTGCCTTACTTCAAAAGACAGTGACAGACAGAGACAGTGTTTATCTACTGCAGCACCTCCATCCTGAGGGTGATGTGATGCAGCTCCTCCTCCTCTTGCAGGCTGCAGCTGAACTGGTCTCCAAACAGAGGGTTAGCGCTGTCCTTCACAATGCGCGTCTGCCACTGCTGCAGCACTGTCCAGTAACCCCGGGCTGCTTCTTCACACTAGGAGGATCACAGCAGTAATCCATCACACCTATACAGTACATGAGAAAGGCTACCAGTGGCATTTTAGGTGAAACTTAATGACAATTTGTGCACAATGTGTTTCTGGTGAGACAAAAAAAATGACTAAAACTAAAAAAAAAGGTATTAAGTTGTTATTGTTTTTTTTTTTTTTTTTGTTTGTTTTTAAGTAATCCTACTAAATAATGTATATTAAAGCTGCACTAGGCAAGATCTTTATGTAAAAATACACTTATCATATCAGTCAAAATCACAAAGTGGGGCTGCGAGAGTGTCCCGTCCATCCTAATTCAATTCTGGTGTGGTCATGGTGGGAAATCTACCCCGCGAACAGGAAGTGACAAATTTAAATTTAAGAGAGCAAAGTACAAAACGTACTCCTAAACAGCAGAGTCCAGAGTCCAACAATAGCTGAATCTCTTCACCTGCTCCACCCCTACCAGACACCAAGAAGAAGAAGAAGTGTATTTATTGGTTTTCAAGTCTGTAAAAGCGAAGCAGTTACCCCTTGTTGCCATTAGGGGGCGCCAACGTGCGCCGTTGCCTAGTGAAGCTTTAAATTTAGGGAAATATTTAAATTCATAATACAATTGTCAGTGTACTTTCAGTAGAATTGTAACGTGAGATGATTACAGTATCATACTTTTTTTTAAGCCAAATTACCTCCTCATCCACAACCCCGCCCCCTTTCACTCCATCTGATCCTGCCCTCATCAGTCTTAGCCTGACAAAGGGCTGGAGGCTGCGGCTTTGGCTCTTCCCCTGCAGCCCCTCTGCCTGCAGCACGGTGACCACCAGACAGGACTGCAGCTGGTCGTAGTAGAGGGAGAAACGCAGCGATCCATGCAACTGGTCGGGGATAGGGGGGGTGGACAAGGGCGTATTACATCCAAAGATACATACTGCATGGAAAATATACTGTAATGTGCTTAGTTTTTTCATTAATGTGATCATCTGATGACATTCAGTGTTAGAAAGATAGACACATCAGTATATCATTCTCTAGTTTTGAGACAGGTTCTGCTCATGTTACTCTAAATACATATGAAATATGAAAAGTACCTCATACTGTATATCCTGATTTCGGCTATTTTTAAAAATAGAAATTAACAGCTGATATATTTTCTTTTGTTTATGTAACTTTTCCTTGTTGTTGCATGTAACTCCTGTTAGATGGAAAATGTGTTTTTGTATTTTACATGATGGGTTTTTGAAACGATTTCATACATTCTAGGGTCATTTACAGGATTGTGTAAGCTTTCCAGTTAATTAAGAAAATGAGAAAAAATAAATAAATAATTGAAGTTGCAAGATTTTGAGGCGACGGCGGGAAAATAACGTCTATTACTGTCTCGAGGCTGGCTTGCTCCTCCAGCTCCTCCCCTGCCTGGCTGGACAACGAGCCCAGAGATAGACAGCGACTCAGCCTGGAGGCCTCCATGCCTACATCCTGCACCTGCACACACACATGCACACACACACGCACACGCGCACACACACACACACCCTTTTCGTCACCTATTGCTGTAGCTCTGTAGCTCATGTTTTCTATGAGCATCTACAGCACATGGACACAGGCAACACTGCAGCTTGGTTTTCTTTACTGTGTATAACTAGTGTCACCTCTCCCTTGTCTGAACAAAGATCCTTATTAATCCACAGATCACACACAGAGACTAGAATATCAACATCCTCCACTGGTCTAACACACACACACACACACACACACACACACACACACACACACACACCTCGCCCAGTGTTTGGTTTACTGTGTGTAGGAGATTCACCTTCAGATACAATGGTGTCATGTTTCTAATGACTAGAATGTCAAGATGAGAACTTGTTTTTTTTATTCACTTTTGTGTCTTTGGCAGTTTGTTTCCACTTGTCAAGACTGATGATCAGTATATTCTGGTAGCCTACTAGCATGTTACTAATAATAAATAAAAAATGTTGCTAGAGGTAGCATCTATATGCCTAAAACGGTATGTGTTTACATTTGACCAGCACATTTCTTTACAGAATAGTGTTAAATTATTTTAGACATATGAGGTACTGTGGACCTGCCACAGGAAATAATGGACTGTCTGTAATAACGGCCTGTCTCTTTTGTTGAGGTAAAGTATTATTGTATGGTATTATGGTAATGCCCTTTCAACACTTCTCCAGCTTGTATGTACTAGTAGGATATTATCTTTGATGTATTCTTATATCACAGGACTTAGAATTCACTGGCAAAACAATCCTTAAAATAATGACCAAGGCTGACCACCTATATAGTATGCCGGGAGTGCTGCTTTGAATTCTGGGTTGTCTGATACAATGGGCTGGGCATGTAAGAGCATAAGGTCAAAAGAAATTAAGCCCACTAATCCAGTTTCAAAAAATATATATTATTATAGTCCACATCCCCTCAAACCTGGGCCTACTATTTTATCACCACCTTCCTCCCCAGTTTTCTGCTGCCCAGTATGTCTTACCGTAGTACTTGGAGTTCCTGAGTAGTTTCCTGCTGTTGAGTACTTGCCATCAGAGCGGAGCAGGCTGCTACTATTCACTAAAGGAAGATTCAGGCACAAGTTTGTTGTTTGCTGTTGATGATTACTGTCTTCGTCAGACAGCCAATAAGCATACTCTATTCTATTCTATTCCCTAGTACTCACCAGTATCTTGTGCAGTGTGTGTAGTGTATGTCTGTGTGCAGCATCTGATGACCTGCCACAGTAGGATGCCCAGGGCCAGCAGCAGTAGAGTCACGGAGATGGCCAGCATGCAGTACTTGACGGGGTCTGAGAAGGGCATCCTCAGCACTCCAGCAGCAGCAGACAGCCACAGAGAAGCTAGGTCATCCATCTGCACCACCACGACTGTCTACCTCCGAGGGTCCTACATACCTCTGCAACACAGGAACACAGACCATATAAGGAGGCTGTCAATAATGGAGAGGCAAAAACAATTAAATAAATGTTTCAATTTCAATTACCATTAAGAGATCATGATTTGTACACTAACATTTACACTACACTAATAAAACTAACAATTTCGGATGTACAAATATTTTTGTGAATCTCCCTCTAATTGGGTGGATACTTTTGAGACTTTTTGCGTCTGAAATTTACTCTAGCCAGAATATCTAAGAGTAACTTCCGGTTTGGGCGTCCGTCCTTCAAAACAAAAGTACGTACGTTTAAACGTGAACAAATATTTTTTATGCATGACGTATGATTGAGGGGCGTGGCCTATGCGCCGAATGCGGAAGAAGAGACCGGGTGGCGGAGAGTTTGAGAAACAAGAGGAGCATTCAAGAAAAAGACTTGTACCGTCGGATAATCAAACCCCATCAGCTCAGGTGACCAAGAAAAATAAAATATTTCAGCTATCAGAAATAGGCCTAAGTGCAAGAAATGAAGGCGACTGTCTTAGAACGAGAACAAGAGTAAATATTAGTTACCGTTACGCCTTCTCCAGATGGAGAAAACTCAGAGAAGAACCGGCGCTAGTCTACGTTGCCTTATTTCTTTGTGTCAGTGCGGATTTCAAAAAGGTACCTAGCAAGCTAACCTAGATCTGTTGCAAGTTAAGTTTAAAAAAGGCTATATTCAGCATGAGACACAACCAGCCAGGTTTATGATTGAAAGCCTTGTAGTGAGCGTTATCTGCTGCCAAGCGCCGTGTCTCCTTCTGTCTGTCTGTCTGTTAGCGGTCTTTGGAAAGAGAATAATCTCGATACACTAAACAATGAGTAGTTTAAGGATATGAGGACAAACTTTGTGTCGTCTTTCAGCCAAACACGGAAAGTATGCGACCCAGGTCGAGCGAGTATATCTTTTCACAGTGACAGATACAAATATTTCGCCTGGAGAGACTTTCAACAATATCAAAACTTGCTGAGTTATGTGTTTCCCTGTTTGGGGGCGTGGCTGTGCAGAGGAGCTACAAGGTTTAGTTTCGAAAGGATCTCTGGGATTTGCGGTAGGAAAATTCATTGCAACGACAGCTGTCACATATAGGCGACTTCATGATTAACAATGACACTTGAACCAAAAAAGATAAAATATTACATTGAGCAGCAGCCACATTGAACACATGCTAAATTAGACACTGCACAATTCACCATTCATTTTTGCTTCAAAAAATACTCCTACAACTTTAACAATACACTAACACGTAGGCCAAGTGGTCACAATTATAGGAAGGCCCTCAAAAACACAACCACTGATGATGAAAGGATTTATTCAGCGCATTTGCCCCACTACAGGTTCTATGTTTTAATGAGGGAGGAGTCAGACTGTGGCGTGACATGACTGAAAATAGCGCTGAGTCCTGGGTTGCCACAGGTGGAATCCTTACGAGTAAAAGAGAGGAAATAAAAGGGGGTCGTGAAAGGATTGACAGATGATATGGATTCAGACTTGTTGATCATAAGAGTTTTGCACGCGCAATTATCTCGATTGCTTCAACCTGCCTTGGATTAGTCAGGTCACGGTAGCTTGAATTGGGCTTTGTGAAACTGCTTTATCCCCGATTGACTTGAATCTCCGCTTTTCTTAACCTGCTTTGTGGAACAGGGCCCTGGTCTCTGATGCTGCATTGTACTTGGTAGCAAAAGTAACTCGATGCTAGTGGAAGCTGGACCTGCCAGATTGAAGTTTAAAGCTAGCTATATATATATATATATCCATCCATATGCATGTATATCAAGTTTGTATAACTCGGGGGTAGGAAGGGCGGCATCTTTATAAACCCTTATATATTTTTTATTATAATAATAGTTCTAGACTCTTACAATAATAATAATAATATGGTTTGATTATCTTCTAAATGAGTTTACTTAAGCTCGTTTCTTGTGTATATATGATTGTAGAAGGTATGCCTATCAGGTATATCTCTAGGAACTTGGGGAGTAGGAGAGGCAATAAAGAGGGAAGCCAGAGGTTGAGTTGAGTGTTTGAGGGGCCCCAGATGACCTGGGTCCAGCCCATCTCCCGGGCAAAACAACCCCACCAACCCTTCCTGTGCCCATCCCTTTGTTTTCTTTGTTTTGAGTAACTCGTCATTGCCACAGCACCTAACAAGCCTGTCCTGTGTTTTTAGCCTTTTGAAATGAATGAATAGACATTTGTTTATTTTTGTAACATCAGCCTCTTGTTCCAGTGACTAAGTTTTGATTCATCACTTTCTGTGGGCAGAGGAGTACCTGACATTGACACCAGAATTTCATTTGGGTAAACAGGTTCTCTAACAGGTTCTCTTCTATTGCAGCCCCACTGTGTAATTGAGGCTGATAAAGCAGGTGTATTTCCTTTCTAGTGTAACTTTAACACGAGTTGCTTTGTGAAATACACTTTACAGTTTACTGACACAGTAACCTACATTTGGAAATAAATCCCATCAGACCATTCACCTTTTACTTATAGCATTACTGAATGGACCTACACCCACACCACCACTTATCTTTTTCAGATATCTCATTTTTAGACGGACAATTATCCAGTGGCTCTTCATGATGGCACCAGCTATGGCTGCTGGGAGATTTGTGATGCATCTGCAAAGCCTCTATACCAAAACGGATATGAGACTGAGTAGATACGTAAGTGGAGTTAGGAAATGGACACTAAGACTTTATAATAATGTCTTAAATTGCTGATTTGTCCTATTATAACAAAGCAACAATATAGATACCTGATATAAACAACCTTTTAGATGGTGAGTTATTTGTTCAGTACCCCTCAAATAAGAAAATGGAAGTGTCTTTGGCCTTGTCAGGAGGACATGCTTATCGCCTACCAGGAACTGTCTAGTCAAATAGCTTATCTTGCTGCCATTTAATGCAAAACAAGTTCACTCTGCACGGACAATCTATCGGCAAGTCGTATTCCTATTAAAATGTAGAAAACAGTATTTTCATTTGAAACAGTATTGATACAATACTTCTGATATACAGGGAGCCGCCAGCAAGCTATAAGAACAGTGACACGTTGTTGATTTGGCTCCATACTATTGGATTACTTCGGGTGTGAAAAATCGCAAACGATGCCACCGCACAAATACTACTACAGTTACAGTACATGTCATGTATATAAAGTGGTTATAGTTATTGGTTAAAGGTGCACATAATTCAATATCCTGTATATCAGCCTATTCCGTTTTGTTGTGGGACTGTTTTAGAGCACAGAGTTGCTGCTTTCCACTTGCATCCTAAAAAATATTGAATATGAAATGAAGACATAAGTTTACCTTCAGTAAGAAATGAAAACTCCACTCTTCTTTTTTTTTCCCGGCAGGAATGCAAACGTGCTACAAATCCACGCTTTCAGCACTGTTAAAAAGTTCAACAAAACAAAACAAAAAAGCTGTCTAGCTGAGACGCACCTTATCGTACAGCTGCCCCTTCTGTTTCTGTGAGCGGTGTTACTCTTGATAAAAGCTCCTCCTCTCCTCCTGGCACTCGATCTCTCAGACACACTCTCTTCACTCTCTAAATACACAGGCATGACTGTATACACGGAGCACCTGACTCCCCTACACACCTTTCTGGGCAAACTGGTCTGATCAGATTGAAGTGATGTTTCAGAGCTTGACAGTGTCCCCAACTTTCCCATTTTTCACCTTGTCGCTCTTTTTTTTAAGACATCCGATAATTCCAATCCGTTAGCCGTTGAACATATTTTGGCTGGATTTATGACACAGTTGATCTGTTCAGTTAATGTGTGTCTGTGTATTTCATAAGCTGCAACTTTAACCGGCTCTATCTTGTGATTTGGAAGCTGTTACGCAGCAGTGCATTTTGGAATGGATTTCTGCATGGGTTTTAAGTCGAGCAAGGCACCGAGGCCCTCCACCAGTCACTTCTGTTTGCTAAGTCGGTGCCAGCTCTGCTTTATCATCCAACTGTACCCAAATCAGCCGCACAGGCACTGTCCACTGAGGATAAGACACGCTCTAATCTCTCCTCAGCTGTTAGAGCTTTTACAGCAGGTTCACAGGTGCTGCCAAGACAGGATCATATATTTGTTAAAAACCCTTTTGTCCCAAGTGATTTTCATGACCATCATTTATCAGCTTGTAGACTTGTCGGCTATTCATTTGCTGGACTGCTAGATGAAAAAGAATCACTCATTCATTCATTCCACAAGCCGCTAAACCACATAGCGTAGCATTACCTGGGGAACAGCAAACGTCTTTAAGAGTCAAACTCGTCATTCCAAGAATGAGGAAGAAAACTAATTTTAGATGAAACTTCCTGGTTCGGCTTACATTCTTCCTCAGGACATACACACCTACCAAGCAGTCTAACGTTAACAAACAACAAAGGGGAAGGAAAGATCATCCGTATGGCCCTGACAATAACTATCAAACATGATCCCGTCTGTAGCCGCGGCCCAGGAAAACACTGACCGCAGAGCTGAAACCCTGTAGGAGAAACCCACACGGACACTCGAGGTTTCAAACTTTTATTAGCACTTCAAGTTAGCCATAATGCTAATACTATCGCTGGTGAAAACCAGTCACTCTTAGCAGCAATAACCTCAATATCAGATACATCACACTTCTCAATTCATAGCTGCATAGCCAACAACAAGGAACTGCAGGAAACCTCATACTAGTACAGCTCATTGTGAAAAAGTCCTCATAAGAAAATAAACACTATTGCAGTCCTACTCAAAGAAAGCTAAGAAATAATAAATATATAGTAAAATATTACATTTGGAAATAGTGTAGCACTGCCTGTGCCTGTGGTCTTACAATATAACACAACTGCATTAATTTTCTTTTCTTTTTTTAAGCTGTAACTAATTTTATAAGCATTTTAAAAGCATTAAGATGAGTATGAGTAGTAGAATTGTATTTTGAGTTCTAGTGGGATCTGTATTCAGCAATATAAATCCTAGCTTTAACCCGGAGCCTTCGATACATTCATCTTTACATAGTGCAAGTTTGCCGTAACACACCCGCGTATACCCATTTTATGAACATCCAAACTTCGTTGATACAGTTCATAGTCATCATGCTCATCACCATGGTGATCGAGGTCACCAAGGCAACGTTTCCCCTGTGTAGTTCAGAAATGACCCGTGATCCTTTTCTGTCAGTCCACCAATCACAGACAACATGGAAGAAACGCTCTCCTCTGGACTCAGTGGAGCCTGGAAGGAGAGAGATAAACGTTAAACAATATTTCATTATTATTAATACATCGGACTGTAAAACCTTCTGCAGTTTTCCAATGATTGGACACTTCATTTTCTGGCATTCCATCCAAGTATTCCATTTATTTTTACTTGCCTATCGGATTACGTCGTCGTAGTTCTATGACCATTAGTTGGTGCATTCAAATATTGGCAAGCGCATTTCTTGTTTTCATCTTTGGAAAGCATCAAATATGAAAACATTAGCTGACACTGATGAGCAATAACAACTCTTCGTTTCTATTTCCTTTAACCCAGCTGATGGAAATGCACCTATTTTGTTTTTGTTTTTTTGGACATTTCAAATACTTGCTCATTTGCTTGACCACTGAATGGAAACAGCTGTAATGCTCAAACTCACTCAACTGGCCTGCGCTGACATCGCCCTGCTACGTACAAGCCACGCTAAGCTACAGCTTCATTCAAACTAGCACTCAAGGCTCACACCTAGCTATACGCTAATAGCACTGTTCTCCCATCAGTATAGTCAGGTGGTAACAGGAAATACTCTCCTTACCTCAGGCCCACCCATGTTGGTGCGGACCCAGCCCGGGTGTATAGCCATGCAGAGAATCCCATCAGGCTCCAGGTCCACTGCCATGCAGCGACTCACCATGTTCAGGGCAGTCTGACAAACCAGGCAAAACAAGTTGATGTTTTCTCTCAGGTTTCCTTAAAATCCATCGCTATTAATATTTTGAGCCAGGAAGGGGGATGAGATTTCTTTTCATCCCCCATCGACTCACAAATCCCAATACCCAGCACCTGGGAGGGTGTGAAGGGTGTTTTTGTCACATGAGCGCAATACCTTGGACGTCTTGTAGGGGTACCATTTGAAGTTGTTGGCCCTTTCCCCCCAGTTGAGCTCGACGGAGCCCAGCAGAGAGGTCATATTGACGACGGCTGCCCTCTGGATGCCCATGCTCCCTGGGCTGCCTGCTCCTCCTCTGGACGCCGCCTGCTTCAACAGGGGCAGGAATGCCTGACGGGGACAGAAGCGCGTTCAAATGAAGTGGCAGGAATAGTGAGGCTATGAGGCTGGTGCAAGATTTAGGTTTAGTCATGATTAGATCTTATGTGTAATCTTATGATGGTGGTTGGTGTTGCGCCGGTGTCAAAAATAGTCAGCATCTGCATGAAAAATCCCACATAGCGAGGAAGCGAGCAACTCCCGAGATCATGAAAAAGGAAGATGGTGAGAGGTCCATTCTCTGGAGTTGCTGCCTTCCTCACCATGTGGAATATTTCATGTAAATAATCTTACATGAGTTGTTCTCAGATACTTCCTCCAAGCCACAAGAGATCTGCCAAATGTGGCTGAGACAATGTCTGTGCATAATTCGTTTAAAAAAAAATCTTGCACTGTGTATTTACCTGAAACGCACATCTTGACAACTTTTCCACAGCATTCCTAGTAGAGTTCATTTCACAGTGTATCCGTGTCCCAGGCCAGGCCAGGAGTTGCCTCTGGGCGTATATACCCCACTTCCACACTGCAATGTTTATTCCAGAGCTACTCAAAGTTGTAAAATACTTCTACAAAGCCTGCAAAGTCATGTGACCCTTGGTGACCCCATGGGTAAAAAGGTGACGGAACGCGCTGAAGTGTTCCTGATCAAGACACTGAATCCCTACCAGCTCCACGCGTCCCAAACAGAGTATATTTGTCATTCAGTTACGTTAAGGTAGCCAGTCCGGTAACGTCAGTGTACACAGGAAACGGACGATCCGGGCGTAACAAGCTTACCTTGGTGATCATGAGAGGGGCCACAGAGTTGGTGCGGAAGTTCTCCATCATCATCTCTGCCGTAACGGTCTGGAAGTCGGCCACCACGTTGATCCCCGCATTGTTGATCAAGCAGTTCAGGCCCTCGTCCTGTAGCAGCTGGCTCACCACTTCTACAGCCTCCTCTATGCTCTCCTGGCTCACTACGTCTGGTGGAGAGACACGACACGACACGACAGCACACACACACACACACACACTGAAAACGGTAACACAGTTGCCAAGCAAAGACTAATCAAAATTAGAAGAGTATACAGGCTGCGCATTGTTTTAGGGGGAAGAAAACACTCCCGTGGATAGTTGCTGCGTCATCAGCTGCAGCTGCAGCAGTTGCAACTGCAACCATCTTCTTCAGGATGTATGCAACATGCAATATATATGCCCTTGTGGTTGAAAGCTCCGTGTGACTGGATAAAACATTAAATGGAGTGTTCTTGGTCCAGGGAGACACAAAATAAAATACAGCCCATTTAAAGCTTAATTTATTAATTATAGCATTTATTTACAGGTTAGCGTTTACTAGGAAACTCTGTGGTTACAGCTTTGTGTTAAAAAGTCACATAAGGCAGTTTTTAAATTAGTGAGGAGGTTATTATATGTACCTTTCGGGATACAACTCTGAGCACAATATATAAGTGAAGGTGCAACACCCCAAAATGCATCTCTGTGGAGTCAGGCCTGAACATAATGCAGTGCTAGAACTAGTCACATGCCAATATTTGTCACCTTCCAGGCCTTTCATGACCCTAATTCTCTTAATCCTTATCTAATCCTTCTTCTTCAGTCTTACCCAAGGTGATTATGTGGATGTTGGGATGTGTCTCTGCCAGTTTCTGAAGTTCCTGTAGGTCAAAAGCAGAGCATTATGAAGCCACACATTGTGATCACAAGAGCAATGGCACCCTCTAGTGTTGACACCTGCATCATGCACCTACATGGTCTGCCATTATGTGGGGCGATGCCATGTAGTGCATACCTCACCGACTCCAGTCAACAGGTCCGCTATTAGTATTAATAGTCCATTAGAATGAAGGTTTTCGCCATTCCTGCACGTTCACCTTGCGGATTATTATTATGTGAATAATCGCGGCTCAAATATCTGGCTATTGCATGCCGGTATGCATTAGTGAACTAACGAAGGAAATAAATACATAAAATAATTTGTGGAGATAAATAAGGAAATAAAAACATACAGGAGATAATATATGTATTAATTTATGTCAGATTTTATTTATTAATTTATTTCTGTGAACATTTATTTATTTTTAATGCTGGTTTGATCCGGTCCTCAGTCTAGTAGTATGGCTGTCTGTCTGTAATAGTCTGTAATAGCGCCATTCTTCGCAGCACTATAAGCTATACGGGTGCAGGGTATTGATGAGATAACGTTACTATAACTAGATGTTTACCTGCGCGCCCCCGGGGCTTCTAGTCGTGGCTATAATCTTGCCCGGTGAGAATCCTCCGGTCGCCAGGCTGTCTACAATCTGCAGCCCGAGCCCTCGATTGGCTCCCGTGACCAGCACGGAACGGCAGTTTTTGAAGTTCATTGCCCCGCTCATCGTTAATTTGACCCGTACCAGGTAAATTACCGTTAAAAAGCCTAGTGACCCGGCCGGTGATGTACTTTTCTATCCAGAGCTTTCACGTGACGGGGTTTAAGTTCGAGAACTCTCGCGACTGCTCCGGTCGTGCTCAAAAATGTCCAGTGGGTGGTAGGATTGCTCCACGTGATCAACCAAAACCGAGACAGAACTTTTATACCAGAAGGTTGTTCCTCAGGAAATCAGCGTTGGGCAAGCCACACAACACAAGATACACAAAAAAAGCTTACATAAAATAACTTATTTTGAAAGGACAAAAATAAGCATGTGATGTCCAAGATCAGCCAATTGCAGTAGCATGGTTTTAAACATTAGATGGGAGTTTTGTTACCCTTTGATATTTTAATAAACAATAAGAGAACACTGAATCATTAAGAAAAATATTGCACACACATTTCAAATGTCGTTAAAAATATATAAATATATATATAAATCAGGCATATATATGTATATAAATTAGGCTTTGCAGCTGTATATCAGCTGCTGGGTACTGTGTCCATATGCTTGGTGTGATTAATGAGAGCGGGGGCACATTCGGTTGAGAGAGTTTGAGAAAGGAGAGCTGCTCTCTGACAGTCGGGGATTCATATTTGAAAAATACAGATTCCCCCAAAATGATACTGTTTTGGAAACAAAAGTAAGACGTTGATAAGTTGATGGCTACCTAACTGGAGGCAACATCCAATTATTATATACCGTAACTGTACAGCATATACAAGCTCGTCCCCCTTGCTCAGAACAGGTACTCTCTCTCGTGACTATTGTGTGGAATGAGACAAGAGAGATTTGGTGACCACCTTCCATATGTCTACGATTGCCGGGTCCTAGGTAGAATGACTGTAGATCAGGGGTGGGCAATCGTGCAATGGAGGGTCCAGAGTCTGCAGGTTTAGACTACACCAGGGGATTTCAATGATTGGTCCCTCCTGTCTGGTTGAAGGGAATCAGTGAAATCACCTGGTAACAAACGCTTTCACCAACATTTGAGCGTTCGTCATTGTTTTTTTCTTACCTGAATGTGTTCTTCGGTACATTGAAAATCTACGTGTTTGAAAGCATGCGGGGGGGGGGGCAGATATGCTTTAGAGCCCTGCAAATTGTTGCCATGAAAGGCAGTGTACCTCTGCCACCTCCACATGCCCCGTGACCCGCTCAGACCTGAAAGCAGACCAGCTCGTGTTTTAGATGATGTCGTGAGTTTTACCTGTCCAGAATACGCTGGGCAAAGAAATGGCTGGTATAACTACACATAGTGTCAGCAGATCTTTTATGTGCTGCTCTGATGGACGGGCCTGCCCCGAAGGCTTGTGACATGAGATGAACCTGATTACAATCTAAGTGTGCCAAAGAATGGTTCTCACAAGGAAGGAAACTCTGAAAACCAACTGAAGCTAGGGCGCCTTAGCAAGAATTGTTGGCTGATAAATTCCAGCGAAATCAATATTTCATTGATTCAATTCATTGGGACCAAACTGTCAACTGAGTTCCAGAGTGCATACAGCGGCGATCAGCGACATCTGCAGGACTGCAAGTACAGGGGAGCATTATTGATGTAGCACCACCCACATTTTCTTTTTCTATTGGCAGCCTTGGAGGAAGACGCTGACTGGCAGGCCTTGCTGAGGGAGCAAAAGTCCCTCGGGCGTCTTTTTCTCAAGCTGAAGTGCACTTTATGATGATTTCCACTTAAGTAGTGATGAAATACACTCAGTGGTGTGTAGGATGACAGAGAAATAAATGTAATGATTTAAGTGCATGGAGCAATTGCAATTTCTGGACAGAATTGTGCTATTTTTTTCACTTTTATATCTAGGCTTATGCTTTTCTGTGGCCATATAATGTCAACTCAACCCGCGGAACATAAGAACAACCTGCAGCTGTATTTGGAACAATGCATGTTGACAGTGAGATTAAGCATTTGGACACGTTAGGTAAATCCATGAATAGTCTACCATGGCAGTGCTTGTGGAACAACAACAACAACAAACTTCTCAAGAAAATGAGCACAGAGAAGCATCCTTATAGTTTGAGATGGACTGTGCGTGTGCTTCGCGTGTTCGTGTTCAATCAATTAAGACGCACAGCTGTTCTCTTTCCCATCTGTTTCAACTGGGTCTCTGTACTACAGTCCAAAGAGCTGTTTGGAGACATGCGTAGTTCTTGCAATGAATCTTGGGGCTTCGCATTCATTCTCATCAACTCGTCACCATCCGATGCATCCTCAGCTGGCAAGTAAACTTCTGGGATCTGTGTCCATCCTCCGTCCTTACGTTCTTCTTTTGGAATCGTACTTCCCACCGTTAGATATTGCATCAAACGCATCACGAGCGCACGAGAACACAAATTGAGAGCAGGGCGTTGTAGCAGTATGCAGTACGTGGTTAACGTTAAAGGTTATTATGAATGAGAACAAATAGTAACTAACATTCTGGGTTTTTTTTTACTCTCCATTCACCTTCGTTGTTTGAGAGTCCAGTATAAAAACCATTCACCTTACAGATTCTGAAAAAAATGATTATATAACATTCTTCACTACTAGCTACTGCAGATCCAATGTTGAATTGCAACATTATCTACAATTGTTGGAAAGTGTCTTTACCTGGAACAATGTGTCTCAATAAAATAGCACAATAGTAATGTTGTCTTAACACGTAGACATGAATTATCTGAATGAATTGCTTGTGTTTTAGTCTTCACAGGGGAATGAACGGTCCATTGAACCGCTATGCCAACAGCTGACTGATATTTCCTCATGGGGATCCGTCTCTTCCAATTTCAATCTAAAATTGAGCTCACATTATGACTGGATCTCTGGGCATACCGACGGCACTGCATCCTAACTGACACGTTACCATGTTCACAATTTAATATAACAGCTGCTTTTGTTGTTATTTTATCATTATATTTCTTCTTTTTTTATTCTAGTCTGACCTTCGAGCGACAAAGTACTAATTAGATCATTTTGTAGAACTGCTGGCGGATACTTTTGAAGCTCATTTTATTTGTCAATGCATTTGTTTTGGACTAAATCCTAACAGCTTGATAAATGAGACAGAAGTGAATGAATTGGAACCCATGCAGTCGCAGCACACAGATGGTGTCCCTGGCAAGCGCACTCGTCCAGATTTTCTTAAACCTTTTGGTGCTTGGGTCCAGCAAATATTTACGGTCTTTATTGCTCAATAGGTCAGTTTGTTTGGAGTTTGGCTTGTATGCCACCGTTTACAGACAGAACTACACTGGCACACAGCACAAATGATGGCTTGGTAGCAGTACAATGTTGCACTGCAGAGAGCTGTGCCTCTGAAGCTGATGGGGGTTAACCGCCTTTTCCGAGCCCATGCAATAGTGGTGCAGCGTCTTCTTGAAAAAGCAAAAAAGAAAAAAAAGTTCACTACTTGGTTTGCAGTTGGTTTCTCCAGTAAACGTTGCATAGGATGTACGGTAAACAAACAGATCAGTGTTTCCATTTTGCCAGTCCTGTCCTTCAGAAATTAGCTTGTTGACTCGGGATGAGAAAGTCCAATGTTTGGGACATTATCCCGGTGGGCCGGTAGAGAGCAGAGGCTGCGTACTCAGTACACATGAACTGATTATCATCACCAATACTGTACCTTTTACCTGAAAGAAGACTCACCTGAAAGGTTACTATTACTGCGCCTCCCACAGATGAAACATTTACCCAGACAAGTTTGTAATCACAGGTGAATTCATCTCTTTGAGGTGTGGAAAGATGAGGCAAAACGTGACTTTAGATTCAAAACTTCAAACATGAATGCCAAGGGTTTTCGAAGATTTCCAACTGGCTCACTGGCTAATTATTTGCCACAAGGTCTTTGATTGCCTGTGATTAGCGTTGATGTCTACACACAGTTTTGTTATACCTTGTTTGGTCATGAGGCCAGATTGCATGCTTATAGTAGCAGTAGCTAGAGACACGTTTGGCATGAAAACACAATGCCTAGAATTACTTCTGCTTAAACTGAAGTGTCCAAATGAAAACCTACTCCACACATCTGCCTAGCAATACATCAGTAACAACCTTAACATTTATTTGAACACATTTATTCAGCCTCGTTACTTTTAACAGTTTCTTCTTGATTGTACACAGTGCCAATGGAGAGAGAGAGAATAATTGTTAGGGACTGGATTTTAACCCAAGACCAAACCAGCAGCTTAAAGACGTCCCTTATTAAAAGTTTAGCACTCTCTGGGTATGTAACCTTCAAAGAAAACAAGATAGAGGCCAAGATATTCCAGATTTGGATGCAATTGATGAAGGCAGTATCGATCATCTTGTAGTTACTTCTTCCTATCTCTGTATCCCTCAAGGATCATCTTTCATATGCACTTCCTGAACTATTCCAGGTCTCCCTGGCTTTCAGGGAGTCTCAAGTGGTTGTGAACAAACAGTAGGACTCTCAAGAGCCCCATGCAAGGACGAAACATGACAGATCATTGACACGCTTTCGACAAGAAAAGTGTAGTATTTTGTGCAACTGTTTGAGTGTTTTGGATTAATACGTAGGTGGTCAGAAATAATAATGTGGTGGTGCGTGAGATAGTCAGGACAATGTGGCTGAGTCATTGTCATTTTATGTTGACGGTTTTGTTATTCAGTTTAGAGAGTGCAATCGTTTTTCTTGTTTCATTATCGGTGCATTTTCATGTTGTATTACCGCCCTCTTCTGGAGTGCAGTCCCTAATGGAGGAAGTGCTTATAAATACAACGTAGACCATCACTCTTAAATATTTGATCGTTTTTATAATGACTTGAGAAAACGTCATAAAAAATTTGTAGAAGTAGCTGATGTTGATTTCCATCTGTGTTCAGCCTACAAGATACACTATATGGCCAAAAGTCAGTGGACACTTGACCATCACACTTATATGAGCTTGGTGGACATCCCATTCTAAAACCATGGGCATTAATATGGAGTTGGACCCCCCTGTAACAGCCGCTCTTCTGGAAGGCTTTCCACAAGCTGTTGGAGTGTCTGTGGGAATTTGTGCCCATTCAGCCAAAAGAGCATTAGTGAGGTCAGGCAGTGATGTTGGACGAGAAGGCCTGGCTCCCAATCGGCGTTCTAATTCCTCCCAAAGGTGTTCAATGGGGTTGAGGTCAGGGCTCTGTGCAGGCCAATCGAGTTCCTCCACACCAAACTCGTCTAACCATGTCTTTATGGACCTCGCTTTGTACACAGGGGCTCAGTCATGCTGGAACAGCAAAGGGCCTTCCCCAAACTGTTGCCACAAAGTTGGAAGCGCCCAATTGGCTAAAATGTCTTTGTATCCTGTAGCATTAAGATTACCCTTCACTGGAACTAAGGGGCCAAGCCCAAACCCTGAAAACAGGGTGGCTGAAACACCTGAACTCAAAAATTAGTAGGGGTGTCCACTGACTTTTGGCCATATAGTGTATTTCCATTCAAAGTTAGCTTAGCCTGGTCATGCAGTCAGACCACGTAACGCTAACTGTTCAATAAAAACATGTAAAAGTGCACTTTTTGTTAAATCACATTGTGTTCATCTATTGTTATGACTTGGATGAAGATCAGACCATATTTTAGGAGCCATTCATGCCAACACCGTCGGTCTGTGCGCGTGGCTGGGTGTGCGGGATACACAAGAATCTAGGTTAGAACATCCATTTTCAATCACTTATTTAATTCACATGAGCTATATTTAAAAAGATCATAAATAAAATACCAGGGTTCCTTTCATCAATGAATAAATCATGGCCGTTATCCTCTCGTTATCCTCTCCTCTGCCGGTCTCTCTTTCTCTCCTGAGCTGCAGTGTAGTCGGCAGCCTCTTGCCTTGATCACGTTGCTGCTGCACGGCGATAGACGTGTGATCGAGTATGTTGCGCCACGCCAGCATCCTGTCATAATTCGGGTCGACTCACCTATTCCATTTTTTTGTAGGTGTTTTTAGGGAAATACTGTTTACAATAACCTGCTTGTCCCATGTGAAACCTGAACAAGATACAGGACTCAATACGATTCTGTGTCCTGAGGGGAACTCAGTTTGCCATACCAGTAAAGAAAACAGTATTTGTGAGCTCACTTAATTCTTCAGTCCAGTAATGCCTAGAGCTTTTCCAGAGAGACTATTTGTCCCGTTTTTAAGTGTACAACACAACAAAACAGCAGGCGGCATATGAAACAACGGTCTTGACTGACAGTCCCCGGTATCGGATGCTCCCGGGGAGGCCAGCGCATGGGAATATGCTGCACATCATGCACATCAGTGGGCAGCATGGTAAACAGCATCTCCAGGTTTACGCCGCCTCGGGAGATTTATCACCGAAAAGCAAAGAGTATTATTATTTCGGAAAATGCCATTTGTCTCTTGAACAGATTTATAGCTGTGTGACAAAGCTGCGTCCGTTTAAAAATAGGGGGGTATTAAATCTAATACCTCCTCCTGGATGGTGGCGGTGTGTGTGCTTAGCAACATGGTGTGTTGAGTGATTATAGATCCTTCTTGTCTGTATTTTATTTATTGCCTTTAGTGCAGACCCACTAAGCTCACTGAGAGCTCTAGTTGTCTTCCTCAGGTCTTCCTTCAGTTTCTGATGCCTAATGAATGTGTGTACTGTGTGTTTACCTGCTGCAGTCGGTGCAGATGGTACACGTGCAGCTTGTGCTTCTTCTTTTTTTGTTTTGATGATTTATCCATTATTGTTGACTTCACCTTCTGGATCTGCTTCCTTTCTGAAATCTATCAACAGCTCTTTTTTTTTTGTCAATGAGGTTGAGTTGTAAGATATTCTCACACCAATGCACCTTTTCCCATGCTAAGTCATCTCTGTATTTCACTACCAGGCAGTAATTCTTGGGAGGATGCACGGTGGTGCACGTGTATATGTTCAGAGGGAGCAATGTGGACCTGTTCGTTTTCATGTACTGTGCAAGAAGTCCATCAGGGACGCAGGGACCCACCTGCAGGTTGGAGAGGTTTCTCACGGAGCAGCTGCAGTTGCACACAAGTAAAGTCTGACGAAGAAGAATGCATATGAGTAGGTTTTCTTCCAGGGTGAAGGTGACGTGCAACACAGCTCCAACTGTTAACGTGTTATGTCTGGACTAAGAAACTGATGAAACCATATAGAAATGGCTGTCTCTTTTGACCGCTGCACCATCTGCAGTGTAATGGAATACACTGCATGACACCACGTAGTAGTTATAACTTTTGCATTTGCACTCTTTCTGAGGCCCACCGAGTATTAAAGGCTCTGCAACTGATTGGGACGACTTGACACGGCACATAAGAGCATTTCAGGTTAATCCGATGAGGAATATCACATGATAGAAGCGACAGAATGCGTTAGTGTGGTATCTGTTGGGATGAAGACATGGCCGACCCTGTCATGTCTCCTTAAGAGTTATAGCTCTGGGTCTGAGTACCGTTGACTAGAACAACGTATTGTAGATGTACTCTGTCATGCTTCCTTGCTTGTCTCTTGAATCTTCATCTTTGATTGTACTATAGACATGAACAGTCCATCAGAATCAACTCAACAATTTCATTGAAAAAGCGCATTTTTGCTTGCTTGTCATATAAAGATTTAAATGCTGCTGATTAATTCATGTGTGTTTGCACCAGCTCTGCAGTGAGATTGGAGCCGGTGCGCCCGCTGTATTATTCAGGTGGCTTTAAAAGCATGTCAGCTCAATTAAAGGGATTTTACTAGAAATATCATGTCCTGTCCTACTACCTCAGGAGTAACATCTCGGCGTCGCTTGGGAGTTTTAAAAAATGTCCCGCAACAGATAAAAACCTGCAAGAAACAAAACAGCCCGCTGGAAATATCCCGGTGTATTTTCTTGTATTTCTTTCATCATCCTTCACTCTGTTGTTGACTCCGCTTCACTTTATAGTCATGTTGGATTGTTGTTGAAGCAGAGTTACATTCATTCGTAAAATACACTGTATAAATAAAGATTGCTTGCTTTATATTCAGCACATAAACCTATATAACGAAGACACTTCAAGCTGTCAAAACAAACATTCTGTGTATTTTTTTTTTTCTAGGCTTCCATTTTCAAGCTTAAGATTTCCGTTTCAGTTATGTCAAGTAAGATCAGCTGTCATTAAGATGCAATACCTTCAACTCCCAAGATGTACTCTGCCCCCTTATAGGGTATAATAATGGGGCCACACTCGTTTTAATAAGGGTTTCCATATTTCCGTTCCATATTAATGTAATTCTGAACAATTGGGTCTGTGGTGAGCACAGACCCAGATAAGAGCTTTTACACTGGGGTGTTTCATCTTATGTAAATTTATGCTTCGCCTAAGCCTGGAGTTCCTCAACACTATTTAATTTCCCAGCAGAAGGACGGGGGGAGATCAGAAGTCAGTCAGAAATATGACTTGATTTTTAAATGAATGTGAACCAGAAGCAAAGATTTTTGAAAACGTTTGTTGACAGTTGCGGATTTACAATATAGATTGAAGATTTCTTCATGAGGGAAATACCACTTTTATGTGTGTGTGTGTGTGTGTGTGTGTCGCACTTGGTTTGGACCGCCCTTTGCTTCCTTTACTGTCTAAAGATGCAGCAGTTCAGGTTCAGCTTGAAGCTCAGAGGGAGGGGAGAAGTGTGTGGGGATCGTGCCTCATTTCATCTACACAAAGGGGGGGGGGTAAAAAAATGCAGGCCTTGTCACTCAGTGCAGGATCAGCGATATCGGCCCACTTGCTTCCTGGTTCGTTTTCATTATGCAAGCTTGCTGACTCGGTGTGGGAGAATGACATTACGCTGCAAATGGAGCTGTCAGAGGGAGTCCTCCTCAAAACAAAGGTGGAAGTGAATGCAATAAAATGGGTTTATTTCTTACACTATCTGTTCTAGTACTTTACGGTACAATATTTCGAGCAGCAAATTTGCAGGGCGAGCGCGAGAGATCGTAGTTGCTACTGTTCTGTTGTCTACCAATGACAACCCAACATCATCTTTCTCTCCAGTAACTTTATGATAACTTTAGATTAGACACTTTCTTGCTTCTCTACAATGAAAACTTGAAATGAATCAGGAAGTGACTTTCAGAGAAGGAAGGAATGACCGTGAATCACTGGGAGTACCTTTTGTAATAAAAATGATATTCATACAATGTTGAAAATTAGGGCATCTTAATCTTAAGATATTTTATTAATATTTTCAATTGACAGTATCAGCCAAAAACCAACATTGAAACCGAAATAACATAACATGGCGATAGTACAGAAGAGAATGGAACGAGAACTTCAGGAAGATTAGAGGTGGAAAAATCATATCAGTTCCATCACAGACTATAAATGAGATCAAAGTTAAGTTCAACACAGTTGTCTGCATTTACGTTTGACTATATATTGTATTTAATGCTGAGTCGAAGAGCAAGGGAATGGAAAGGGAATGGAAGACAGGGTCACGGTTCAGGGGTTATTATCATTTTTGAATGGGTTAGTATTGCGGGTTGGAATAAGGACTTGGGGGTTTTGGCCAGGGGAGAGTCAGGCAGAGCATGGCGGACAGGGATTGGGATGAAAGTGGGTCAGATGGGATGGTTAGGATCAGGGTGGATAGTCTGGATTGGATTTGTTAAGAGGGTCTGGCTGGTCATGACTGGGGTTTGGTTGAGGGTTACAGGGTCATGGAGGAGACCTGACAGGTCACTCTAAAGGGCTTTCATCATGAGAGTGAAAAGCTAGCGGTTTTGGACAGAAGGGTCAAGCATAGGGTTGAGAGGTCAGGTTTCAGACAGGGTTTGAAAAAGGAAGAGCTGCATTATGCTGACAGTGCACTTGTTATAACATGAGGGGATGTGTCCGGCACATGCACCTGGTATCTGTTGCCAGGCAGCTGGAAGTGGGTGTGGTCTTCGGGAGAGTAGGGCGGGGCAGGCAGAGAGAATGATGATTCGCAATCGAGAGGAGGAGGAAGGGTCACACCATTGGCTCCCTGCAGAGGACGATTTCCAGCTCGCTGCGGTAGAGCTTCCCTCCGTCGGACAGGGCCATGATGCTCTGCTTGTAGCCTGTCAGGTTCTTCAGGTCCACCTCCTGAACAAAAGACAGGGAGGTTAATTATGTCACGCACACTAAGGACTATAGTCCTCTCAAGCGTACATGATTCTTTGGCCCCGTCCCCTTTCAGTCTAATGTGAAAATGAATAGCCATTTCTTTACTTGTTGAGGTGATTCTGATGGGTTTTGAGGCTGCAATGAAGGAAAGAAAATCGCTAGCCATACTTAGCGTAGCCTCCCAGCATTTGACCCTTTGTGAACTGAGGATAACTCAATATCAGCACCATGATTGGTAGCAAAATATGTTCAGTAATGCGTTAGAATGTGTAATATCTTCATCATATGTCATTCCTGCTTTCATTATTTCACCTATTTTAAGAAAACAGTGATTGGCAAATGGGATCCGATATTCCCATTTATTTTTGCCATAGACAAAAAAAAAAAAGGATGCGGATAGAGACTGAAAGACTGAAACGTTTGAGAGGACGATAGCATCCACTTAGGCTGAATTACTTCCCAGTCTCAAGTCCTGTGCTTACAAGCAAGATGGATTAGCTGAGCCACAGATTGTGCCAAATCAAAAGTGTACACTTGATTTGGACCAAGGATAGTATTTCTGTCAGCGGGACGCGTTTACTCAATCTTAAAGAATGGTGGTAGTGACTCCAGAAAATCTTTCTAATTAATACCCGTTTGGACCAGTCTCCACATCCTGGCCACAGTTCCAATAGACAACTAACAGACTTTGAAATGCTAGGATCAATTAAGCTAAAATAAGTAGCAAAAGACATCCATGGAGTTAAAGCTTCTGATCTGAGCCTTTGCACCTTTGCACCACTGAACCAGAACAATCGAAATCACACTTCACATGCAGCTTGTTTCTGTGGAACGTACAACAAGTAGTAACATGTAGGTATATACTTTATTATATATAAAGGTATTTCTGCTTTATTATATATATGGTGGTTATATATAATACATAGCTGAGAGTGGTAGGAACAATCAGAGGGAGAGGGTATGACATGTGCCAAAAGTCAGAAGCCAGATTCAAACCCACAGCGAGTACACGGTACATGCTTTAGCCCGTTGAGCCGTGATGTGTACCGGTATATAGAATACCAGTATACTGAAGACATCATCTCACCTTCTTGTTCTTTTGGTAAAGGTCTCGTAGCAGGGCATCCAACTCCAGCTCATCGATGTAGCCGTTCCCGTCCTGGGAGAAGGAGACACACAACACACAAGGCTAGATGATGTAGAATGTAGTCACGATTTCCCACATTGTGTATAGAACGACACAGGAATTGATAGAAAGTGCACTTATCAGTACAACAGGGTGATCTCTCTCTCTGTATACCTAACATGGATGAATTTCATGGCACCTTGCACGCACCAGCCAACTGGCCGTCCAAGAACGACCATTTAAGAAACAATCCCCATTCTGTGTCTTGCAGTTCTATGCAGAGAATCATCTGCGATGCCGAGGCACAATTACGAAGCCGCTTCACTAACTAATGCGTTGTGTCTCACAGTGGTGTTAAGACTTTTGAACCAGAAAATATGTCCAAATTACTGGAAAATCTCCCCAGGCGCTGTCACAAAATGATCCTTCCATTCATCCAGGCTCACTCTCATGGTGACTTCAGAAATTAGCGTTTTGCCTATCTAATTATGGTACCTTTGGGAGAGATGCTCTTTCAAGTTCACAAACCAAGGCTGAAGTGCCCTACGTCAGGGGAATACAGCGCAAATTCTCTTCCTTTTTTCCCGTTAACGCTCCAAGTCACGGGACTAGGTAGAGTTACAGGAAAGTGGAGCAACATCAGGATCAGCCAGCCTGGACGTCTTAGTGCGTGCCGTCATGCATTTAAAAAAATAAATTGCACAAAGCTTTGCTCAATTATGGGCTCTGGCACTGTGAGCCATGTTAGTGTTCAGTTGACCGGCCACAGTTTGCCGTCTGGCCATTCCCTACCCACAATCCCTCAGCACCAGCGACAACAGCTGCTTGCGTTTCAGCTGCAGGGGTTGGGCTCATAACAAAATGATGAAACTAATTACACACGTAAATGCTAGCGCTCCAGTGCTACACGAATTGCTGAGTGTCTAGAAGAATGGACCACAGTGGCTCATCCATAATTGAATGTTCGACCCCGTCTTCGGTGAGTGAGCGAGGGAGTGCGCAAGTCTTTAGTCCAGCCCGTGACATGAACATGCACGCAAAACCCCCTAGTGCTGTGAAGGAGTTCTTGCACCGGTCCGCATTATTGCCAAGGTCCATATATTGAATAAGGTCAAGACAACGACAACAAAACAATCCAGTAATGCAGAAATATGGCTCTTTTTTTCTAGAGCCAGGTAAACATTATAAAATATGAAGGGTTTTTACTGCCCCATAGCACAAAATGACCATAATATGTCCGTGGGGGATGGATGGGGTTGTTGATCAATACCAATGACTCGACGATTACTTCACCAGGTGCTGAGACTTCTGGCTTTCATAACTCACTTTCCAGAACAAAAACTCTCTGCCCATTGGGATTCAAGACATTCCCAATACCCTTCCATCGCATTTTTTTCCGACTGCTCAGTGATGAAGGATGGTGATACGAGTGAGTACCGTTTTCAGCATCACGCATCGTGATATATTACCTCTTCACCGGAAGATTCTGTCGGATCTCTCTAATTAGCTAGCGGATCTCTCTAATACACAAAGGAAGCGGAAAAGGAGGGGTATTTTGCTGAAACTCACCACACCCAATGGGTAGGCTATACCAATCGCCCGCTTCCTGTAGGTCAGACTATAGATTACTTAATGCTCTTTTAAAGTGGTAATCTGTCATTTTTATTTTGCCGCCGTCTTTGGCGCTAAGCGCTCATCGCTGTGGTGTTTCTGAATTCCACTTCCCAGAGATCGCCTGTCAATCGATCAACGTGTCCAATACTGTGCCGTCTTTTTCCTTGGATTTTCCGTCGGTGAAATTAAGTCAAATCACTACTGTGTCGTATCAGTCAGTGATAGAGAGAGTGGCAAAATGCACATTTGTTTAAATCAAAGTGTTATTTCTTTAAAGCGGGAGATTATAGAAAGCATAACACAACTGAACTAGCATCTAAACTAAGTAGAGCACTGGCACTGTGCCACAGACAGCTGAGTTGTTTATTCCCTCAAAATAGACACAGCCTTCTTACAGCTGTGTTGATTATGGTTGGTCTCTCAGGCACACGAAAACTCAGCAGATATCATAAACAAGAAAAATGAATTAGCAGATGTGCAACTTCCATTCTACTCTGCTCTCTTCCCCTCTTCCCTATACTACATCACTCCAGTCATCTCACTACCAAGGTACTAATGGTCTTGTAATATGGAAAGTGTGGTTGAAACGGCCATCATCTGCACCACTGCACAACCACCCTCAGTCATTACAAAGGGACAGGTGGGGAGGACCGAACAACGGCGATGACAGAAGGGAAACTCAAAAACAAATAATGCCGAGTCATCTGGTAAATTTGACTCGAGTCTCCTTGAGTCTCGAGTCTCGAGTCTCCTATTTCTGTTACACTATCTCGCCCCGAGTCATCTCACCATGTTTTATTAGCCTTTCAGATAGTAGGGGGAAAACAGCACAGATAAGAAAAGTAGAGGAGAGGAAACTATGACAGTATATTATAAAAGACTCAAGCACATACACTCCATCAGAGCACCTGCTATCTATATCACCGGTCCTCAGCCTGGCGCTCAGGACACCCAAGGGGTCGGGTATTGCTGTTTTTTTGGGGGGGTTTGAGTGTTGCGGCCCGAAAATGGATGACAATTATTGATCTATGTGATTCTATTACCTAACTGCACCAGGTCGCCGCTGATAAACTGTCGCTTACCTTGTCATAGAATGTGAAGATGGCATTGAACTGCTCAGTGGTCAGCTTGACACCCTGTGAAAAACATAAGGTTTGACTCTGATTGCCAGGCTACAAATCGTCAAAAATGGGCATGCAAAAGGACCTTTTGTTTTGCGTGATCATTTCTTCTTCTTGCCTTGTTTACTTTAAAAAGCTGATGGGAATTGCTCACTAAATTCTGTTCAGCTGGGTTGGAGCATCACATTTTTCCAGTGCACCTACCTGGAACTTGAGTAAGAAGTTCTCCTGAACAGGGAGAAGCCTGTGGGAGAGGAAGTCTTCATCAGTTATGTAACACAATAGTTTTAAAAGTATTAAAATCGGAACATCAGAAGGCAATTGACTGAATGTTGAATCAGTATTAGTGAAGAATGCTTGAATGTTTTTAAGTAAAGATGCTGTGCAGTCCCACGGTACCTAGCTAGGTGTGTAGTTTAATTTACTACAGTCCTGGAATACTCAGGATAACCACATCATTCATTTATGTATTGTCAAGAAGAACAGATCCACTCTACTATATTGCTATGCTTTGCCAGCTCAATCTAGTTGTAATTAAAACTAAAATATTTTCTCCACAGATGCCACGGCATTTGCACATCTTACACAGATTATCTGAGACTGTAACATAGGGCGAGTGAGCACCACTCAATACAGGTGAGAGAGTGCCCGTGGATGGGAGTGTGCAGTACGCGAGACGGCCAATCAGATGGTCATCTTGTCTTATTGAATACAAGGAAGGCATTGTGGGAGTTTAATAAACAATTAAGGTGTTAAGTCAACTATGTTAAATGTTCACAAAGATTGAAGTGTTACTTCACCGTTATCTTAATTAGATACCACTTCATAAACCAAAAAATATACAATTATTTTCTCAAGTACCACAAATCAATGTGATAGTGCACTGGTGTGTAGGGGTTAAATGTCTGATGACTTTTTGACCAACTATCCTGAAATTGGCTCCTGATGTCCACATCTGGGAAAAAATGTGGTGAATGAAGAAAATACACATTCCACGTTACCTTGCCATCTCTGACAGGCCCAACTTCCCGTCTCCATTCAGATCAAACATCCTGAGCTACAAAGTGGAAGGAGAACATAGACGTGAGAGATTAAAGGGAAATTCCACCAAAATAGACTTGTTAGAGGCTGTTATTGTGAAAAAGTGACATTTCCCAAGTTCTTTTGAATTTTTTTTTTTTTTTTGTGGGTTTTAAGTTATTAATTGTCAAGATTAATGTAAATGTGGTCCTATGGGATCACTGAATTGCATTGGCTGAGATGGTTGAGAGAAAATGATTTCATGAGTTACGTTCCTCTACCTTTATGAAACATCCACACTATATTTGTCATAGTTCTAGATGTTTAAGAGGTACAGCAAAGTGACTGCCCATAAAACCAACCATTGATGGTGATCTACCGGGGACACGTGGATGATTTTGGTGGCTATGTTCTCAGAAGTTAACGGATAAGTTGACCAACACTTGGTCACTTGATCTCCTAAGCACCTGAATTCACGTGTATTCCTTAAATTAGAACTGTCATCATTTGAGGCACTGCCACTGAGTTGTAAAGAGTAAACGCTGAACAACGCTCAGGAAACACAAGCCAAGGTGGCTTGTCTTACTTTGGCAAATCAGGTCAGGCTCTGAGGCTTCCAGGAAGAAGCAGATGTCAGCACATCTGGGCTTTGAACACACAACCTGCAGGACATGATGGGTTGCGATCACTCAGCCGCACAGTGCTGCTTGCCACCGACACCATAGGCCTCTGTTGTCCTCTTGGCCAGATGGACACTACATATTACCGTGCTAGACTGAGACTGTAATACGTATGTCACGTCAGTGCATAGAGGAGTGTGTAATACTAACCTGAGAGTTTTAGCCCTCCAGACTATGGATATACGCTTCCAGATAACATTGTGCATGTCGGAGTAGAGGAAGTGTCTGTGATGCTTCAGTGTGTGTGTGTGTGTGTGTGTGTGTGTGTGAGAGAAAGTGAGACGGGTGTACTCTTGCAGCCTATAAAATCATATAGGATTTAAAATATCGCTGTGGCTTTCAGCTGGAGGAAATGTGTGTATATGGTGTGTACACATCTGTGTGTGTGTTTATGAGTGAGAGGGAGTCTTACTATGGTCTGTGTGTACTCCTGGAGCTTCTGGTCATCGTAGTGTCTGTTGGCTTTCTCCAGCAGGTCTGACAGGAAGCCCTGAGGACCGAAATAGAAAGATGGTTTGCAGAAAGAGGTTTCATTTGTTGTACAAGGATCTCAGTTCACATGTACTGCAGTTACTGTAACGTTGAATATAAGGCCTTATTATGGTGGACCGGTGTGATTCTTTCGTTACACTAAAATAGTTCATAGTTTGGAGACCTACAGTATGTGTTGCCCTATTGCAAATTACACCATGGTGTAATTTGCTTGAAATCATCCTGCTCATTGCTGCACATGCTTGACCTCTAGATCGGTACTTGAAGTTACAGCTGACAGAAATTGGAAAAAATGTTGTGGTATCAATTTTTTTAATCCCTCTAAAAGGCGGGGCCTGAAGGCTGCCAAAACAACAAACCAAGTGTGTTTTGTCCAAAATGTCTGATCATTGCTGTCATGGAATGAATCACTTTCTTTAGAAATGTACTAAATGTATTTCTCCTTTGGTTCATCTCAGTTTACTCTGGCATAGTAACAGTCACAAGGTTACTGATACTGGATATAGACTCTTGCTTCAATAATAATTGAATCAATTTCAGTTGCAAATTAAACACAACACAACAACCTTTTGTCTTTTTAATCTTTGACTAAATCTGTAATATTCAAGCCTCTTTGCCTGAGATCTCATCTGCATTTTAGCCACACACAAAAAAAAAAAGCTTTCAAAATGGCACACCTGAGTAACTCATCTGCAGCTGGTCAGCTGGAATAAATGTGATCCCACAACAACCCAAACAGCCTAATGTGAACACGAGACATATGTAATCGCTGACCCCTGTAATGCGCGACTCCCCAGTGAGGCACTTTCCCTTCATACCGTTTGAATTTCCGAAAGGAGTTGGACTGAAAGCGAACAACATTCGTGCTATCTACAAAAGCGTTTTGCATCTGAATCCTCACATGAAAAACACTCGTGGTCATTGGGGGGTTTCTCCCAGAGCAGAGCATTTTAGCTTTCCTCTGTCAAAGCTGCTTCCCAGCATTACTCACCCATATGCTCCCATTTCTCTCAAAAGGTGAGAAATGATGCTGAACCCTCTCAAACCTAGTGTCCAGTGTTATTTAACATTCTCTTTACTTAGCAGTTTATTTTGAAAATACACATTTTTTACAGTTGTTCAAAGGCCGTTAGTCATAAAGATTCAGAATCAGTATGCTGGGCCTGTCACTGATCATGACACAAGAAATGTGGAGGAATTATCAGCCAGAAATATTGTACTAAGTAAAAGAGAAACGACTTAGATTGCTTTTATTTTGGAGGATATAGGAGACATCCCACAGATCAAACATACCTTCAGTTCATTTGCTTCAATGTAGCCACTGCGATCTGTATCATATCGTCGCCATGCCTAAAAAAAAAAATCAATCCAATACATCAAAGTCACAAAAACGAAAGAAACCAAGAGACAGCGGATTGGAAACATTCCCTCAGCTGATGGTCTCTCACACACACACACACACACACACACACACACACACACACTGATTTACATCTCTCCCCCCCATATGAATCCTGTCTAATCCAACCCCAGCTTGCTCTTTAACTGCGCTAATAGTTACATGTTACAGTTACAGTTACATGGTTTCCTCTAGTGCAGATCAGAGATCAGTCCCAGAGGGGAGGGAAGCATCACTGTGTAATCAAACCGTTTCCACCGCGATCCTGTTCTCCCCGCATCCGGAGCAGAGGACGAGGAAGGCGGAGAGGGGAAAAGAGAGTGGGGCGGGGAGAGAAAGTCATTTTAATGAATGTTTTAATCTAGCAGCTGTCCCTGTCCAAAGAAGGGCTCCTTATCAAAGATGGATGGCCATCCCCCTTTTCCCCTCTCCTCCCCTCCCCCCTTCATCTCCTCTCCTCCTCTGGGCTGAGCAGAGAGGAGTTACAGCGGCGTTATCCATTATATATGACTCTGAAAATAGAGGGTTCTGTTTCCTCGTTCTTACCCTTTAAAAACCTCTCTACCCTCTTCCTCCTCTTTGTGCCCCCCTCTAAAAAACGACTGATTAATCTTCCTCTCTCGCTTCTCTCCCTCTCTTTCTGGTGTTTTTGTTCATGTTCCCGTCGACGTTTGGCTTCTATCGCTCACTCTCCGTTCTCCAGCCCCTCTCTTTCTCCAGCCCGTTGTCTTCCATTCGGTCTCTCGTTTCATTTTCCCCCACTCTTGACATGACATGGGACGAGAGGACAAGCCTCTTCCCCTCTTGTAATTGGTTTCGGTGCTATTCTCACGGGGCGGCGGATCTAATACACAGGATGCAATTTTGTCATCTTCTGGAAATATTTTTTGAATAAATGGTTTCCGACCATGGCACCTTTTGAACAGCCCTCGTCTGCACCGCTGAGGGCTTTTTGTCAGAGTGTCATACCAGAATAGATAAACCTGGGCTGTTCCGGTACTTGCGGGGTACAGCTAACCTATTCCTTGTTTCTACCGGTCTCTCTTTATGAGTCTTATAATAAATGTTACAACCTGAGACAGAGACAGTCAAATACGCCCCTTGTAAAAGTTGACATGGCCGACATCATGAAAGACGTGGTTCATGATCTACACGGGGTGGACGGGACGGGAACTGGCTACCTCACTATTGTGTTTCTCCCATTTGACCCTCCTTCTCTGTACGTATCACACATATGTATACAGTCATGCTTGAAAGTTTGTGAACTCAGGATCTGGTCCTTATTTCATATATTATAGAGGACTGACCTTTTAAACCCCTTAAGTCGTAATGAAGATATACCAAATGCACAAATAAATACACTTCATACACTTTCATTCTTTATTTAACGAAACTCAGCTATTCCTGTGTGCTAAAATATGTGAACTCCTTCAATCAATAACGTGGCTCCTCCTTTAGCAGTGATGACTTGGAGTAAACGTCTCTTTGAGCCACTGATCACTGATCAGTCTCTTCATCTTCCTGGAGTGTTTTTCTCCCAGTCCTCCTCACAGAGCTGAACCAACTCAGTGAGCTTTGAGGTCTCACATCAACAGCTGCTTCAGCTTCAGGTCTTCCGACAGCAACTCAGGTGGATTAAGGTCAGGACTTTGACTTGGCCAATCCGAATCACTGAACTTCTTCTTCCTGAGCCATTCTTTGGTAGATTTGCTTGAACGCTCAGGATCTTTGTCTTGTTGAACACACGCTTTCGTCTCAGCTTCAGCTCTCGGACCGATGGCCTGATGTTCTGTTCAAGGCTTCTCTGGTTTCCCTCAGAATTCATGGTTCCCTTCATGATGTCGAGTCGCCCAGACCATGACACTCCCACCACCATGCTTGACCGTAGGGAGAAGGTTGTTTTGGTGGAGGGCAGTTCTGGGTTGTTGCCAAACATAGCATCTTTGATTGCGACCAAACAGTTCAGCTTTGGACTCATCTGTCCAGAGAACAGACGTCCAGAAATCCTCAGGTTTGTCCATGTCGTCTCTGGCAAAGTTAAGAGGGGCAACGTTGTTCTTTGTAGACAGTAGAGGCTTTTTCCTGGCATCCCTTACATGAAGGCCATTTCTATTCAGTCTTCTTATTGTTTATTGATGCACAATGACATCAGATGTAGTAATGGAGGCTTGTAGATCTCTGGATGTTATTCTTGGGTTGTTTTTTTTACTCGTTTTAATACTTTGGTGATATTTTAGAAGGACATCCTCTTCTAGGCAGAGTCTCTGTCATGTTAAATGTTCTACATTTGTATATTATCTGTCTCACAGTGCACTGATGTAGCCCAAATCCTTTTGATAGGACTTTCTAACCTTCCCCAGACTGATGCTCACTCACTACTCTCTTCCTTTTCATTTTACTACATGCACAATTTCCTTTAAAACATATGAAATTGATAAATACAGATCCTTTATTTCAGTTAAGAAAACGTTTCGATGAAATAAGGATTGCATGAAAAAAGTCAAATTCTCTGTAATTGCACAGGGGTTCACAAACCTTTTTTCTCTAGTAGCGAGGAAACACTGGAACGTGACTTTCTTTGAGCAAATTCACAGATAGACTCTGAGACAGACTGTGAACCACCATTTCTTTAATTATTATTTGTTTTATGTCCTTTTGCTGTTTGTGGCCAAATTTGAGTTAAATTCATACTCTATATTCTCTGTGTAACATATGAAATAGAGTGTGAAATTCACACTCACAAGGGACAGCAGAGGGTAGTTGCAGTTGCGAGTAACTCACATTGTAAGAGCAGAGGGCTTTAAGGTGCGTGTCAAATCAAATCCTTCCTGTCTCTCTCTGCTTTCAACTATCTAAATAAAAGTAAAATATGACCAAAATAATATTTTTCAAAAAATGAATAAATAACACACTTACTGCCATGAACTCAGCACTGGAGCTGACAAACTCTCTGAAGCAGAGCAAGAAGTTCTCTTCAGTCGGAAGGATCTGGGCCAGCTGGAGGAGCGAGAGAGGGAGAGTGAGAGGTGGGATGGTGAGAAACAACATGATGGAGTTCATAGGCTAGGAGAGAGGAGACGGAGACAGGGGAGGTTTTTGTCTACGAAAGCCCCAAATGGGCATCGCAGACATAAATAATAGAGTACCATAACCTCAGATGCTGGTCTATGCTCAAGTTAGAATTATTTTTAAACAGAAATCTTGGATTTTCAAAAGAAAGCTTCCATTAGGACAATAGAACCCAAAAGTCATGCAGATGTATCATATTGGTGGAGGTTTACTGATATTGCAAAAGGTTTTTTTTCTGTCACAAATGCATGTGAGAGTAAAAAGTGCTCCTCTTTCATCTCTTTCAACTGAAATTAGATCCCAAAACGTTAGAATTAAGGGTACGAAAGCAGCAGCAGCAGCATACTGACACCCCATAGAGACCATTGCAAAGAATGTACTTGTGGAGCTGCATGGGGTATTAATCGGGCTACTGAAGCCTCCGAGTTGCATTGCTTTGGCTCCCAGAATTAATCCTGCTTTTTTTTGCACCTCTAACTCTGCCCTCCATAGAAAGGGGGGGGGGGGGGGGGGGGGCCTGAAATGTTCTTTTCTGCAATTGATTTGGAGTCAATGAAAACCACAGACTTTGAGGAATAACAGAGCTTTACCTCGGACATCTCAATTCGTCCATCTTTGTTCTTGTCAAACTTCTGCATGAACTCCTTCATCTTTTCTCTGAATGTGGTGTTTGTAGGGTCCTGTGAAATACACACACATGCACACACGCACAAACATGTGCTGAATACCACCGACATCAGAGTCAGAAAGCCTCTATCTGAGTTGTATCTCTGCGGACTCACCACCCCTGCTCCTCGCCGGGCGACCTCCAACTCCCTGAAGAAGTTCTCCAGCTCCTTCCCCTCAATGTAGCCGTTGCCTAGGGGGGAGAGGGAAACCGCACTGACACATAAAACACAAGGCTATTTTAAAATGACTGAAATGCAAAAAAAATCTCATCAGCATGACGTTCAGACGTGGTTACAGTGTCAAATGGATACCACTGAAGCTTAATTCTGCCCTGGTATTGATTCAAACATGAGCCTTTATCAATAACCCTCTTCCTTCTTCCCCTCCGTTTTGGTAGATTAGACTATTGACTAACAGAATGCAAACTGATCACTCCTCTAAGATTGTGTGTGTGTGTGTGTGTGTGTGTGTGTGTGTGCGGGGAGGGGGGGGGGCGTACTTGCAAGGAGAAGCTATATATGGAAAACTGCTTTTTTTTTACATCTTTGAAGGTGACGATCTACAGGCAACTTCTTTTAGTCGGTCGATATTATCAATATCGCCTGCAGCAGGGATGGGGTTTGGTAAATGGGACAAATCATCATGGGTGTGCTGTAATGAACTAAAGATTAGTGTTCATTTCCGCAACCCTTTATATCCATTTTTTGGGGGGGGGGATCACTACCTGAAGTTCTTCTTCATAAAGTGATCAAGTCTGTCAAACTGTCATTTTGTCAACAAAGGACCGAAGCTACCTCCTGTCCTTCAGTACTTACGTCCATCTGTTTGAACTGTCCATCATTTTGTCATAGGTGTCACCTTTTTTTTCAGTCTCATTTTAGATTGAAACTCCCGAGATGTTGTTAAGTACAGGTAAATCAGCCATCTACATTGTTTTGCTGCCCCGCCTGTGTGTATTCGGGGTACACGGGGGTGGACTGAACGTGTCTGCTCCTGCCAGGTAGGGTATGAAACCCGGAGCCAATACAGTATCAACAAGCGAACTGAGTGGTCGGACAGATGGCTCCAAACGATGTGACTGGCTGCAATAAAACCCTGGAAGGCAGAGATGCCTCATTAAACACTAACAGAGATTATCCTGCCATCCTCTCTCTCTCTCTCTCTCTCTCTCTCTCTCTCTCTCTGTCATCTATCTCCTTCTCTCTATCTAACCAACATCTTAGCGTCTTTGTTCTATCCACAGAAGTTCTGCGCCAATTGATGTTGTTGTCAAAACTCATGAATACCAGCTCTGCCGTTTGAATAAGTGGGACAGCGAAATGCCTCTCTGCTGTAGAGCCTCGTCTCCTGTGGGTTTTATTGACATTTACTCATCGCTAGTACTCCGGAGAGAAATCGCCTGATAATTAAACAAAGAGTACGACATGATTAATGACTAGACAAACTGCATAAAATCACAATAAAAAAAAAAATAGATGATGGATATTTTATGAGCGAGGACTGCTGCGCGTTCAGTGACTGCAGCGATAGATCCGCGTGCGTATGGGAGCATCTGTTTGGGACCGCGCTGTGCTTACTCAAATGTGGACTAAGTACTGTCTGTTCCAAACTTTGCCCCCGAGCTAAACCCATATGCTTAATGTACCCTATGGTTTTTCTAACAAAATGCCACATGTGCTGTGGCCTAATTAGTAATTACATCCATCGTGTCCCCATATTGCCATCCAACTATAAAGTCAACCAATTTCCAACGGGCACAAACCCACACAACCTTCTCCTGTACTCCGTTACAGCAAATATCAAAGCTACTAATTCACAAGTTCAACTCCACTTTTAAATGTCAAAGAACTGCTTTTATGTACTTAACATAGTGTAAAGAAAGTACTCCCGTGCTGCACATGAATCTGCACGCCGTTCGTATAGTTACTGCACTCTGCATCATCCTGTGGCAGCACAGCACTTAGGGCCTGCACAAAACTGGCAACATAAAAGGTTCACAAAAAAGATTTTTTGGCTCAAATCTCTTAGAGATACTGCGTCACTATTCCCAGGAGTCGCTGGTAAAGACCCTTTATTCTGGTTTTAACTAAAATCCATCCAACACAGGAAAACTCTCAGAGTGGGCAGCTGTGCCAAGTGAGCACATATAAGCCCATATGTCTTTCAAAGGAGAGTGCAGTCCACCCATTACAAATATATTCTTTATTGAGATCAGGACTGGGTTCAATTCACGGTCAATTCAGGAGATTTAATTCATTTTTTTCATATCCATATCCAAGAAATAACTGGCAACAAATGCTGTGTGATTAGCAGACGAGTTGCTGTTTCTTTCCCCTGAGATAGCGGGGAAGATGAGAGGGACACAGTGTGGAGGAGAGACAATCCAGATGAGATTTGATTCTAGGCCAGCAGGGGAATATGTGGTTTCATCATCTCTTGGTGCACTGCCTCCTGTGTATTTTTATCTGCTACTCAGATGTTTACTCCGTCTCAACTAACAAATTAGCTCTCCTTTCTCACAGTGCGGGCTGAAGATGCCTGTAGAAATCAAACACTGTAGCCAAATCCATTGATGCACTGGTTGGATTTGATTTGCAAAGTGGGTTGTTGCAAACTGCGGTATGGAAAAATCTATTCGGTGGCAGGGCTCGTGCACCTGGACTCAAAAGACGTTTGGACTGATGTCCTCAGATATGGTCAATGCAAGCTTTGGAACAGCCAATACAAGAGATGTGGTAAATCAACTTTGCCTTTATAGTTGTTCATATAGAAGAGGAGCTTAGCTGCAAAGGGCCTCCACCCCACTTCTCATTCCACCTTGATTTCCCTTGGGAATACATTTCAGCATGAGCACAGGCCGAAAAACACCAAGCAATCCCCAGAGTATGTAAAGGAACCAGATGCAACAAACTTCTCCGCTCTGCACTTGTCTTTTGGACATTTCTGGAAAGTTCTGTTTGACTGCAGAACCAGCTGCACTTAAGATCTCTGGTTCCTTGTTGTTTGCCGATTATATAGTGGGCAAGTCTAGCTGGTCAGATAGATGTTCCAGCCCTCGGTGACTAATTACGCTTCATGGTGAAATGGAATTAGTTGCTTCTGCCAGCCAACTAACCAGGGAGCTTGTTAATGGCATCAGTTAGCTGTTACTTACCAATTATATGGCACCCTAAAGGGCCCGTGGGTTGTATAGGAGCCTCCCTAAAGGATTAAGCCCCAGAGTTAAAAGTGTGTGGGGGGGGGGGGCAGATAAAGTACTTGTCCCATATCTCTAATAAAATTTGTTTAAAAACAACAACAATGTGTGACAGATGACAGATTGCTAGGCACACAGACACAAATATTTGCAGTGAGACACAGAGGACAGAGGGAGAAGAGGAGAGGCGGACCAAGAGAGAGACTGAGAAAAAAGGAGAAAGGGAAAGAGATGCAGAGGGAGGAGGGGAGGGGAGGGGAGGGGGGGTCTTTGAATAAATGAGTGCTTCTGTGTTGGCTCATCTGGGACAGTCTTATGTACAGACGTCACATCATAAATCCACCTCCATCTCTCACCGTTTTTCTCCTACAGGCTATTTCCGACATCATTCTGTAAAGGGCTCCAAGTGATTATTGACACAACTTCAAACGAGCCTTTTTTGGGTCGACTGTTCCTTTAAATTGGAATCGGACGCGAATGCGACGGGCAGCAGCATCCACAGCCGCTTACTGGTGTAATCATCCAAAATTAAAACGATCATAGGCTTTTTATCCACACGGGGCATTATTGACACAACCCCCCCCCCCCCCCCCCCCCTTGCTCTGACAATTGAAATCAAATGCGTTCATTACTGAGGCAGGACAAATGTCGGGACGACGTCGTTTGGGTAAGTTTGTCATTGGAGGACAGGTGTGCGTCTCTTATATTGGGATAATATTGGTGTAGTGGACGGTAACCCCACCTAAACTCAACTTTCACCCGCCTTTTTATTGGCGGAAAACAGTTTACGCCACATTACTAGGCTGGCATACATCATAATGATAGGAAATTCACAGCCAGTGACATGTTGATGTGAATTATATGGGGTTAGCGTCTTTTAAGGAGAAAAAAAACATACATTATTTTTTTTCTTAAAGAATAATGGCTTTTTGTTTTATTGGTGGTTGTTTGCCTTATGGTGGTCATATTTGTCCCCCCTTTTTCACTGGGAATAAGTTTATACGGCGTGGAGGGGAGGGCAGATCTTTAAAAATAAGACTGCCAAATCTCTCCATCAACGAAAATGGAAAACAACCAAAAAGCAATAAAGAGTGAAAACTCCTAATCGTTTAGGCTGGCTCAGCATGGGCATGATGGAAAAGCCTAAAAAAAGAAACCACGCAACCGCTGTCCGTCTCGGGAGTGGTCTGCATCAATAATTCATTTGAGAAATGTCGAACTTTTCAAGGGTTGCAGTCATTTAGGGGCCGTATGGGAGCTACTAAAACACCATCAACTAGTATCAGCTGTTAAACAACAGTACTTTCATCAAAACAGTTTCATCACGTACAAAGCAAGGAAACGATAGGATAGCGACTATCATGATTCCCAGTGCCTTAAATCACAAAGTGTCCCCCTAACTAAAAGTCCCTATAATATTCCTATAGGGACTTAGTTTCTCTGTGGTGCTGAATAGTGATCTTATGGTATATTTTATATACTCTGATATCACTATAATATTCCTCTAATATTTCTAAACTATAGTTTTTATATTTTTTGTGATATTGTAGTTTTTCTTAATAAGGGCACGCTTTTCTTTTATGCCTTTTATCAGATCCATTTTATCTGACATTTCATCCATAGATTTGTCATGCATTTTCAGTTTGGATAACTTTTTCAGAAAGAAAGACATAGGTGGCCTACCGTCAGCATCGAAATGTTTCCAAATGTCAAGGAACTGGGATGCGGTGACCTCGGCCAGGTGCAGGTGAGGAGGCTGCTGTGGTTTGTTTGCCATGTTGTTCTCGACAGATACAGTAGATCAGACGACAGAAAATCCGACTCGAACTTTTCTGCTCCTCTGTTCAAACACAACCCACACTGTGGCTCCCGTGCGCTGCCCGGCGCTTTTTAACCCCGGCGCGGAGCCTGTAGCACCGCCGCTCGGCCACTGGGGGCGCGCTGTCACCAGCAACATCTATCTGTCTGTGTGTGTGTGTGTGTGTGTGTGTGTCTGTGTCTGTGTGCGTGCGTGCACGCGCTATGGGTGTTTCAAAGCATGATGTACTTGCGTGATAGGATGTCTTGGGCACTGCAGTGGTAGATGGATTGTTGTGTGCTCTGTGTGCGCGTGTAAATGTGCGCGCGTGTGTGACAGACAGACAGATAGATAGCCACATGTTTTGTTGATCAGTTGTGGTTTGCAGAATCCTGCGTGTGTGTGTGTGTGTGTCTGTACCCATATGCGTGTGTGCATGTGCGAGTGTGTTTGTGCTACATCTGTGTGTGTATCTAAGCGTGCAGCTCCCCGAGCCTGTCTGCCAGTGCGCGAGGCTTCACAGAGTTAATTAGAACTCACACACTAATCACATTTCCCACACAGCCTCTAGCCAGTAGTGATTAGCCCACATAATAAATGTAAATTAGGGAAAAACCTTTTTCATTAATGGCGAGGCTGCTGCAGTAGGGCAAGCACAGCCACATCTTATTAGCAGAATCGGGATTTTAAAAGATCTACTCATATTTCTTAATCTCATTTACTGAAAGAGGCGATAATATTCAAGCCAAAGTAATAAGACTATAATGAGCAGGAGGACAAGTTTCCCCAAAAGCATTACCCTGCAGTTGGGTAAAAATCATTATATCTAAAGTCAGTTTTTCTGGGATGAAGAAAATCATTCTTATTTTTCAATCGACTCTCATATCTTTTTTTTTTTTTTTAATTGTAGAATGAGTTTTTGGATGTTTTACAAGCCCTAAGATGACGAAACTCACTCCGGGTTTAAATGACCCAGGTCAGTTGGAGTGAAAAATGAAACCACCAACATTGTAGTTATGTTTTTTTTTTAATACGACTAATTGTGTCATCACAGGTAGCCATGGTAAGTCCTATAACATCTTCTCAAGATCAGTTAAGCCCAGTTGTCAAACACACAATTCAGTTCAAAACCTTTATTTATATATATATATATAGCACTGTATTTTAGAGCCAATCAGGAGCTCAGGTTAGAGGTTTGCTCTTGAAACAGGATGCCTGTCCTCTTCAACTCCATTACTGAGATGCTATTTGGACCACCCTGCAGGTGGTCGGTGATAATGTCTCATCATGTAACAAAGAGGAAGACAGGGCTGTCATTAACACTAACACTGCTGGATCTTCATCATGGTTCAGTATGTACAGTGAGTTCAGGGCTTGCATGCTGGAGGAGGCGGAGGTTGAGGGCAGGGAAATCACTGAGACCATCAAGATGGTCAACTGAGCATGTCCATCACAGGTGTTTCGTTGCATTCGATCCACCACACCTCCAGGGGGGTGGAGCAATAATGTGTCAGTGCTGAGTTGGATCTTATTGTAGGCAGTATGTGAAAGTCACCGGCAGTATTACTTACGGTGTAAAAGTCACACGCACTAACACCGGCGCCGCTGTACTCGGTGACACGGTGGGCTCAGGTACGCGACAGTGCGAGAGAACAGTTTTTGTGTGCGTGCGTGTGGCAGAGAGAGAGAGACAAAGACCGAGTGTGTGACAGTGTGTGACAGTATTTAAGAGTGTAAACTCAGCAGAGCTGTCCCGCTCTATTCCCCCAACCTCTCTTTTCACCCCGTAATAATCAATAGCAGGTCCTGGGCTCGGTTGGCACGGCAACAATAGATAGCTCATCATTACATTACAGATCAGGGCTGTCGCATATGTGTGCATATGCACTTCTCTCATGCACGCGCACACCGCCTTGACTTAAAGAGCTCATGACAGCTGAGCAATGGTCCAGCGTCCCACGTTTTTCAAGTCTCTTTCATTTTGTCTTACTTGCTATCTCTTCCATCTCCATCGCTCATGTATTCCTTTATCCCGCCTCTCTCCCCTCCTCAAACTGTCTCTCCGCCCTATCTTCACCTCTCCTATCTCACTCCCTTTATTTACTCCTATCTCCTGTCTTCATCTGTCTGTTCCCGTCCTCTCCCCCCTCCGCTCCTTCTTCCCTCCATTCAAAGCAGATACAGTCTGGCCATTTGCATCCTTTGCGAGCACCTTGCTGGACGTCACGCTTTTCTGCAGCGAGGCCGCCGAGCTGCATTGCATCTGCGTGAATGTGTGTAGTATGGTGATGCAACCCAGTAATGAAAGCAATCCAGCCCCGTAGGTGTTGCTGTTTCCGCTGTCAGCCTGCCTGGTTCGTCCTATTAATATTTCAGATCTGCCGTATGAATTATGTAGTGGACAGGAGCAGGGCACGGGGACCGCCACCCCCACTTAGCTTATTCTCACCGCGTCTCCCGTCTGCTTAAGGTGTTTTTTTTTTTACTTTGTACGGTGTGCCGCGAGGGGGTCGAGCGGGACTGAGCGACAGTTGGTGTGTGTGTGTGATGGGAGAGCGAGATCGAAGCGAGTGAGTGTGTTGATGAGGGGTGTGTGTGTGTGTGTGTGTGTGTCGCGGATGGGAGGGGAGTGCGCCCTCTCCTTTATCTTCCTGCTTTTCACGGATTCCTCCCTGTTCATTGATCATCGTTATTGATGGTAGTGAAAGTAACTCCTTTTCTCCTTGGAACAAACCTTAACATCCATATTGATTGATTCCCCTACACACACACACACACACACCAGACAAACATAGATACCATGACAGCAAATACAAGTGTACAATTGTGTAGGTTTTATTTCAGAGCTGTGATGTCTTGTATGAAAATACATTCTGTTTTAAGTCATCAGAGGGAGAAAGGCGTTACCTTTTGTATGTGTATTCTAACCTGTGACATTAAAGGGGAAGACCACCTGATTTAAGAATACATAGATGCCATTGGAGTGTATTGGAGTCTACTTGAACCCATAGCGTCATGAAGAGCTGCCCTGTACACAATGAACTGGAAAACATAGTATCCACTTGGCTTTTCTGGAGATGATGGTACATTTTATGGTTCAGACCTGATGATACTACTATACAACAAAGCAATCATGGGTCTAAAAATGAATTGTTTGGATCTACAAAACCAGTGTCCTATTCATTGTGTATGGAGCAGCCCTAGCTCTTCTATTTTGATCATATGGCGTGTTATTCTCCTCCTGAGTGGAATTCCCCTTTCAGACTTCAGCATTAGCACCTTAATCGAAAGCCTGGTATGCAGCGTCTCAGAGGTGGCCTGCTGATCTAGGATCACTCTGGCTTCTCGGGCTCTAATGAATGAGCCGGTCAAGGGAACCTGGCAGGAAGGTCCCAGATCAGTGGCGAGGAGATTGAAAAATGCAGGCCCAGGTATTACAGCCCTGCTTGATATTACAGTTCCAGTGTTTTGGAGTGCAAATAATTTGCATCCAAACACAATCCACTACAGAAAGACCTTCATACATCACTACTGCTGGAACACACTTGCACTTTGGCTATTTCTTTCAGATTATATTGTGCACAATATATATTATTTTACTATTTTACAATTATACATTATATTAAATCTAGAGATCCACAAGATTTCCACAATATTATTATATTATATTGGACCGGCTTTTTAGACAATGATTCAGATAAACCCTATGCTCCTCATTGTATGCCCCCCCGCCCATTCAACCATTCAACACACCGGGCCCAGTGTCATTATTAATAACAAGCAACTAAAAAAGAAAGTTAAGTAAGTCCCAGTTGGTCCCATTGATCCTGACAACAGGATTTATGTTTGATCACAAGAATGATTCTATATTCTGTAATGACTAGGTATTATTATGTGGGCTTATTTCTGACATTAAGCCTACAGGAGTAATGGACCTATGGCTCTGGTGCCGTACAGGAGTGTACACTACTCTCACACAAGTGTTTCAGTAAGTAAGTATTACTCTATAACCGCCATGTTGAGTTTGCAGGTTGTTAGTGATAACTGGCAACCCTAGCGTGCTCATCTACAGCGTCAAATCAAACAGCGGTAGTAATAAAAACAAAAACAAAAATCAACAACACAGTTTTGCCAAGTCTCTGATTTGGACGCTCCCCTGTAATAAAACAACTTCTAATCATAACGCAAGCATCACATTTTCAAAGTTGTGATTATCAACTTGCCAATGACCATGAAGCTATGAACTGCCGCTGACTAGACCGCTGAATTAACAGCTTTCCCGCCTTCTGATTGAACCCCATCCCATTTTAAAAAAAATTCCCCAGCAGATCTCAAACGAAGAGTAGAATGCGCTAGATTTTGGCAACGAGGTGGCTGATGAGCCTCTGGAGGTCCTGGGTTCGGCGGGTGGTAGTCGCCAGCACCTCCTCGTGATTCGCCCTCTCCTCACTGGCATAATCTGTCACCACCTTGTTGGTGATGAGGGACAGACCCAAGACGCGCAGGCCGCAGTGGCGAGCCAGGACCACCTCTGGGACTGTACTCATACCTAGGTAGAGGGAAGAGCAACACACACACACACACACACTGACTCAAAGTGGTAATTCACTGGGAGCTGGCTTGGTTCTCGCAAAGGAGAGAAAGAATGAGAGGGAGGGGAAAGGAAGGGACAGAGTGGGGGTTGCGAAATGATTTGGGTGTGGGAGGGTCACACACAGTGCTAAATAATAGGTGTACAAATATAAACCTTCTATTAATGTTAACAAACTCATTAAGTCTGTTACAGGTGTGCTTCCATTAGTTTGAAACACAAATGGACCTTTTGGACCTTTTGGACTTTCAGGTCATCTTCACACAATTGTTGATGATGTATGAAGATATGAATCGCTGAACTAATGATGTTTTTCCATTTGACAATGCCATCATGATGATTGATTCATTCAAAGCGGCATCTTTTTTTTTTTTTTTGCTGTCCGTGCAAACTCAGCCTCACACAGTGCTATGGGTACATTTTGATGTCGACGGTAAAGATGGTGCCGAGCAGTACTTACTATTCCTATTGTTATTGAAATTATGATTTCTTTCACCGGAACCAAAAGGACTGTACCCTTCTATTGCTCAGTCAAAAAGGGAGAGGGGAGCTTGCAGCTGCACCTTTTCATACTTTTTTGCTGATGGACTGTCTGTGGGGACACCACAGGGTATCACAGGTGCATGTAAACAACGTAACCTGAAGACCTTGCGATTGTGGACATACAGTGTGATTGTTGTATTGCTGAGCAGCTGCCCCAGCCTTGTCAGTATCCCTTTAAGTGAGCACGAGGGAGCCATACTAACCCACAGCGTCAGCCCCCAGTAGCTGCAGGGCTCTGCACTCTGCAATGGTCTCGAATGTTGGTCCAGCCAGCATGCAGTAGACCCCTTGCTGAAGGAAGGCGCCGCAGCCCTGCTCCTCCGCTGTCTTCTTGGCCAGAGCACTCAGCTCACGGTCATATGCATCTGACATGCAGGGGAAACGCACTCCAAACCTGAGGAGACACACTAATGAAGATACAGGTGCAGCCATTGTACAAGTCCCGCTTTTCACATGCTTGCTGCACTGTTGCTGGTGCACTGATACTGGGATAACATCCAGTGAAGGTATTTGCTTTGTATCCGTAGCCAATGTCCACTGATATTCAGCTATGTGTTCTTAACTGGTATGGACACCAGAGATGGTAAACTATAGCTAAGAGCAGAAACAAGTCCATTATCTTTAGGTGAAGTTACAGGGACTGGAACTGGATGTGTTTTGATTCCTCCTGATCCCCGACTGCCAAAATTTGCAGTCTCGCAGGACGACGGTTACCAAAACTCTGTCCAATTAACAAGCTACTTGGGAGCCTATTTGACTTTTGTCTTCAAGCCCTGGTTCGCTTGTAAATTGGGCAGTGTGAACCTGAACAAAGTACAAAAAAAGTAAACTTTTCCACTATGGTTCGGACCAAAGAAAACAAACTATAGGTGTGAGTGTTTCGTTACAGTAAATATAATTCTAGAGACTGTATGTAACTATATGACATGTAAAATAACTACCATGTATATCCGTGTGTATGTGTGTGCATGCTCTACCTCTCATCGTTGTGCCCACACAGCGGGTTCTGCCCAGCGAAGCCTGGCATGTTGATGTGATCTTTAATGAGCATGATGTCACCCACGTTGAAGCTGCTGTTGAGCCCCCCCGCCGCGTTCGTCACGATCAGCGTTTCCACGCCCAGCAGGAAAAACACTCGCATCGGGTATGTCACCTGGAGAAAGCGACATGTCACGCTTGAGAGACAGACACCGTCGTCTTTTTTTGGTCAGAAAGCCAAGCATCTACATGGGCTGATGTCGCCGAGAGACTGTAGGATTTTCATCAGGTCCTTGTTACACTGTGCACGTCTAAAACACCTGCGCTAGGAGCCAGGCTGAAGGCTTATACTGTAAGTTGCTGCTCCTGCTGTGGCTACTCTTCAGTGCAGTTGCATGATAAATCTTTTTTTTTCCATTTCATAGTTCTGTTTAATTCATGTGTCTTGCTAGCTCATAGATGATTCATTTCATAAGGGAAGTTGTGTCATTTCACAACATTCGATGGACTTGTTGAATCCTTTGTAAAGGACGTTACCGTAGTAGGCCTTGTTGTGAGGCCTAACTGTTACCGTAGTAGGCCTAACTGTATGTGAGCAGTAATGTTAATTGTAAACTTGAAGTGGGGAGCTATCATTGGTGATTTGATTTTATTACATGCATGCATGCAGGGTCTCTGCACCATTTTAAAAATCAAATTCAATGCTTTTTAAGACCTTTTTAAGACCTCAATACATAATAATGAATAATAACAATCCATACTGCTAAATGTTTTTTTTATTTTTAATTTTTAAATGTGGCTATTTAGGGAAACTGTATATAGGCATTATGATCATGCAACTATGGAATTACCCTTATTCATGAATAGCCCTAAATGTAATTTGTCTTCTTCATCGTACCTGTTGGATGACTACTATGGAACAGTGGATATTAGGCATATTAGGCCCAATAATCACATAATTACATGAATTGCAACTATGAATCATTACTTTTCAAGAACTCAACAGGTAAACAGACAGACCGACCCGATTTCATGTGGGATTCAACTGCTTTCACCCCCATGGTCCCTAACGTGAAAATCTTTCGGCATAAATTGCACCTTGCTTCGTGGCGGTCTCCTGCCTGTACCAACCACCTCCGAAACGTATCTTCCTCTAACTATTTGTCATTAAACTTGCATTTCCCCATCTTGGCTCATACCTTAGCTTGTTAGCTGGCAACCTTGACCCTCTTTGATGACACGCAGCCAGACGCCAACGTAACGTAAACATTCTATTAATGGCGGAGTTTCTCATTGTCTAATACGATGTTATTTACACAAATACACACGCTATTGGACATTTTTACGGTAGGTTACTGTGCGCGACAATTTTTCCATCAGCCTTAAACGCACCCTTTGCAAATTTAATACCTACAGCAAATTTAAGGTAAATTTAAGACAATTTATGACCTTAATTTCCATTATTTTATTTGAAGACCTTTTAAGACGTTTTAAGGAGCCGCGGGGACCCTGTGCATGTGACTAGAGCTACGATCGTTTTCACTTGTTAAAGATTATTGTTTCGTTATATCGCCTGAAGAACTTTTGAGAGAGAAAAACAGACTACCCCGTCTAGTAGTCTAGTAGCTCATTTCAGGGATTTTATTGAGCCCTTTCTGCAAAAGTATGACACATGAGAGAGTATGGGAGAAAGTTTATGAGGCAGATTCAAGCCTTCAGTGTCATAAGCACACACTGGGAATGCACTTGCACTTTAACCCACTTTAACCCGCCGTTCTACCAAAACTTCCCAGAAACACTCGATTCTTTGATCGATCACTTTGTCTGGTGAAAGTGTGTCTCTTGTCTTGATTGGAATCGAGTCTTTTGGGGTTCAGTCCAGTATGCCTTAAATGAACCATAGTAATTATTAATTTAATTTAACCAGCCAGAGGCATTGAACGTGTCACCTGAGAGTCTCAATTGGATGGAAGAGGACCATAGTACTTTTGACCTACATCTACATATAAAACTGTATTTTATTGATTCGGCTGCATTATATGGACCATTTTATATGGTTACAACACATCATAGCTAGTAATAAAAGAAAAACAGTATTCAGTAACTACAACAGGCCAAAGGCCAGACAGTGATAAACTGGCTGGTTTTCTTATTAAAGACAACACCTGCTCTCCAGCTGTTAATTCAACATACTTAGTAAAACGTTAGCCAAAGTCACCTACTCTAAAGCACCAGGGGTCAAAAGCCAACTAAACTGTTTGGGTTGTTACAACTTGACTGAGGATAAAACATTTCCGAAAGGGTTCCTACTCTATAAATTCAAATTTCCCTATCATCAAGGATTAAAGAAGGCAGTTAAATTTGAGCCTTTACATTTATTTTTTCATTCATTCAGTTATTACGTTCCAAAACCAACATTTTTTTACAGGCAGTTTGACATTAGCTCTAGTTATATATCATATGACTAGAGCTCATGTATTATTGGACTCTTTAAACTCACATGTCCGTGTGCGCTGGCTTCTTCCGTGACAAGAATAGCAAATATGTTTTTGTACACCTGAGTGGTAGAGATTACATTTTCCATTTGGATCTGAAGTTGAAAAACTAGAGTCTTAAGGAGACTGTGAGAGATTTCTCCAACATGGATGACAAATCCCTTCTCAAGCTCCCAGTTTTTGTTCTCTTCCTTTTATATGTCTTTCACTTCAACAAGGTGTCAAAATACACGAGCAAGGTGGTTTGTGACAGAAATCCACTTTAAGTACCCAGAGACAAAAAACAGCTTGCAAATAAGACTGCTTAGAGTAGTAACTGAAAGATATATAAATCATAGATTCTGTGTGGTATTATATTTGTAAAGCTATTAGTAATTCTTTTGAAATCCTTTTCAATTTATAATTTGAGGTATCCGGCTGACATTCTTTTCCAGTGTTACAATGGAGCAATTGAATAAGTCTGCATCTCTGCATTGCCCATTTTTCACAAGGAGATCATCAAAGTTTCATTTAATCTAATGTAATTCCAATATAGCAAGTAGCCAATCCAAGGGACAAACAATACAATGCTAAGATCTAGCAAAGAATAGAGGATTCTCAGTTCAGCAACTCTTGCTAAATCCTAACTATATGTATCTCTTCATTCCAGCTATATGCTGTGGCAGGTCACTTCCTGCTCACCATTAGCAAGGATAAAACTACCTGCCAACCAGTAATAACCTGCTAAAAATGATCATGCATTTACCAGCCTAATAGACAAGGGGTTGCTGGATTGAACCCTAATAGCAACAGAGTGTCTAATACTGATAAAGCGTCCAATAATTTCCATGTACTAACCTCGTCTGAGGGTGTAAGTAATAATAAGTAGCTAACATTACAGGAGGTATTGAGATACAATTCATAGGCTTCCAATCTGCCTGCCACTGTAATTGTGAAGCTTTTACACAGCCTTATATCCAGTACATACTGTAGACTCTGTTTCATCACTTGTCAGGACTAAACTAGCTCACCATGTGTATGTTGTGGCCCTCAGGACTAAACTAGCTCACCGTGTGTATGTTGTGGCCCTCAGGACTAAACTAGCTCACCGTGTGTATGTTGTGGCCCTCAGGACTAAACTAGCTCACCATGTGTATGTTGTGGCCCTCAGGACTAAACTAGCTCACCGTGTGTATGTTGTGGCCCTCAGGACTAAACTAGCTCACCGTGTGTATGTTGTAGCCCTCGTAGAAGTGGAAGCGCCCCTGCATGCAGACACACTGACGACCCTGCAGCCTCCCGAACACCAGCTGACCCGCATGGCCCGGCACTGCACAGTGCACAGATGGACAGCTGTTAGGATGCTGATGTACAGTGTATACACACACACACACACACACACACACACACACACACACACTTACCATACATTTTCTCTTATTCTAACTCTCACGCAAACCCTCCCCTATCTCCTCATCCGCTCACACACACACACACACACACACACACACACAACCACACAGACACCCTACCGGTGCTGTTGGGGAAGCGTGGGATGTCCTTATAAGGGAAGGCGGTTTTGTCGTCCAGCAGGTCAGCCAGGCCGCCCAGTCCTGAACCGCAGATGATGGCCACTTTAGGACGCAGCTCCGTGTGGGCCAGTAACCAGTCTGCTGTCTCCCTGTAGTCCTCATAGCTATAGCTGAAAGGAACAGAAAATAATAGTGATTCATGTCAATTAACACCAAATCATTTCTCAGATATTAATAAATCAATTAGTCGTTGCATCAAAAAATCATGATCATCCCTCACAACATCATCATAATCACTTGCAGCATCATCATCGTCATCATCACTCACAACATCATCATCGTCATCATCTCTCACAACATCATCATCATCAAGCAGTTATTATATGAATACTAATCAACATCATTTTCATATTTATAATTTGGATGCAACACTGATAGATGTTAAGATGAGATGAAACTTTAATGATTCCTATGGGGGAAATTAGGCCATTGCATTAGCAAATAGCAATAGGATACAGCAAGAAAAAAAACCCAAGAAAAATAGAATAAATAAAGAAAAATAGAATATAGACTGTAGCACATAAACATGCACAACTGTACAATTCCAGCAGTAAAACATGTTAGGTAGAACATCTGAATGAAAAGTATGGATTACAGCATTATATACGAAATAACAACAGCAGAATTTACTGAGACAAAGAGAAGAATGAACGCAGATTATTTATTATGTGAAAATATACCAAAAATATGAAATGTATGCATTACAAATACCAAACCAATGCTCATGATTTGATGCCTAGAGGTACTAGATTATACAAAGTCTGTAACAGTCGTTAATTCTGGTTGTAAAGCTGTAACTCTGTGAATGTTCTATACAGATTTTCTCTCAAATCTACGGGGAACATTATCAAGGAGGGTGGGAATGAGGGTGATTCCACGCCACACAAATAACTCCTTCATTGTACTGTAATGACAACTGTGACTGCAAACTGTGACTGTGACTGCCTTGTATGTGTGTCGGCACCAGCCTGTCAATTACAGACGTTGTTCTTCACATAACTTAGATGTAGTTGATTCTGCAGGTGGCAATGGCAGCTTCACACAGACACACACAGACATACAAGTGCCTGTTCTGTTCTGTTGGTGTGTGAACCCTACAGAGATTCAAGGTACTGGTGCAAGCAGAAGGTGTGAAATGAATGATTGCAAGTCACCTCATTTAACATCATAACTGAAACCTATGAGTGATTCATAAACTCAACCATAAAAACGTAAGCAGTGATGGGTAAACTGTCGCCTAGTCATAAAAAAATATGATCTGTCATCAAAATGAAACAAGACAGGATCTGGAGATCTGCACATGAGTGTGCAGGCCTAGGGGGACAAAACATAGTTTTTTCCTTACATTCTGCATAGAATTTCCATTTAACAAGCGGAACAATGGAATTTTAGCCCTTTGCTGCCAATGTCGTTTTCAGAATAGAAAAGACAAGTTGGTGTCAAAACTGAGTGCAACAAAATTACAATTAATTACAATCCATTATTTAACTAATTAGTATTAATTACTATGAATTACAATACTGGAATGTAATGAATTTTGTTGTATATGCTACCCACTGCTGAATACATTAAGCATTTCTAGACAGACTGATAGTTTAACTGTGAAAGCTATAGCTAAGCTTTAACAATGAATGACATCTTTGTCATGTCATCTGTCACATTTTTTGAGAAACAATTTCAGGGCTAATAAAATCTACAGTATTTATTTTAAACTTCTAAAATGCTAACAAACTTGATCAGCTGATCACATATTGCTTCCCAAGCAGTACTTCCCTACTCTTTAAGAGAGTTTTTGTATTTGTAACGCAGAAAGGTGCACAGCAACCTTTTGACATTTTCAAAACTGACTTAACAACAGTGATACTGGGTGCTAACTTCAGCTTGTTAGCTACCGCTTTCGTCTTTTGAGAACAGAAAAAGAAAGCTATGTTAACAATTGTACTATATAAAACTCAAAATAAATATTGACAGAATGTGGGCTTCTTTACTTTTATGACAAAAATAAGAACCCCTTCCCGTCTTCCTGCCCCATCGCTTCCGGGTTGCTGCTCCACGAAGCACTAGCCGGCTGCGCGCGGAGCTGTCCGTGGTGCTGTCGGTGGTGCTGTCGGCCTCGAGCTTGGATCAGCACTTTTCATTCAGCCACCGGGCTCCCACTCCCTAGCAGGCTCGGAACGGAACGGCCTGCAGGCTCAATGGCCGCTTTTAGCAAACACAACACTGCTCGCCTCTCAAAGACAAATGGCAAACTGGCTGCTGCTCCGGTCCAACTATGAACTATGTTTCCTACGCTCCAGTGAACCGCGGAAGCAGCGAGGCTGTCTCTTTAAGTGGTGCCCACGATCTGGCAGGCGTAGCGTGATGATTCATGAGGGAATTCTAATTATTTATGTAAAAGCTGCATTTTGTTTACACAAAAATCCCTTATAAAGAAGCTACAGACTTACAGATAAACACCTGTAACATACATATAAGATTGCCTCAGTGAGAGCATGGTTTCATTTATTTTCTGGACTGATCAGATTATGGATTTAAGTAGAGGGAAGCCCCCACTGATCCTCAAAATAAACCGTTCGTGCTATTGGCCTAATCCATGGTGTTGAAATAGCCTAGTCTACATCAAAATGTGTGCTATGCACCGGCGTTATGTTTTGAACATCATTGGAACTAAACATAATTATTGCGTAGCCTTGACAACCATGATCAGCCAGGAGCAGCTCAGTCTGAGGCAGTCCAGGACACAGCCATATCTATCTTACCTGCACTGATTAGAGGAGGACGCTGCCGCTTCCATGTCTGATGAGTGGGAGGAATCTACTAACGGTGTTAATTTGTTGTTATTTTTCACGTCGTTGCTCCCGTGTTGAGTTCACAGTACTTGGGCGGCGGATGGAGTTTCAGCAGCAGCGGACGATGAAGAGGTCACGCTGCGTGATGACGTTCTGAGGCGGGAGGATGGGGGGCGGGGCCTACGGACGCTGCCGGTCCCTTTGAAGAAGACTAAATCCAATTTTCTACCACACTGGGCAGCTCACTCATCCGTTCACTGAAAGAGACAGGGCTGGGAACAGTGAGAGAAGGAATGAGAGAAGGATAGAGAGAGAAAGAGAAAGAAAGGTGAGAAAAAAGAACAAGAGGTCAGAAAAAAAACTCTGCTTCTTGAAAAGAAAAACTGAACATGAACTAATGCTTGGTCAGTGAGATTGGTTAAACCATTAGCCAGGGATCTAGAGTTGCATGTACATGCCTAACTTCATGTTTTACAAACAGTTCACATGATGCCAGATTATTCGCACACTGCACACACACAGAATGGGAAGCTAGATAGAAAAAGATGGAGGTTGAAAGAGTGATACAGAAAAAAGGAAAACAAATCCTGGTCAATGAGAAGAAAAACTATACACTAATCAGTGAGATTGATTAAAATCTTTAAAACCAATAGCCACAGATGTAGTGCAAAGAGTGTATAGTTTTAATTTGTGAAATAATATTTGCCCATTTTATTTTACAGTCTACATCGTTAGAACATAGTAGAAGAATGGTGTAAGTCATATGAAAATAGTGTCTTTTTAAGAAAATAAAACAAATTAATATGGCTCTGAGAGGGCAAAGAGAATGAAATATTTGTAATTCAGAGCGAGAAAGAGCCGGGGATAAAGAGCCGAGAGGCATAGGTGTCTGAGTGTGAGAGGGCGGTAGATGGTGAAGGAGAAATTATTATATAAAAAGAGCAGTGATGCAAGACTCATGCCAGCTATGGTGCACTCTAAGGACAACAGGTGGTTAACAGTTCCCCAAACTGACTCTTTGGCTCAACACTGTTGGTGCTGAAGGTATCAAAAGTTTCATTCCTGTTTGATGGAAAACAGCTACAGATAGCATAGATAGCATAGTGGGGATTAAATGGTGTTCAAGCAGTTCAAGCAATGTCCAGACTTGGACATGATTGCACAACTTTTCTGCTCTGCTCTGCCAAATCATCTTGTTCTGTAGAGTGAAGAATGCTTAAAACACGACTGAAGAATTAGATAAGAAATTAAAAGATAGTGTAAGATAAGATAATATGAGTTGAGATGAGATAGGAGATGAAACGAAAATGAAAGAAAAGACAAGATACAATAAGATGAGATAAGATAGAATTAACCAATAATATGATAGGGAGTGATCTATATTGGCCCTTCGCTAAGCAATAAACGTCCTTGCTTGTTTCATACTATTCATCGGTCAAATTAAATGTTAACAAGGTGGCGTGATACCCTTGGAGCTATAAGGTGCCAAATACATCTTCAAATAGTAATGCTTCTATAAAGAACCATTTTGGCCACAAAGAGTATCTGAAGAACCACTCTTTAAGAATGCTTTCCCCAAAATGTTCACTGTTCACACACACATACACACACAAACACAGATAAACACACATAGAAACACAATAACTCAAAGCACAGACTCACTGAAGGTTAGGCTATAGATAGGGTTAGAGGAAATCCTGTGTGATGAAAAGGTTCAGTGAGCTCAGCTAAACCCTTTTAAACCAATAGCCAGAGATGTAGTGCAGGGAAAATGTGCCTGAATTCCCCTTTTCTTTTATGTGTGAAATAAAATGCATACACCTTTTACGGCTCAATATCAATCTTTATGAAATGAATTTCTCGTATACATCATAGCAGGCTTATTTAGTAACAAAATGTTTTAAGATGAAATTGTCTTTTTAAGAAAATCAAACAAAACTTAATTCTGCTCTGAGAATGTGACTAGATTTTGTTTGTTGGATTGGATTTGGTGGTTGTTTGCCTTACGATGATCAACGACTGGAGTTCATACTTTTTAGTTACTTCTATCAGTGGTTCCCTTGGGGCTAGGGACTCCTTGAGGCAGTTTAATTTGAACAATTTGATTTTGACCACGGCCCCTGGGTTAGTTTAACTTCATTATTATTTCATTCACTCAGCAGCAGAGGATGAATAAGAATGACTATTCTGATCAGAGGTCTCTTTCACACCACTTACAATATAGACAACATCTCTGGGACAAAACCCTCATCCAAAGTGTCTCTACTTGGGGGCACGAAAAGCACTGGGAACCCCTCTACTATATCACTCCAGTTATCTGTGTCATGAACACAGTCAATCAAGAGGGCTGAAAGTAATTGGATTTATAAAGACATGAACTAGGGAGGAAATTCCTTCCCTGTCATCGTGCTCAGTAATTCAATTCTGTTTTGTAGTCTGTTTTGTTTGTTTTGATTGTCATCTACATGGACACATTTTCCGGATTTTTTTCCGCTTGGGCTTTCTATGTGTTTAACCTTTCCCAGTTCAACGCCGCGGGCCAATCAGAAAACGGTTTACTGGGAGGGCCGTGCACGCGTTGCCGCGGCAACGATACACGCACAACAAAGTTGATTTGAGTGTCTGGGAGAGCGCGATGTAAATTAACCGTATATTTAACTTAATAATTGCTAAGGCTTTGCGTTTTGCAATTCAACAAGAAAACGGGTTTAACTGCGTAGTTTCAGGTTTGTATCGTGTTGGGAGCGTTTATGTAAAGGATAATGTACAGCGAGCTGGTGTAGCAAAATAAGACCCTAGAGCGTGAATCTAGACTTCAACGATGCGAAGCAGTTTGAAAGTGAAGTTGCTGTACATTATCCCCGTTATTACACGGCTGCTTACCAATGGCATTCCTCATTGGACGCTGATTTAAAATGATTTTATCACAAGCCAAAGTACAAACTTCCGCCAAAGAATAGTACAGCAGGACTGTCTGCATAAACCAAGGGGTAACGTCTGTTTAGCACAAGGTGTCGAGAGCTAATTTGATTAGAAATCAACAAACTGGACCGGCTGAATGCGGAGTGATAAGATTAGATGTGAAACGGTCACGTTACGTTACGTGAAACAGCAGTCTGTTATTCACTAATAACAGACCTCAGAATACGTTCATTGGCCAGTCAATCAAGTAGTCACCAGAGCCATGTAATAAAGTATAGTAACGTAACTACGTCAACTTACCTAGCTACCGTTAGTGTGTCATTTATTGTGTCATTAGCACAACAGCAGGAAAAGTTAAAGTCATTGGAAATAGATCTGGTATGAAAAGCACATTTGACGCTTAAAGCATTACTACATAACACTACTTATTTAAATAGCATTTAATTGTTCTATTCTATTTAATTGTTTCTATTCTGTTCTATTTCATTGTTTTGCAGGTGAATCTGCTACAAAACAACTTCAAAATGACAACCATCCAGGTTCCTTCGAGAGCAAAGTTGTTAAAGAGCAAAGCGGCTCTCCCCAGGAATCACAAACTTGTCCTAAGAGAGGACAGGTCAAGAAGGGTGAGGATGGTGTGCTGTTAATGTCAGTGTTTTTCAGACTTTTCCTCTGTGGGCCCATTTTTACAAAGGCAATTTTGTTGTGTCCCAAATTGGCCATTGTGTAACTCTTGAGTATTTTATTCAGTGTACCCTACATTGCAGTTTTCTGGCAACATAACATATGTAACTTGTAACCTCACACAAAATTAGAATTGTCCAGTCAAAATTATTCAGCCAGTTGAAGCTAAGTATTTCTCACGGACACATTGGATTTCCCATGACCCACCTTTGGGCAAAATCCCAGTCTTTGAAAAATGCTGCTTCAAATGACAGATTGTCCTAATAATTACCTTGGCATCTTGGAGGGAACAGGAATCAATATCTGACTGCACTGTTTTCGTGAGTGCGTTCAGCTCAGCAAATTTAGGCCTCTGGGCTCTTCTTGGCTGTTTTTGTTTCTTCCTAGTTCCCACTCTGACAGAGGTGAAAAGAGAAAGACGTACAAGAGAGTAGCTCACTATGAAAGTACTCAATTTAAGTACTTAGTTACTTTCAAATGAACATCAATAGGATTTTTGAGTATGTTCAAATATTATCCCCACAAAAAATTTGATGGGTCACTTTCAGCCCAAAGTTTGGGGGTGGTTCTTTTCTAATCATATCCACAACGCTAGTATCAATTATGAGGTAAAGAATGACAGATCTTATTGTACTCCTTGTTTTTGTTACTAATAATAAAACCTATAATATAAGGATACTATACATTGCACAGTAACTGTAGTAGGTGTACTCAGTATCTTTGTACCTCTTTGTCTGAGTGGAGTAAAAAGAAATGAGTAAAATGTGATGAGAATATTATGTAATAGTTCTAAATATAGCATTTGAATCATAATACTCCACAGCCCGACTGGTATACCTGAGTTTCTCCACTGTTAACACTGAATTAATATATTTTAGGAGATGTACTTTGTCTTTGAAAGAGATGCCAACTCATTTCATAACTTACCTATCTACAGAATAGTGCATAGGTGAGCAATTTAGTTGTCTCTGAGTAATAGAGTGTGTATTATGAATACACACCTAACTGGCAGCTATTAAATATTGCATATACAGTAACCCCTTCTGCTACATTATTCATTTAGATTTTAAGCTGAAATCCCTTTCTACCCTGACTTTGAAATAGGCTAAGTGCAGTTAGATTTTCCGTTTTTGTTGCTGGTGCACCGATAAAGACATGCCAGAGGATTGTGTGGAGGAGATATTAACCACAAAATGCTGCAGATGGTCTCTTCTGAAGAGAGAGAATATTAACATTCTTGGAGTGCATAAAAGGCTGAGGCTAATGTTTCTGTGTGTATGTGTATGTATCCTGTGTGTGCATACAGTATGTGTGTGTCAAGGCTGACAGCTTACTGCTGACAGCCTACAGCCTACAGACTACATTTTTGGATGTCCACACTCATATGCAGTGTCCAATTCAGATCATGATAGGTGCCTGGCTACCTTCAAACTCAGAATGGTGGATATGATAGAAATGTGTACAGATGTGTCATTTTGTCTACACTTGTCACTTAATACATCTTTGTTGTACATCTGTTCCTGTTTTGGAACAAGTTTGTGCTCTGTTTTCCCTGTCCTAGGTATTATTATCATAAGTAGTTTCAATGTTTTGGGGGAAAATAGGGCTAATTTATATTGTTCTTTTAATTTCCCATTTTCTCAAGCTGTAGTGGTAATTTTGTGGCTGTGGCGGCTAATCACTGCTGAATTAACAGGAAACACTGACTATCAATGCAGTTAGCATAATAGACTGTACCGCTGTGTGGTTGCAGGTGACTCCATCTATTTATACCCAAGAGATGTTACAGTCTACAGAGGAACGCCTGGCCAACACCAACGAGATGCACCCGCCCCGCATCCTGGAGCTGCTAGACATGAGCGAGACCACACATCATAAAGTAAATGGCAGCTACTGTGGTGGCAACTTAATAGCTTTTGCTTTGCTTTCACACATAATCAAATTCAAATATTATATATAAGGCTATTCTATTGTAGGCATTGTTAACTGCACAGATGACACCAATTAAACGTGGTAAACATTAGGGTGTTTCATGAATTTGCTGCTAGAAACTGATGTCAGTACAACACCATCAATAAGGCAGCCTACAGCAAAAGGTAAAAGTTAGACAGGAGTTTGCCATCACTACTGCTGTCTACAGACTTGCCTGACTTTCATCTTAAGAGAATGAAACCCTTGGGGAATCCATCGGAGTTTGAGTCCCAGCAAATGCTACATTTGGTTTTGACAAGCTGTCTCTTCACTACAAAAGACTTCAAGACCACAGGGATATATAATATACATAATTGCTTCTGTACATTCTTGTTCATGTCACTCTCAGCTTTGGACTATTTTTAGTTACACACACTCTAGGCCTATAGCTACTACACTTTGTTTAAAGATTGGCCTATTCCCCCACTCAGGTCAAAATGCAATTACCACCTATTGGCTCAACTAACATATAAATTCAGAATAATTAAAATATCTCTCATTGAAGGAATGCGTGTGATAGGCTTGACTGCAGAGGCAGAAAGTGTGTTCAGAAAGAAAAAGAAAACAATGCACTCAAACTTGTCATTATTTAATCATTGGTGTCCTGCATACAGTGCATCTGCTGTCTGCTAAGGTCATTTACACTGAACTGTTGCTGCTTCTTCTTAGTCAGCAGGGACTAATTGATGGGCAGAGGGCAACCAATGTGACTGAATACTATGTACTCTCATCTATATGGTAACGTTTTGTGAACTTTTGGAGAATTTAGAAGGTGTCTTACTCTCTGGATCGTGGATAGACAGATTTAGAAAATCCTTACTTCAGGTTGAGTTCATTTTCTCATACATATGATAATACCTGGGTAAGACAAAACAAATCCCATGCGGCTTTAATGTGTTTCACATCAAAGGAAAAAGACCAAAAAGTCAAAATGACAAACGCAGGTCATTCTGTGCCCAGGTCAACTGGGCACAGAAACCAGATGACGCCAAAACTCATCACAGAGGAGAATGGTAAAAAACAAAAAACAAAATGCATAACTGATGTGAAGGGAAATAAAATAATTTCCCTGAATCAGGGAAAGTCAGAGTGTGGTAGTGAGAGGGAGTGTGTGTAATGTGTGTGTGTGAATGTGTGTGAGTACGCCTTCAAAGAGAGAGAAGAAGGAAGGTGTGGTGTGTGTAATGAGAGAAAGTCAGAGGGATGGGAAGGGGAAGAGTGTGTGTTGTGTTATTGAGGGGAAAAAACAACTTCAAGCACTTCCATCATAAGATTGGAGACATTTCACTGGTTGTCACTTTGAAAAGTGTGTGTGTGTGTGTGTGTGTGTTGTGTTGTCAGTTCTCCTTGGTGGATATGGACCTGGCACTTTTCCAGCCCTACCCATCTGAGCTGGTCTTCCAGAACTTCACTCCTCCACAGACCTACAAGCTACCTCTACTCCTCCTCAACAATGACAAGGTCTGTGCAATTACAATGACAACATAGGCGCTGAACTGATGTTGATATCAGGACCTAGGAGAAGTACATCAATAAAAAAGAATAGTGCACTGACTGATACTATGTTTTGACTGCTTTGTCCATAAGTGCAGATAAAGGAGAGAGTGTGTATGTGTTTGTCTGACTCTGTTTGTTGTAGTGTGATGTTTGCAGGTTTATAAAGTGTGTGTGTGTGTGTGTGTGTGTATGTATGTCTGCTTGCTTGTTGATTTTTTTTTTTGTCAAGGTTTCCCGGCAAGTGAAGGTGGTGCTGGAAGACTCACAGTATTTCCATGTGGTCGGTGCAGAGGATGCGTCTAACAAGGTTGCACCAGGAATGGCCACCACTTTCATCGTTTTCTTCACCCCGCAAGAAAACAAGGTACCGGAGATAGGGAGAAGTTAGACTCGTCGGCAGAATTAGATTAGATCGCTATATGCTTTTCACACTACACTTAACCCCGGGCTAAGCAGCGTTTCACACTTGCATTTTTGAAAGAGGGATAACACCGCTTTTAACCCTGGGTTAACAAACCCTGCTACGAAGCAGGGTTAGCACCGCTTTTGTGGTGCTATCCCCGAAATGCGGTGCTAAGAACAATAGTGTGAAGCGTTGTGGGGTTAGAATGTAACAGGGGTTCGAATGTAACGGGTTAGAATGTAACGGGGTTAGAATGTAACAGGGTTAGAATGTAACGGGTTAGAATGTAACGGGTTAGAATGTAACGGGGTTAGAATGTAACAGGGTTAGAATGTAACAGGGTTAGAATGTAACAGGGTTAGAATGTAACGGGGTTAGAATGTAACAGGGTTAGAATGTAACAGGGTTAGAATGTAACAGGGGTTAGAATGTAACGGGTTAGAATGTAACAGCGAGTTAATCATTAGCATTAAACGTTAACCCGGGGTCTACAAGCTTACAGTGTGAAATCCTGAACACTGAATACCCGGGGTCAATTGTTAGCCCAGGGTTAAAGAAAACTAGTGTGAAACGTGAGATAAATTAACCCAGGGTTAAAGTTAACCCTGGGCTAACATATTCAAGTGTGAAAAGCCTACTAGAGTCACAGAGCATCATGGAGTATCGTGGTAATCTCCAGTGGCACACTTAAGAAGGCTGCCACAGAATTTAGATTTGATGAAGTTTTAATCATCTCTGTGGGGAAATTGGGTTGTTGCAGGAACAGAGAATAGGATATAGCTAAGAATAAGCCAATAGAGTGATAATAAATAAGCACACATACTAAATGTATTCAAAACAAATAATACAGCAAAAATATATACAGAACAAAATAAAGATACAGCGTTTTCATTGACAGATCACAGGTTAAGGCGGCGGCGTGTGATTGCCAGCTACTCCCAATATGGGAGAATAAATAAACACAAATGTGTAAATATTCATTATAGCTATTCCCTTGCAAAAATGAATATGAAAAATGAATACGTACAGAAATATGTGCAGAGCATGCAGATGTGCATCGTTAGCTATCATCTTGTAAATGGAAGTAATGCAGAAGTGAGAGAATTTTAATAATGTCATCGAAATGAGTGTTGTTTCATCCGTGGACACCCTATGAGAAAATTGGAATAGACAAACCAAACATTGCTGGATGGTTGAGTGAAGTGATACTTTTGCCATGGTAGCACATCAGCTTTCTCATGTACTATGTACTCAATGTATTATCTCATGTACTCAATGTATTATTTTCATGACAGCGTTATGAAAAGTTCACTGCCAGCCATCATATGTGTACCAGCCAAAAGACCGTTCAATAATGTCAATTTGAGAATCCATTCATATAGACGTACTGAAAAGAGGAAAGGCGGGGTCAGAGGGTTAAAGGTCAAGGGTCAGCCATTAGGTTACACAAGCACATCCTTTTGTCCTGATATTGTGCGTGAAAGTAAAAATTGAGACGCAAAGGTGAACATGACATGTAGGAATATTATGTTAACTGTGAAAACTGTGAACTGTTTTTTTTTTTTTTACGGTTTTGTTAAATGGTGTACACGAATGTACAAGAATAAAAAACTAACAACAACAACAATGGTGTACTAGCTTCGTGGTTGCCACAAAGCAGCTCATTTACTAAAGAGTGCCTATGCACACTTCACAGTTAGAATGCCTATTTTACCAGATACAAAAGGCCGAGACCTGCCTTTTGTATAGCTCTGCATAACTCACATCCAGGAAATAATGAGTCGTGTTTGACCCTCTGTGTGTATGTGTTTGTGTCTCCATCCAGGACTACCTCCACCAGCTGGTTTGCGTGACCGAGAGGGAGAGGTTTGAGGTCCCAATCCGTGCCATTGGGCCGCGGGCCATCCTCGACTTTCGTGACCAGCTCCATTTGCCCATCTGTCCAGTCAAAGCCTCCACACAGAGGACCCAGCTAGTCCGCAACATAGGAAACAGCCAGGCCAAGTTCCAACTACTCACACAGAGGTGAGCACCAGTAGGGGATCTATTTATGTTTACTGTATTTGAATGATTTTAATCATTCATTATGTTTTCCAAAAAGAAACCCAATCAGTCCTCATGTCTGATTGGCTGAGATACATTGGAAGCCACTGAAAAATACCCAATAAATACACTGTGACTGTACAACAGTCCATCAGGACTGTGAACTCTGACCTCACCAGGGCCCCCCACCAAGACACACACACTGCCCCTCTTATGCACACACACACTTAGGTAAAGACTACACATAATTTATAGTATATTACATTCATACAATTTCCCTTACTACTATATTTTCATTTCCAAAGTGCTCTTACTGTATATATTGTGTTGTTTTTTTATATAAGAGCTCTTACTGTAATTACTGTAATACTGTAAATATTGTGGTTTTTTTATTGTAAATACTGTGTACTGTTGCCTTTTGCACATTCCCGTTGAGCATTGCCACTTTTCATTTCACTACACGCCCCGTGTGTGTATGTGACAAATAAAGTTCTTGAATCTTGAATCTTGAATCTTGAATCAGTTCTTTTAAATTTAATAAGTCCTCTTCTCTTCGATCCCAGCCCCTTCTCAGTGACGCCCTCTGTTGGGACTCTTGGTGTAGGCGAGAGCATGCAGGTGACTGTGGACTTCAACCCCAGGACTATTGGAGACCACAGCCAGGACCTGCTGTTGCACTATCATACTGGTGAGAAAAATACAGGGCTCTGATTGCTCATAGTGCATGCTTTACCAGTTTATAAAGCAGGTAGTAACGACCACGGTTTTTGATTGGCCAAGAGACAATTGTACAGTGGCATCATTTCATGATAACCCAGAGCTGTCATGGATTATTCATACCTGTCCTAATATCAGTGTCCAGATTAATGTTACTGTAGAAATGTTGACTCCAATCGCTGAAACTGTTACGATCGTGTTAACAGGACCCAAGCGCAAACTACAGACACAGAGACGTAGGTAGAGAAAAACCAGGTTTTACTGGGGAATTAGTACAGAGAATGGCAAGCTGGGGAGAGGGGCTGGTGCAGGAGCGGGGTAAACGGAGCTGGGAGACAGGCAGACAGGACGACAGACAGGCAGGCAGGGTAGACAGGCAGTGGTAGGTCGGCAGGCGGGGAGTCAGGGAAGGAGACTGGATCTGGACACAGGATAACAGGGTTAGTCAAAGGCGTAGGAGAAATGTTTCGGCCAAGAAACGAGACTGACGGGGCAGTACAAACAACGATCTGGCGATGAGTGGAGTGATAAGTGGTGGTGATGACTTGATGGACTGCAGGTGTGAGAGGCAGAGCAGGTGAGAGAGAGGTGGATGATGAGCCAGGGAGGAGCCGGAGTCTGGAGCCACGCCCACCAACACATACACACAAACACAGACGGAGACGGACAGGGGCCTGTTCCAAGAAGCAGGTTCAGCAAACTCTGAGTCTAACCCTGCACTCTGAGTTGATTCATTCCGAGATGGCCAAGTCTGAGTTTTCGGTTCCAGAACGGCTGATTTGAGTTAGTTCAATCAACTTTGAGTATGTTCACCTTGAGTTAAGCGCGTGCGCGACGACAATAAAAAGCCATCATCAATGGAGGTCCGATACTACGATTCACCATGGCAACCAGCAAGCAGAAGGGTCGTAAAGGAGAGGGAATTGGCGTGGGAGAGAATCGCTGCCTGAGTCAATGCGTACGTTTGAATGCAGCAGTATATTCATTTAACATTTAACCACACTTTCTTATAATATTACCTACATGTGAGAAAGTGGTGGAATGGTATTGGAAAAAAAATATTTTCATTTAGGTGCAATCCCACAGGCGCAAAGCGCACTTGGCAGCAGCTGAAAATGAAATATAAAAACATTCCAGTCATTTAGCAGAGGCTTTTATCCAAAGCGACTTACAAAGGCTATGTGGGGATCGAACCCACAACCCTGAGACTGAGAGTCTCCTGCTTTACCAACTGAGCTGTCTGGGCCAGACATACTTCAAATGGTGTACTTGGGGCGGCAAATTAGAAAGGCAGATCTAGAAATTTAATTACTGGAACATAAGTTAGAGGTGGGTGCATGGTCACAGGTGAGATGTGTTGTTTTAACAATATAAAAATACTAACTGTTGCTTTTGTATTTGTAGGAAATAAAGAAGACCAAATGAAAGGTGTCTTTATTTGACTGCTCGGGGTGGTGGTAGCTTAATCCGTGAACTGTAAACGGCATATTATATCTCGGACAGCTCTTCCATCCTGGACATAGAACATCTAATCGGGGTCTCAAAATCCTCTCCCGACGTGAGGCTATGCGAATTACTTCCGCTTGAATATCGATCGGGTTACCGAGGAAAGGACACGCCATGTCCGACAGCTGCTTCAGGTTCAGCAGAGGGAGGAGACAGGGAGAAAGTCAGGGTTTGTTCAAGAAAACCTGCCAGCGAGCAGGTTAGGTTCACAGAGTCAGTTACCATGGTAACTGAATCAGAGTTTGAGTTAGCTCTCTTTCTGGAACGGAAAACCCAGAGTTTCCCTCATCTCAGGGTTAACAAACTCAGAGTTTTCACTAAACCCGCTTCTTGGAACAGGCCCCAGGTAGAGAGACTGCTAGGAGGCAGAAGTGGAGGGCGTGACAGAAACAACACAAGAAATATTGACATCCAATTTCTTGTTAACATCTCAGTCTTCCTCTACAGTAATTTATTTATTTGCAGGCTTTCAGTGTCAAATCCATTGTAGTGCACATTCACTAGCCCACTATCTAGCAGTAGTTTCATGTTTATCTGAATCCCGGATAGTAATCTAGTTTCATTTGTTGCAGCGTGTTATACTGCTGCTTGGTGTCGAGCCTTACAACACCCATGTCGATAATACAGGGTAACCCACAGCCTCTTGGTCATTATTGCTGAACTATAACGCAACATCAGCAACTCTCGTCCAGTATGTTGTTTTCAGACACTGGTGCATTCTTTCTGGCAATAAAATGCTCTGAGCTGGTACACTCAAAATGACTAGGACATAGAGGGGAGGCAATGAGTTTTCAGATGTTCCCTCTCTTTATCTGTCTAACTGTGTTTCTCTCTCTCTGTCCTTCTCCATTTCCGTCCTTTACTTCCTTATATTTGAATAATAATGTATTATATTTGATTTTACTTTTCATTTGGTTTCATCTAATATGTGAGCCTGTACTGATTTGAAGTTGATCCAAAAATCTGCATTATTATCTTGTGATAATATCAATATGGCATCAATATATCTGTTTTTTTTTTTTTGTAACACACACACACACACACACACACACACACACACACATGCAAACATGCACCCACACAGGATGACACATTCAAACTACAAAATAAGTGTTGCCTCCAGATAATACATCAGTGTCCCATTATATCTGTTTTGGCCTAGCGCACACAACACACACACACACACACACACACACACCACACCACACACACACGCAGACTGACATGTTCAAACTACAAAAGGAGTTTTGCATAAAGATAATCAGCAGCATCAAATGGAGTGGAACTAAAAGGATGAATGTGTTTACTATAATCACTGAGGTAAACACCATAATAAGATTCTCTTTCTGCAGCAATGGTGACCCTGAAGCAGAACAGGACTGCTAAACCGGGCCCATCATTGCCACACGCACACACACATGCACACTCACACTCACACGCACACTAAACAATGGTTCATTTCCTCAGCCCAGCTCAGAGTTTAATGATAATGGCTGGCGGACAGGCATTTACTATAGTACGATGAAAAGCACCGGTTTGTTTCGGTGTATCATTGTATGTGTGTGTGTATGTGTGTGTGTGTGTGTGTGTTAGTGTTTTCCATGCATAGACCTATCTGTGACAGCCCAGCAGAAATAGATTCCCAAGGTAATCCAATTAACTTCTTATTGTTTCCTTTCTTATTGTGTCCTTTCTGCGGTTTGATTTAAACCTACAAAGTTGTGGGCAATGCTGTATGTGCGAGTGGGACTATGACTAGTTAGTATTGAGGGATTTGGAATAATCCCTTAAACTTTGATTTAGCTGATGGGTAGATACAAGGTACTCTGGAGTTTGGCAATGAAGTCAGAGGTGAGATAACTAATGGTAATGAGAGGAGAATCTATAAGGCCCCTAGGGACTGATGCTGTGAGGCTGGTAGGGATTCAGCCAATTATTGTGGCCTATTGTACTTGGCTAAACTCAATGCAGCTTTCTCTAAGGGGCTGCTAGCTCTCCTCTCCTCTCTCTCCTCTCCTCTCCTCTCCTCTATATCTGCAGCTCGAATTACTTATCAGATTACATCTTAATGGGTTTAATATAGATAGTAGTCCACCGGATATCACTATGTCACTGGGGGTCTGTGCTTGGAATGGGAGTAATGCACATGTACAGTAGACTACTATAAAGTATCACTTGAAAAGTGAAGTGTGATTACCTCCGGAAGACCACTGTGCCATGGTAAAAAGTGACATGAATAACACAACACAGCTTAAGTGTGTTCAATGGTTTATAACGTTGATACAATGTCACCTGCTCTTGTTTATGGCCTGGCTTCAATGAATCAGTACTCAGCACAGTACAATGAACTAATCTATCATTCATCATATTATTTTATGAGCTACCCTATGAATGTTTGCTTATGAAATATTTGCTGTGGTGCAAACTGATTGGGCTTAGGCTATCAAAATGTGCTTATTTGCTTATCTTTTAAACACTATTGTTAGTGTTTGAGGTGATTCTTTGGTTGCTACCCGCTCTTGTAGTTTTTCAGCCAGTGGTCACAACTTTCAGAGTGGCCTTGGTTGCACTCACAAGTAACCAGGATCCTTAACATCAAAGGCGAAAAGACGAAGCTCTTGACTTTTGTTATACACACACAAGGGGATCAATTAAAGGTAAAGGAAAAGCTGATGAAAAACATCAGGTCGTGGCTTTTATCCTATTCATCTAAAATTGCCTGAGATGACTTGGGGCTAAATCTGATCAAAATCTTAATGTTTTATTATCATAGTCTGCCCCAATTTGAACATCCTACACAAGTTTACAGAAATCATGTCACAATCCTTTCAATTTTATGAAGAATCTCGACCGAATACAATGAGATACCGGTAATATTACTAAAACTAACACTGAAGTTTTCAGTGCAATTTAGTAGCAATTAAGCTTAGTTTAGCAAACCAGACTAACCTTGCAATGTGGTTTGTCGTGGCAGGAAGTGAGCTATCATTCGTATCTACTCCAAGCCTAAGTTTCATGACTAATTGGGAAGTAATCTGCATAAAAACATTGGCAGTTGGCCTCGAATCCACTCATCAAGGGGAGTGACAAAGCCAAATGAAAACAGCATTCACAAACGAGATGCTCCAATCAGGACAAAATCAACTTCCTCTTTATCGACCCTAGTTGGCTGCATCAAAGTAGCCTCGCAAGCTAATTTCAACTATGCAGTTCCCTAAAGGTTTCTGCAAAACTTATCATGGCAAAGTCACCTTGGGAAAGTAGTGATTGCGTGTTTATGATTGGATAATGCTGGATAAGAGTTGAAATGGCCTAAACTCTTTTGAATTTAGATTTAAATTCATCCTGTTTGAGTTTATCATTTAATTATTACGACGCCATTCCCCAGAGGCGAGAGCTGATAAAACATTATGTGTACGTCTCTTTGACGGTGATTGTTTTGAGTCACAAAACTTTTATCTTGAGATACTATAAAGCAATTTTAGACTCACTCCGTCTCTCTGTGTGTGGTGTTTTGTTTGTTTTTCTATTTGTGCGTGCTGTTCATTAATGTGTTCATTATTCTCGACCTGTGTGCCTGACCTAAGGGAGCAGAGGTGCTTTATGGTTGCATAAACAGGCAGGTTCGCTGAAAGAGTGGCAGCATTAAGCTTTTATAATGGGAGGGCCAGCCCAGGTCCAGAGCACCACTTACAGCCCATCAAGAGAGTATCATTTTTAATTTAGCACCTTTCTGTGTTTCCCTCACTCTCATGTATGTTTCAGGTCAGCCTGCTGCACAAGGCTCTACTCTGCTCAGGAGCCATTGGGCGCTCTGGCATAACCTGACTGACATAGCCTGTGTGTGCATGTATGTGTATGTTTGTGCATCAATTTGCACATCCACCTAATGTTCAGGCATGCATATACTTACATGCTTTAGCAGGTCTCGACGGCTTGTGTTGTTTACATCCAATCCAACTGCACAACAATGACATAGTACTCACTTAAGGTGGGTGTGCATCTTTATTTCACATGGTGTCAGTCAATATTCTTGTTCTGTCATAAAAGTGAATGGAGACTTGGAGCTGCTCCAGTACTCCCCACAACACACACACACACACGCACACACAAACACCTCCTCCGTCACTGCTGCTGATTTAAATGAGAGGACAGACAGCTCTTAGGGGCTGCTGAGGCATCTGCTTTGACGAGGCTATAGCGCTGAGGGGACTTCAGCAGAGCAGCCTTTTAGAAAAGCAGACACACTCAAATGCAAGAGCAAGCGTGTGCGCTCACACATACACACACACTGCAGAGCTGCTTTTTGTGCTGTAATCAAAGGTAGTGGAGGGGGTTGAGAAGTTCTCTCGCTGTGTACTTAGAGAAATTATGGGAGGAGAAAGAGAGAGGGGAGGAGGCTTGTGGTGGTGGGGGGGTTAGATGACGGTGATGAAAGCTTAGCAATAGGCTACAGCTCTCCCTGCCTGTCAACTGCTGTCATAGCATCAGGATGCCGAGGGATAATTGCTTCCCTCTCAGCATCCCCCAGCTCTTCTTTCTCTCGCTCCCTCATTTCCTTCCATCGCTCATCCTCTGTCCTCTCTCTCTATTCTCTCTTCTTCTCCATCAGATGATATCTCACAGCTTTGTAGTTTTTCTAGCTGAGTGAAAACAGCTGGCCTTTCTGTGGAACTAAGCCAGTGTTTTCTGTTTTCTCTCCAGCTCTTTCCTCTCTCTCTCTCTCTCTCTCTCTCTCTCTCTCTGCCTATGGGTCCATGATGAAAATCTCAGTGAGAATCAGCCCGGTGGAAGTAAATCTAGACTCTCCCTGAATTGTAATATGTGTTCTTACTGTAGGGCAAGCATAGCTTATAGATTTTAGCAGCTTTCATTCTTCACAGTCTGGTTTGTTTTATCTCTCCTCCGGGACTGGGGTGAGTTTTCAGTGCAACCAAATCAAGTAAATAAATAGGTCTGCAGTAAATAGGTCACGTTGGGAGAGCTTTCCTGCTACTATAGTATTAATATTACTCAGAAATGTGGAGGACAGTATAGTCCGAGGTCCCAATAATCATCACTGCACACTGTCCTTAAAGCTTAGGGATGGCTAGGAAAGCTGTCATGGTCTAGCCCCATCTGCATGGAATATAGCAGGAACATTTGAAGCTTAAGAGCATAATAACATTTAAAGCAGTTTTATTAGGACTGTGGAAGCTGAATCTATTGACAACTGCTTTGATTACGTTGACTGTGTTAGAGTTGTTCCACTGTTGCTGTTCTGTTTCTTTGTCACTGTCTCTGTCTCATTCTCTCGCTCTCAGTTTTTCTGCTATTGTCTGCTACTTCTAATGAAATGTGTTTATTGATTTTTCTGTCTGAAACGGAAATGCGCTGCTGGCCAGGTCGCCCGTGGAAAACAGATTCTTGATCTCAGCGGGACTGTCCTGGTTAAATAAAGGTTAAACCAACAAAACAAATCTCAAGTTCATTTGCTAACAATGAAGCAGTCATTCTCAACTATTTAATAAGTTTGATTTGGCAACCTGAACTTTGAAGAAGATGAAATAGTTGAACTATTTCTACTACTAAATTTGAATTGAGCCCAACTGTTTTTCTTTATCCTGAGTGTGGCAGGGAGGCATAGTGGTTAGAGAGACTCTCCTGTAAGCTGCCGTGTTGAATCCCTGCAGCAGCCAAAGTTGTGTCCTTGAGCCAAACACTGAACCCCTACCTGCTCTCTCATTGCTTCGGATAAGAGTGTCAGCTAAATTGTAATTGTGTATGCGCTGCACTCCAGTGCTGCTCAGGTTCACTTTAGCCCTTATTTAAAGTTAATGGGCCGACACAAACAAGGCTAGAGACAACAACTGGACTGATTGGTTTTTCTCTCTCTTGTGTATTGTTTCTCTGAGTCGTCCTCATCCCAGTTGGATTTGCACCAAGTGTTGTTTGATGTCACCATGGGAACCAGCCTGTGAGGTGTGTGTGTGTGTGTGTGTGTGTGTGTGAGAGAGAGAGTCAGTCCACTGATTTTTTCCCCCTGTAAAACCTGATTCAACTTTCTAATCTTTGGCCTGTTGCAATCAACAGCCACAACAATGCTGTCCTGACTCCAAAATTACCACCCCAGTGAGTTTACTGTGCTCCTATGATGTCATTTGTCGCATTAATCTCCTCTATTTCAGTCTATTTAAATCTTTGCGGCAGTCATTTTTACTGTGCACTTTATGTGAAGGAACTATGGGATAACATAAAATGGAGATTTTGCAGAGTAAATAATGGCCCGACTCCATGATAGACAGGCTAGAGACAGAATAATCAACCAGATTTGATCTGCAATAAAAAATTGCCTATTGGATTCATTGAACTACTGGACTGCCTGCATTTCATTTTGCACTCAGTTTGCATTTCTGGCATCTGTCTTTATTAAATAAAAAGCACACATAGTATGCACAGCAGAAACACATTGAGAAGCCAATAGAGTTCAGAGTCCAGAGAACCAAATATTCAGCATAGAAATAATTGGCAACAGAAATAAGGCCGTTCCAGCCACAGAAACACACAATAGTGCTTTGATCTTTGATTACCGCAATTGGCTGTTCTAAAGAGCTGTCATAGTGTGTGTGTGTGTGTGTGGGTGTGTGTGTGTGTGTTGGCAGCTTATTGTGCTATAAAATTGTCCTTTTGTGATTTCAACATCAGCAGGTATGGCTTTGCAGCATAGAGACTAGGGAATTAAAAACATGTCAGGGAAACCCTGCCTCATATGTGTTGCTACAGCTCCACTCCTCCTGATTTGAATGTAAACAAACACTCACTAAATTTTCATAGGGCCTTGCCCTGCTGGTGGCTTTATGCAAAACTTGATTTTGCATCTTATTTTTATTGCTGGTTATTGTTGCTCTTTCTCCTACTGTTGGAAGCATGTGTACTGAGATGGTGTCACCTTGTTGCTACCATAGAGACTCATTAGTTGTCCTTTTAACCCCTTAAGACTTTGTCTCTCTCATGGCTAGTGGCTTTGAAACCTTTTTCTCTGAAGACCCACATTTTCAAAATATGTTTTTTATGTTGTTTTGTGTTGGTAATCTTATCTAGTTAATATCAAATTTCCCTTGGTTTTAGTCTACTACATTATTGTTTCTACCTTTCATATTTATTTCAGCCCAATGTACTTTGCATTGCCTGGACTCAAAGAGGCTTTGGCAGCATAATAGAGGCAGTCGTTTTGGATGCCAAGTTCTCCAGGATAATTTGAGGGGTATTTTAATCGCTCTGCAACCCTCCTTCTGATCCTGATCCAGTCTTTGAAAACTAGTGCTATACAGAGTGTGTCCTTGACTCCATTGTGTTTTCCCTATTCTCCCTGACCACATTAGGCCAGATTCCCAAAGGAACAGAGGGGCTGCTCAGTGGCCAGAATTCTAGTTGTACTGGGGAGCTCCCAGGTGGGAGTGTGTACTGCTGTGCCCCTCTTCTTGCAAAATACTCCTCTTGGGCATTGCTGTAATTAAGAATGTGTTCAAAGTCAGCTTGCCTGGTTAAATAAGGGCTAAAAAGGAAACCATGAGTCTAGTCCTCTTGATGTATGTATTTCTTCAAAAGTGAGACAAGAAGAAAGGACCCATGAAATTGAGAAAACACTTCTGACAGACTCTTCACACTTTTAACAAGATTGTCACACATAGTCACACCCTTGTCAATACGGTCAGTACGGTATATAGTATATACTTATATACTGCACATAGCCTCAGTCTGGAGTGTCAAGCCAATAATGCCCCCACCCTCTACCCACTCTTCATTCATTAATGGAGTTAGAGGAGCGGAGAGAAAAGAGGTAGAAGATAGAGTTTTTGAGAGAGACATAAAATAAACCATATCTAGGCCCATTGTCAACAACAGACAATAATATTTATAGTCATAGCCTCACTGTCCAAGATGAATAAAATCCAATCAGAATTTGGGCCTGAGGGTATGCCATTTATTGCTGTTCTACATAATATCCCATCACTCAAAGTACTATACGCCCCGTCCTTCTTAAAGCTGCAAATCTAGTTAAAAAAGTACATTTTATGTATTTTTTCCCGCAGTTTTTCGCCATCCTTTTCACCTTTACTTCCTTCTTTCCTTTCTTCCATCCTTCTCTCCATCTTTTAATGTTAAGGATAATCTTTGATTAATCTTAGCATTCGTAGCCTCAAGGACTTAAGGAAATGAATAAGCAGAGTCAAAATAACCCTCACTGGAATCAGTGTTGTCCTTCATTAAGAACAACAGCAAAATCAAGCTCCCATCCCGTCTTTTTCTCCTTTTTCAACCTTCTTCTCCTTTTTCTCCTCTTCATCAGTAAGTTTCCTCTTTCCTCCTTCTTTCCACCCTCCATCCTTCCATTCTTCCTTTCTACTTGAATTGTTTTGTGATTCAAAATGAGACTTCTCAAACCATCATTATTCAGCCACCTATCTTGCCTTCCTTTGACCAAACATGTCTTTGTCTTGCCTTTTACCTTTTTAGTTTGTCCTTTTTTCTTTTTGTTGTTAATATACAATATCACTTCCTACTACTACACTGGACAAGAACAATAGTAGCGTGTGTCGTAGCTGGGAACCTTTCACAGGAAGCACAACAATTAGGTGCATTCATAGGCACCATTCTATACAAAACAATGAAAAATGTGTCGTTTGGCCTCAAAGTGTTCTGTAGTTTGCTTCTCTGAGCTAATTGAACGCTCTGCTAAGTCAGATTTAAAAAGTGAGAAATTGGAGGGCAGATTTGCAGTTTCAAAAGGGGAGGGGACACATCAACACATGGACACCAAAGAAGTCCTTTCACCATTTCAACAAATATGTATTATTGTTAGTAATTACATTATTGGCCTAGCTGTAGACATTATTTTTGAGTGGTTGGATGTGATATCCTGATGCAGTCAGCCTGTCAGCTAGACATTGACAAACCAACTAGCGTCGCGGGTCGCAGTGGAGTGGTAGCTGAAGCACTCAAAGTCCACTTGCTCAGTTCAAGCCAGTATTGTATGGCTGATACAGTATGTCTGGAATTCATTTCAGCTTATGACTCAGTGAAAAATAATGTATCATTATTCTTCTAGTCTGTTCAGAAGATGCACTTCACTTGGATAAGGAGGTTTCTCAGCTCATACAGTCCTCAATAGCCTTTGTTTTCACCTTCTAAGGTCATGACCCAGTTTGGAAACCACTGGCCTGGTCTCTCCTTGGGATATCTGTCTGTGCGTTCCTGCATGCATGTGTGTTCCTGCCTGCGTGTCCACTGTTTTTGCATATGTTCTGCTCAGGTGAAGATGTGTACATCAGCTTGTACGGGGCCTGTGAGGAATTGAACGTGCATCTGGAGCCTGACTCTGTCCTGTTGAAGAAGACTTACATCTCCCTGGCCAACGTACACACCGTGTCCCTCGCCAACAGGAGTGATATCCCTCTCCGCTATTGTTGGAAAACCTGGGCCAGCCAGCAGGAGGAGGACCTGTATACACTGAGGTACACACACATGCACACAAAATGCTTAAACACAAACAATACAGGAATATGACTTCATTTGATTTGTTTTTTTTCCAGGCTTCTTAGACAAAACAATTTCCCTATTATTTCCCTATCAAATCCCTCACTCCCTAATCCCAAGGACAATAACTGGTCCCAGGTTGGACACCATTGCACATTATTTTGATGCTATTTGAATTGGCACGCACGAACACACGCACACACACACACACACACACACACACACACACACACACACACACACACACACACACACACCACACTTCCAGACAGAGAGGGGCAGTACAGGCTTAGCTACCATGAGCAACTATAGTATTAGAACCCCTCTAATGTATTTCTTTGTACCGAGACATTTGTTGCCAGAAATAGCTCAGGTGTCTGTCACTGTATCTCTGTTGGCAAGTCCTTGTTCCTCTCTCTCTGGTCTCTCTGACCCTCTGTATTTCTCTTCTCACTTTGTTTTTCTCTCTCTCCTTCCCTCCCTCCCTCCCTCCCTCCCTCCAGAGAGAGCTCCGAGCTCCAGCAGAAGGAGGAGGAGGAGAAGGAGCGGTTTCTGTTTGAGTGTGGGTCCGACCCCACGGTGCTCCATCGCCTCCCGCTGCTGTCCAGAACATTCCAGGAGCGCCGACGCCAGACCACAGAGGACCACCTCGCGGCCCTCTCACACAGCTGCTTCACTGTTGAGCCAGCGGTGTGTTTGTGTGTGTGTCTGTGTGTGTGTGCCTCTTTCTCTGTCTTTGTCTATCTCTCTCTTCTCTCTCCTACTCTCCCACTATCCCTTGACTAATTGTTTTAATTGTTTACCTTCGTTCTGCCCAAGGTTTTTGAGGCTCGTTCATCTTTTCCCACACTCAGCTCTGACCTGCCTTTAATCTTTAGTGTAGCCCAGCATAACTCCACGTGTCCAGTTACACTCTGGATCTGGTCCTTAACCCTTTGCTGGGGCAGGTCTCCCTACTTGCTACTTCACCTGCGCTGCCTCGCTGCTGTCAGGGACTAAATGAGATTCCATTGTGGTTCTCCTGAAAAGATCATATCTGAGATTGGATCTGTCACAAAGATTCAGCTCTGTTGTGCCCATGCATATTCAGCTTGTCTCCTCAGTGACAGGAGGGTCATGGTCTGGGCCCTTTAAGCCCAGGGATCCTAAGGTAGTCTGACCTGTTCTGACATCACTGTCGCCCTTTTCTGCCAACGCCTCCTCAGCTCGGAGAGAGAGAGAGAGAGAGAGAGAGAGAGAGAGAGAGAGAGAGAGAGAGAGCAGAGAGTCTGTAGGCCGAACAGTCTAAACACAAACTTGCTGTAGACAGAGTAGAGGGCATTTGAGAGAAATGCTCAGCAGTCTGCACACGTGCACGCACACACTCACACACACACACACACACACACACACACACACACACACACACACACACACACACACACACACACACAGCTGTAGAGAGAGTGCAAAACATTGCAGAGCCACTGGTCATTTCGACACTCTGTCCTGACTCTCCTGTGCTAATGAATGACTCCTCCTTTCTATTTGTAGCATTATGCAGGATATTAGGTAGAGCTAGTGGGGGGGGGGGGGGGTGGCGGGGTGGGGGGGGTGAGGGGTGAGGGAAAAGGACAGGGAAAGTGACGTTCAGTGCTGTGTAGGTATGTGTGTGTGTGTGTATATGTGTGTGTTGCAGGCTGCCAACAACATACACTCAAAACATCAGGAAGACAGTATGGTCCTATTCATGTGTGTGTAATATCCACTGTGTATAAAGTAACTTCTCTTCAATTCTGTCTGTCTTTCTGCGGTCCAGGAGGGTGAAATATGGCCCAACACCACAGCAAAGTTCAACATTGTCTTCAAGCCTCAGGAGGCCAAACTCTACCAGCACACCATATACTGCGATGTCATAGGTCAGTGCCTGGAAGACACAACAGTCAGTCAAGTTTCAGATATGTACACAATTCCCTGGGCCCGACACAGGACAAGCACACTGTACTGCTAGCTCAAATGGGATGCTTTGTACTCTGTCTTTCCTCCGCTGCTTTGATGTTGAAATCAAAGCATCAAATTAGATTAAGTCTGGGTTCTTGTTTTCTATTTCGGGATCTGCCTGTCGGGATTTAAATCAGAGCACAGTCAGTTATTATTAGGGAAGTGTTGTGGTTTGTTGAGGTGTACTAAGTTTCTAAATTCATTCAAAGCACACTTGCTCTAAGGATCTTGTGTAGTTAAGCAGTGGAGGTGGGGTTAATCTTGGTTCTGGGACTGTCAGTCCTGATTTTATTCCCAGTGTCATTCCTGCTATCTTGTTGACATAAAATGTCTGTTGCTTGGATGGACTTGGTCATGTGCCATGACCTTTGGGTTAGCTATGCCCCAATAACCATGAATGTGTTTGCTTTGTGTGAACAGTAAGGCCATTGGATTTTTTCCTACAGAGTAAGCGGAAGAATTTGTGCTAATGTTTGCCCTAAGTGTAATAACTTGACATCAGCCTCATAGCAGCAACAAAAAGAACAAAAAGTACTGCTTGTGTCTTGAGCAGATAAGCCCACTGTGTACAAGAGGACAACTTTTTTCTTTTGTTTGTTTCATCCTTTAACCTCACCATGGGATTGATTCTTTTCATCACTCTGAGCAGACAGTCGACCCTTTCTGTAAATCTATACCTGGGCTGTCTCATGAAAGACATTGATTCTCCATCTCTCAATGGGCATCTGTGCAGATAAAGGTTAGATATACATGTCTGGGTAGCAAACAGTGTCCGTCTGTTGGGTTATTGCCAGAGGAGAACTGTTCCTCTCAATTTCAGTTCCCTTCTCCCTCACTAGAATGCTGTATGCCATTTGGTGGATGCTTTTTAACCAGAACACCTTGCACCACTATAGTGCATACATTTTCTATGGGTTGCCAGAGTGCAAATGGAACCCATAACTTTGGCTGTGTTGGTCCTCTGCTCTACCCACTGAACTACTCAGGATGTGTAAATTGTTACCTGATCTCATTTTCATATTAAACACAATGCAGTCATAGGGCATCAATATATCCATCTCATGCCCAGTGGTAGAAAAAGGTTGTTGGAAGATTTGCATTTGGCCTCCATGTGTGTCTCCTGAGCCGGAGGCCAGATTTACATTCATTTCCATGTTTTCAGAGGCAGGTGATGACCTGAGTGGAGAGCTACTTGTCTCAGTATTTCTGAACTGATTGTTCACATTGCACAAAAACCCTCACAAGCTTAGGATACATCTCACATCTCCTTCAATATGATGTCAGAGGGAGAGATGGAAAGAGGGTGTGGCATTGCAAAATGTGGACCTATCTAAACTTTATTATCCTATTGCACTGGTAGATAATTTTACAGGTTTCAGAAGACTTTCGGTTCATTCATTTCATTTGATTCTAAAATGAAACTTTTAAGACAGTTTCATCATCTTCAAGTAAATGCATTCACTGTTAACTTTCGATTCGTCACTTCCTGTGTGTCGAGACGTTTTCCCACCAGTGACTATACCCGATACCTGAAATAAATTTGGGCAAATACGGCTAATCTACGGCATTGCAATTAAGGGGGAGGGAAAGCTTGATAACACAAGTGAATTTTCATATAAAAATCTTGCCAAGTGCAGTATGTCTTGGAAGACGTGGAAACTGAGAAGAAACGTCTTATCTTTAGTCCTCATTGAACATACATAAGAAGTGTTATTTTATGTTAATGCCTATTTTTGACGTTGATGTTGATGGTGTATCTTCTTCTGTCCTTGTCTCTGCCTCCATGTCTTTCTGTTTCTGCATCTTTCCCTACATTGGTCTCTGTCTCTATGTCTGCATTTAGGCCGCGAGTCTCGGCTGCCTCTGACAATCAAAGGGGAGGGAATCGGACCCAAACTCCAGTTCAACTATAACCTAATGGACATGCAAAACGTATTCATCAGTGGCAGTGATTGTTATGAGGTAGGAGAGGTGTAGCCCGAGGGCCAGTAGTGTCCCTTCAGAAATATATCAATTAGGATATCCTGGTGATTCGGTGAGCTAAGGTGTATACCATGTGTTACTAATACTGTTGGTTTGAAACCAGCGGGCAGCCTGTGTGTGTTGCATGCCATCCCTTCTCTCTTCAGTCTTTCCATGGCTGGTTCTATAATTGATCCATTTGTCCAATGTTCAAAGAAATGTCATATATTAATTAAACAAATGATTAAAATGTGATGAATTGTTTTTTAGTATTGGAGGAACCTTCAATAAATCCACTCTTGACCCTAATTGATAACAAATATTAAGAAAAACAAGAACAAACCTTACAGTCCTCACAGTGTTTTCTTCCTGAGGAAATGGCATCATGTGATGCAGGTTACATGCTTTTGGGACAAACTATTTCTTATTGGGAAGAGGCTTTTTGAACGGATAACTTAGTTGACAATGATTTCTTAGGCATACATAAAATGTGTTATTTGTCTGTCATGATGATGAAAGCAATTTATAAATGAGTTAATTTTACTGTTTTTTGGCTAGAAGGTTGTTGTGATTAAAATAGGACAGGAAATATGATATGATATGATAAAATAAGGGCAATGTCAGGATCCTGTATCTGTTGATCCTTATTACTATAGTAACTATTATTATCCAGGTGCTGGTGTCCAACAGAGGTCTGATTGATGCCCCCTTCAGTGTGACCAGCCCCAACACCACGTTTGGCCGCTGTTTCTCCTTCAGCCCTGCGGAGGGCATTGTTCCCCCTGGGGCCTGCCAGGTCCTGGAGGTCACCTTCCACAGCTGCACCCTGGGAACCTTCTCTGAGGACTTAATGCTCGCCGTCAAGGGACAGCCTCAGCCCCTCACCTTGACCTTCAGGTGATGTTAGTTACCATAATAAGCATCAGGTAACCCCTTCAGGTTTCTTATTTACCATAGCCTTCTCGCCTCGACTGTTTTTGTTTAGTTTCTATAGCAGTGTTTTTAAAACTATGGCTTGTTTCCAATTTAGAAACAAACTTGTTACAATTTAGACATTTAGCTGATGCCCTTATCTGGAATAACCTCCAGTACAACCATAGAATACCTTTCACTTTCCACTCCACTCAATTGTCAAAGAAATCCTCAACTCCCTATCCTCTCATGTGAGTGTTTTTAAAGCATTCTAACATGCATTTGTCTCCTGTTTTCAGAGGTTGTGTCGTTGGCCCTACTTTCAACTTCAATGTTTCAGAGCTCAATTTTGGAGATGTGGCCTTTGGTGAGTTTCTAGTTTTTTTCTGGTCAGTAGTAGTAGTAGTTATAGTAGAGATTAACACTGAATTTTTAGCAAAGGAAACACACAACAGGCCAGCTATACGTGCTGCTGTCACTAACTGCATGAACTTTGCTTGTCCTGGATGGATGTTTGAATATTCTAGCTTGTATGTATACATTTCTCAAAAATGACTTTTCTCGATAGCATCTAAAATCTTATTCTCTGATTTTCCTATAGACCTTTGTGGGAAAAGTTGAATTCACATCCAAAGTAATCGGAACATAGAGCCAAATCATCAAACAATGATTTGCTGTCCAAAAACTTGTAAATTCAGCTTACTTGGATCTGTCGTTTTGTGTTACGAATGGCAAAAATGCCCTGTCAGCAAAACTAAATATGCAGTAGTAAGCTTTTCAATTTGTCTCATCCTATTGGCTCAGGTGGTCAAGGCACATACTGAATACTCTTAAAGTCATGGATTCCAATCTGAATCACAACCTTTGTTGCATGTTCTCCCCTATCTGCTTTATTTCCTGCCTCTCTCTGTGTACTATTCAATAAGGGAGAAATGCAACAAACATATTCCCTTTAAGAATTGCCTTCAGCAGCAAGAAATGTAAGATAGGCAGCCACCTAAATAATTTCTATGTAGAATAGCTCTTCCTAATCACAACATGGCAGTTTGTGTTAATGTAATTTACTGCAGAAAAAAGGTATAGAATTGTAGTTTTTTGTAGCGGGGGCTGTACCTTTTTGTCTTAGCAACAAAATGTGCCAAAATTTCTTCCTCGCTCTCTCCACTTTCCTTTCTCTGTTCTTCTCATTTCCTCCATCTTCCTCTCCCTCTCTCTCTCTCTCTCTCTCCAGGCTTCCCCAACACATTTACCTGTACCCTCTTTAACACTTCCTTCGTGCCCATGACATTTGCCCTACGTGTCCTGGGGGACGGGCTGGGGTCTCCCAGTGTGACCAGTGCTCAACAGGTGTCTGAGCTGTCCAGGAACCAGTGGCAAGGCAGCGCTGCTACAGACCCTCACACACGACCAGCAGAGTTCACCCTCAGCCCTGCCTCGGGCACCGTGCGCGCCATGTCAGACGTTGCTGTTGAGGTAAGACAAGGAATGCAGTGGAGGGTAAACCCACCTAAATTCAGTTTAACCACCTACCATCACATGACCCATGTTTATAAAGATTATAAAGATAGCATGCATCATAGTAGGTAGTATCAAACTGATGACTGATTATGAAGTGGCCTTAGAGCTTGATTTAGGCCTGAAACTAGACACTGCCTGCACACAAGCCCAAAAAGATTGATCAATCTGAACCAAACACTGTTGACAATTGTTGATTTGAATGGATATGCCCTCTCTTATGTATTTAAGCTTTTTTGGTCTCATACTGTATATGTGTCTTGTATGTCCAGGTGACGCTGTGCTCCAACACATTGAGAAGATACAAGCTGGCGTTGGTAGTGGACGTGGAGGGTGTTGGGGAGGAGGTCATGACTCTGCCCATCAATGCCAGGTCAGACATATAGACACATGCACACACACTCTGGTCCTGCAAACATGCACACGCAGTAACATCAACACTACAGCTATGTTTTCATATTTTACATTAGCACGAGACACCAGTGGAAGTCACTTTTGAGGTATTGCTCATGCCGCAGCAAATTCTTGTAATATGAAATGGGGTGGGTGCTATTGGGTCAGTTTTACTGTGTTTTATCTGTGTTTGTGTTTTTTTTTCTTTTTTTATAGGCTCCACCACTCTTTTTGATCATTTGCATTTTGGGAAGGTGCTTCATAAAAACAAGGCGTGGGACAATACCGTCTCTGTTGTCTTCTGTTTCTGAAATGAATGTTAAAATAAAATTGCCAAATGTGTTAAAACTGATCTTACAAGGTGCCATATGGCAGCAGAGTTTCATCACTCTCACAATCCCTCACCAACTCTAAATACAGAGTTTTGCAGGCAATAACTTTGGCTGTCGTTGCCACTTTGTCATGTCGTGAATGGAGTCCATTGAACTTGCATAAAGACGTTGACACCTCAGTAGAGTACATGTTAAATATTCAGCACCTAATGATCATAATAATATCTTTGAATATCACCTGCACCACTGCTCAGAATAGAGCAACGGTAATCTGACTTCATCCCGGCAATCACTGCCATGGTAGATTTATGAATCAGTCCTAATTAATGAACTGCAGATTTTGCATGACGGAACGCAATTACCGTTGTGGTGTATGAAAAATCCCTACTATTATTAATAAGATCCCTCTTTCTTTATTTCTTTTTTTTTGTTTGATGTCTCTCTTTCTCTCTTTCTCTCTCTCTCTCTCAATAGCTGTGTGGTACCTGAGGTTGTGGTGGAGACGCCAGTGTTGGACTTTCACAGGTGTTTTCTTGGTCATCCATACAAACAACAAGCGAGGCTGGTCAACACCGGCACCCTGCCTGCCTGCTACGGTGTCCTCGACCAGGTTAACCCTGCGTTATTACACCTGCTGGTTGGATTTGTGCACGTGTGTGTCTGTGGGAGGGTTGTGACAGTAGAAAGAGAAAAAGAAGCCCCAGAGAGAATCCAATCTGAAGGGTTGACCCTTATATTTCCCTTGTAACTCATTGGCCATCAATAGAAGTTGAAGCAGTTTTTTTCTCATTTCCTGAAGAATTGGCTTTAGGTTTGCTGTGGAATTTCTAGCGTGGTTCCTGTCTGTGTGTCCCTGTCTCCAGGAATATGAAGAAAGTCCATCGCTGCTTTTTGGCAGTTCCCTTCCCAGAGGAGTGATCCCTCCCTGCAGTTCAGTGGAGGTTCCCCTATTTCTGTTTGCTAAAGCCGTCGGCAGGCTGCAGCACACTGCACACATCGCTGTGCTCGGCAGAGCCCAGCCACCCCTGGTCAGTGGCAATTTCTGTTTGCTTCTGTGTGCTCTTGAGGCAATGCTGTGTGTGTAGGGTTGTAGTACTTGTGTGTGTGTTGTCTGAATGTATGTTGGTATTTTGGGTATTAGTATTGAGTATCGGTATTAATTCCTTGGTGTCCTTAGAATGAGTGAATGAATCCTCTCCTCTCCTCTCCTCTCCTCTCCTCTCCTCTCCTCTAGGAGGTGGTCTTGTCATGTATTGGGCAGGGTCCGACGGTTCAGATTCAGATCCCTCAGTTGGACTTTGGCAGAATTTCGGTTCTCACGGATGTTACTAGAACTCTGCACCTGCTAAATCAGTCGCCTATCCCAGCCTGCTTTACTGCTCGCATGGTACAACACACACACACACACACACACACACACACACACACACACACACACACACACACACACACACACACACACACACACACCGCTCAACAACACAGATTAGCACTCACAGGTGCATACATACACACAAACACACACACACACTACCTATCCATCACCATGATTCCTTCCACAAACACTCACTCTGTCTTCCCCTGCTCCTCAGACTAATTACATTCCAGTCTGAGTATGTAATTAATGAGTTAATTGGTTCAATGCTTTGTTAGCTCTGGAGATAATGGGTTGCCAGTTCAATTTCAATGCCCCCCTCCCCCCCCCCAGCAAATAAAACCCTCTTTGCATTCCCATTATGAACCTTTCAGATTAACATTGCATTATACCAGGGCCGTATGACATTTTATCCAAGGGATACATGTGATTTTTCAATTTAGAATCACAAGAAAGAAATATATGGGCATGAAATCATTTAAAAATGCCCCGTGTGTAATGTTCCTGGTGTGCTGCCTATGTACGTACATTGGCGATTGTATGGGTTGTTGATCTGTAAAAATAGATTAAATACATTTTCTTTAATGGTGTATCATTATTTTAAGTACCAATAATCCTGTGACCATAAGTGTTTTTTTAGCAGAATGCATCAAAAGTTTTACAAGATATAATGCAGTATAATATAATACACAGAAATGTCTATATCTAGATTTTATTGGGTTTGTATGCCTACCATAAACAGTAATCAATCGAGAAATTCCATTGGATCATTAGTGATTGAATGCTAATTCTTTAAGAAAGATTCAGCTGTAGGATTCCACTTAACCTCATTTATTGTCTTCCTGGCACAGCTAATGTGAACGAAGCTCTGAGCAACTTGAGATCTACACTTCATCATGTTTAGTGTTTAACTTTCCTCCTGAAAGCCCTTCTCTTGCTATATATGGCAGCATCGCCCTATCAGCGCTGCCCGATATCCCTGGGGAACAAGCTAGTGACTGGAACCATGCCTCAATACTGCCTAAGCTGACATAGACAATACCACGCATGCGCACACACACACACACACACACACACACACACGCACGCACACACGCACACACACAGGCAATTCCAGTGGTAAGTGCAGTTGTGTGACCCTGTCCTCTCCTCTAACGCTGAACAGCAGTAGCAGTGTTGAGAGAAGGAGAGGAGTTTCTCTCTCTGCACTCTCAAGCGTCAATCGATGCTGATTCTCCTAGAATTACATTACATCCCGCTCAATAGACTGGCAGAGAGCCACACAAATAGACCTGATGCTTAAAGATCACAGGGATATTGCAGGAGAAAACCCAGGCTTGCTATTTATTGTCTTCTTGTCATCTGAGTTTGATAGATCGTCTATGAGGGATTAACCCTGACTCCAGCCCTAATCCAACCAATCCTTTGATAAATTATTTTATGTCAAACAGTAATGTGAAAACAGGACCATAGTTAGGGTTCTCTTGCTAATAATCTAGTCTAGCTACTACAACAGATATTAAATTGAGCCATTTCTGTTGTCTGTGAATATAGAGATAAAGTCCAACTATTTTTCTGCACTACTGCTGCAATGTTGCCTCACCGTTGACAGGAATTGTTTGGAAAATTCAGTTCACTTTTCTGCTAGCAACCAGTAATATGCGACACATGAGATGTTGTATAAATGTTGTATATGGATAAATACATGTATTTTGTACTGTATAATATTTGAGAAGAGAATTGGTTGCGCGGCCACGGTTGTACAGCATGCAGCACAGATTTGAATTCCAAACCCCTCAGACTGCTGCATTCAAAAGCAATCAATGCTAATAAAGCTGTGGCAGGTTTGATGTGATTATTGAGATTCCAGTCGTCTCACTCCTATCTCTGGGGAGTCAACCCCCTGCTCCTGCTCCTCCTCCTCTGACCCCACCCAACCCTTCACCGTGATCACCCAGTATCGACCCACTCCGGGTCTGCTTTCACCAGCTCCCAATTGCTCAAATGCTGAGAAAGTGATCTATGACTCTTAAAGTCACTCTATGGTCAAATGATGCCTACTTGTGTGAGGGATTTTACTGTGCATGGCCTTCTTCCACAGAATCCTGACTGAAATCTTTTGTTTCCCATTAGAATAAACTGGTATTATTCGAGCATCTTATTCTTCTGCCTAATCCAGTCCATAGCTCAGTAAGGCAATGCAACTGTCAGATGCAGGTTCCAGTATTTGAGTGAAGGGATGATTCTCCATTGATCAGCAATCTACTGCGTTGTCTTAGCGGCAGTGAAAGCTTCCAAGCCGTCATTGCAGCTGCAATGAGCTCATTCTCAAAATCCCAATTACAAGTTTATGTTCAAGTCATCCATCAGCAGTGATGCTGTATAGAACATTGATTGTGATCCCTACCACTGCTTGGTCAGATATATATACAGTACAATGAGCACAGCGGAGGGCAGACCAGGCCAGGCTATCTGCTATCTGAACATAAAGATTTACATCTGTTTTCTCATTAGATTGGGCCTTATTCAAATAAATGAAATCGATTAGCAACCCACAGAGCTGGGAAATAAAAAGATTATTGAGCTTGTCTTGCACAAGCCCTTCTCTGTGGTTGCAATTCACTCAAATATGTTCTCAGAGATTGTAAATGTTAGACCAAGTCTTCATGTTTTAAACCAAGGGTTGAGTGTTTGAAAATGTCTTTGGATTTGAACTCAGGTTACCCACATCTTAACTTCTGTTAGCAATCTGCATCTACCAGTTGTTTATCCTACCCACTTTATCCTACCCAGCAGAGGGAGATATTTGGTTTTACTGGTTGGTACACAGGCAGTCCTCCTGTTGCGTATGGAGTCCATTGATGGGGAAATACTCCCAGAAAGCCAATTGGCAGATGCTTCAGCGTATCCCGTTTTAGGCAGCGAGCTAATTGTGTTCCTGTTTCTTTAGATCCGTGGAAAGTCTGTGTGGCGTGTGGAGCCCAGTGAGGGGGAAGTGCCCCCAGAGGGCCAGCTGGAGCTGAGGCTGGTAGCACACCTGAAGGACACACTACACTTCCAGGACAGACTGGAAGTGGCCATCCGGGACAGTCAGACATACACCATTCCACTGTCCGCCACTGGCACCGGCACCACAGTTGTCAGCAACCGGCCCTTTGGCCCCAGCCTCGACCTGGGCGTACACTTCAGGTAGAATGGAAGTGGTGACATGCATGCACCAGTGTTCTCCCACCAGACATTTTGGAAAGACCTCTGACTGCATTTGAACCATGTGACCATGTAAACTGTTTTCAGTTTTAGTGCCACATGGTTAAAATATAGTAAATCTGTCTTATCCTCTATATGTCCTAAGCCATGGGCCATGCCAATACCACTTCAGGCTGACCAACCATGGCCAACGGTTACACCGGATGTATTGGGCGACTGACGGCTCCCCACTGTTCCCCCGCCGAAGCTCCTTGCCCTCCACCAAAACCCCCAAGGGGGACAATACCTCTGGCCGGACCTTCCTGCCTTCCATCAATACCTCAAGGAAGGGGCAGGTTCCAGGCCGTGGATACCTGGTCTCTTCCACCAGAGAGAGGCCGGTGTTCAGCCTCAGCCCCTCTCGTGTGGAGCTGGAGCCAGGCTGCTCTGTTGACATGGTGCTGACGGGATCTTCAGACTCCCCCAAGGTGAGACAGCCATGCACACATGCACACACCATCTTCTTGCTCACACATGCACATTTGTTTGCATGCCAAAGGTAAATAAACTGAATGTCTGAATTTGTATGTATGTATTTGTATTTGTATGTGTTCTTGTCTGCCCAGATGGTACGTGAGCGTCTGGTGTGCTATGCCATCCTGGGTCTGCAGGGCTGTTATGAGCGAATCATGACCGTAGATGTCACCTGTCGCTTTGTGGCTCCTGTACTCAGCATTTCGACTGAGCAGCTCAACTTCTACATTGAGAAGGTTGGTCATTGAGATCGTTGACCTTGCTCTCTTAATGATATGTCTATAAACTGTTGCACTATATAGTTGGTGTCCTCCAGAAACCTTCTTTCTCCAAGGTTGCCTAAAGGCTATACAGACACAGTATAAGTAGCATGCCTTTTGGCGGGTAGTGCTGTAAATAATTTGAAAAGGTTAGAATTCCTCAAAGGATTTTAGCTCTGTATAGCTCAGTGAATGCTGTTAATATAAATGGGACTAGGGGCTACACGTATGATCATACGTATGTTTACATTTGTGCATTTTGTTCTACCAAATACCATCACCATGTGTAATATCTTACAGGTCCCGGGAAAGAGTCTAGTGCCACTGTATGAGAAGCTGGTCTTAAAGAATGTATCATCTCTGCCTCTGTCCATGGATCTATCTCTGGTAGAGCCCTTTTCTTTGTGTGAGGCCCCGGGAGGCGGCCCCACCTCAGCTACCACCAAGGTGCACATGTCTCTACTTATCCCTTTTAGTTTTCTTTTACTTTAGTTTTAGTTTATTTACATGTGCACAGAGGCTCACAGACTCACACATTTCAGACCTGCAAAAATGCAAAAATAGGCCAAAATAATTTCGCTCTACTCTTTTTGAAGTAAAAGTTTTGATAACTTAGCCTGCACTCACTAAGGGGCATAACTTTATAATAGGCATCTCTTAGGAAGCTTGAGGTTTGGCACCAGAAGCTGTCAGTATAAATAGGTTTATATCAAATTCTGTCAGTTTGCCCTTACCAGAGATTAACATGCTCTAGCAGTTCAATTCAGAAATCTCCTTTCTACAAATTTCCATTCTAAGAACTGCTTAAATTGTGGGCTGGGATCTACATTAAAAATGTCCTTTGAGCCCACCTGGTGGGTCCCCACATGAAGCTGAAGAGTAGCAGGATGTTTTGATAACCCTAGGCCCCATGGCAAGACTAAATGAGTAATTCAACTATGGGTCGGTTCCTAGAAAAGGTTCCCACATGACAAACATATCATTTAATAATCTTTGTTCCCTGCAAGCACGACTAGATTTCTCACTTTCAAGAACCACTATTATAGTAAATTTATATTGTTTATCTACCAAGTCTATGATTCTAGAGGTGGTAGTGAGGTCTGAGATACCTCTGCAGCTCTGTATTTCAACTGCGTCTCTCCAGGCTATGGTGTTAGGTGACGGGATGCAGGCCGAGGTGTGGGTCTGCTTCAACCCAGCTTACCACCAGGATCGTGTGTCACGTGTGGTGGATGAGGTAACAATAATGCATTTTATTTGTAAAGTTTCTACTGCCTTTGGTTTCCTTTCAAGTAACAATTCCCATCTGAGGTCATTTCATATCCCACCTAGTATGTCATTGCTTAACACATTTGGTATGTATTTTATAGATCTACTTACTTGCAGCTATCTCTGCTTACTTATGTATTTACCTATAATATTTTTTTCAATCTTTGATACTTTTTGCTTTTCCAGTTCCTCGAGGTGCGCTATCAGGGACACCCGCAGCAGGACACGGTGGGACTGCACGGCGAGGTCCACTTCCCCAACCTCCACTTCACTTCCACCAGCCTGGACTTTGGCTGTGTGCTCAATCGCACAGAGACCCACAGAGAACTCACAATAACCAACTGCTCCCCGCTGCCTGTGTCCTACCGCTGGACTTTCTTGGTGGACCAAAAACAGTGCACTATCAGGTACGTTTCACCCTGATTAAAATGGAGAGACTCTACTGTAACAGGTAGACTCCAAACTATTCCCTACTAACCAACCGTACCACTGGACTTGGATTGCATCATGATGCCATAGCCTTACCAAGCCCCAGAGCAGTGTAAGGAGGGTTGATATGCCCATATGCCCGCCTTTGATAAAAAGCAATAAGTTCACATCCCTTGCCTGGTGGTTGTCGAAAGGCATTCTGGGAAACGTAGGAAATCATTAACTGAATTTGAAGTTGACGAGGCAGGTTGAGGGAAAGTGTGTACACCAAAAAAGTAAATTATAACACTTCATCACAAAGTAACTCCTGCAATGCATTGAACATCACAAATTGATGATATACCTAACAGTATAGGACTGTGGGTATGTGGGTGGGTTTTTCCAATAATTACCACTACAACAAATACTGTCTAGCCTGTTTTTTTAATTATGGAGCTGAATTGCGGCAGCCCTCGTGTTTCTATGAGCCTGTGTCAGGATCAGAGAGGTGAACTTTTTCATTTGGTCCCAGACCAAAAGAAGCCAAAGATCCTCTCCTCTATAAGAGCCTCTGGCAGCTTGCTTCTCATTGCCTGTGTCCTGGTTTTTGATGTAGATTAGAAACGGTGGGATACTTCAGCATTCATGGACACAGACAGAATGGATCTCATCCATATACTAAAACTGTGCAGTTTACAGTAGATGTAGCTTTAACCCTCTGAATTGAAAGCCAAATCCATTATAAACTCCCTGGGGAAGATGGAGCTACTGATTTTGTACCTTATACACATTACAGCCTGCCTCAGAAGCCTTTGGTTTGGCTCCCATCCCTAGAAACGGGCTGTGAATACTACAGCAGTCTGTCTGTCTGTCCACAGCCTTGCCTTGAACCGACTAACTGCCATAGCTCAACAAGATTTATCACCCCCTCTTCCTCCTTTTTCTTATCTCCTCCCCTGTTTCATCTCCTAGTATTCTTTCTTTTTTCCTCCACCCCTCTGTCTTTCCTCTCCTCGTCCTCATCCTAAGCTTTTCCTTTGCCTATTTATCTTGCTGTTTTTTCTTCTTTTTTCTCCCTTCCTCTCCTCCTGCTCTCCGGCCTCCTCCTCCCCGTGCTTCTGTTTTTCACCTAATCCATATACCCTTTCTCTTCCTCTCGCTTTTACTCTTCCTCGTTTGTCTTTATTTTCTTCACCCTTGCCTTCTTAGATTGTGACCTTTCTCACAAATCTGTCTCATAGGCAACCCTGCTAATTAAATGATCATTCCACTCAACACGCACAGTTTCTCAGTCTCTCGTTCTACCTCACCAAAATGCACTCAGTCTGGCCATGTTCAGCTAATTACATCCCTATCAGTAATTACACCACCGCCCTTGGAGAGCGAGATTTTAATACAGCTAACTCTCACTTCAAATCTGTCCCACTGAGAGATAGAGGCAGTACAATACCTTTAAATCACTTCTCCTTCCTCCTGAGATGTGTTACCGACATAACTAATAAGTAAACTAGAAAGCTTATATTCCACCTGCAATGGACGATTGCACCATAGCCACTCGTCTGCCTGATGGATTAGATCATTGACAATCTTAATGATTGACTGAACTGACTACTCATGACTGATCACTGTAGGTAGTTTAGTGAATACTGGGTTTCTTAACTTGAAAAAGATTAAGCCATGGTCTCCATAAGCACTAAATCTAGGGCTAAAATATTCTTTGTATTAGGATTCAAGAACAGACATTCTGGACTCATTCCATGGACATGGGTTTAGTCTATTAAACCTTACATTCTCTATTTTCGTGACGGCAGATGGCAGGGCTTTCCGCCGGCGAAGTGGAATTTTCACCAGGTGCACACAGGATTTTCTTCTCGCCTGCGCTCATTTGGTATTCTGATGACTCGCCGTGAACTTGACTGTGGCTAAGTGGGAGGAGAGGCGCAGTAGGTGGGGGGCGTGTCAGTAACGATCAAGCAGCGCAGTGCAATTTCAGTGTCAAGGTGTACAGTTACTTAGGCTTGCGTCACCCACCTGCTCAGATCAGGTCAAAAGCGCAGGCAGGTTCTATGCTGTTTTCATGGCTTTACCAAGCGGCGTGCACCAACTCTTTTTGTGTTGGCCAATTTGACTTTGATATTGATCCTTCAAGCAGGAAAAAATAAGATACATCATTTTTCGTTCTAACTATATACACATGTGGCTGTAATATGAGTCATCCGACACAGAAGTTTAGCTCTTTCTTCATAAAAGGCTTACTGATTAGATAACTAGGCCGTATATTTGCCGGTGGGGTGAGATAATTGCACTTTCTGATGCAGTTTCAGAAACAGTGTCAATATCTTGAAACAAGGCAGAACAAGGCAGTTCACTCCTGTAGTATCAAGAAAGTGATCCTTGATTCAAGAAAATCCTTGAACTAAGTTGATGTTGACATTGCAAACAAGTGAAATTATCTCACCCCACTGGCAGGTTTTTCACTTGTTTAAGAAAAACACAATTTGAAGAAATAATCAACCCATGATCTGTTGTGTTGTCAGCTGTTTGACAAACACATATATCAGACATATATCAGAGGTAAACCCAGTAAATCAAGTTGTATTTGTCAGCTGCAAGAACTAGGGAATACGTAATGGCCACTGTCTCTCTCCACTGTCTCTCTCTCTCTCTCTCTCGCTCTCACACACACACACACATACACACATACACACACACGCACACACACAGGCTGGAATGCCATTAGCCACTTCTATCCTGTAGCAATCAAGTATTGCGGTGTTAATCTCTCTCTCACTCTCGCTTTCTCTTTTGCTCACTCTGTCACTCCCTCTCTTTGCTGAAAGTGAGATGTTCTTTGTTCCTCAGTCTTTGATGTGTAGATTGTTAGTGAGATTGAACATTGGAAAACACAAACATAAACCCACACAGTGTGTGGAGGAGAGAGTGGATGGAACAGAGAGACAGAGATGAGAATGTCAGAGTAGGTTATTTATGTTTGGAGGTGAGCTTTTGCAGAGTCATCATCTGCTGTCTCACCATCTGTTCCTCTGTCCGCACCAGTGGGTTTCAAACTCCTTCTCGGCGGACCCTATTTTAAAAAGCTTTTTTTTCCCACAGGAAATGGTTTTCGTGGGCTCTTGTGGAGTTTTATTATATGTACCCTATTGACCTAGAGTATTTTATTCAGCCTTACATCTCATATTGCTGGTACTTGGATTGTCTGTAATCTTCCCAAGGCCAAACTTGAGGACTTGAAGTAGTCTCCGAAAAACACTGGTCTGCACCAGCATAGGACTGACCATACAACAGTGCCCCCTGCTGGTTGCATCTCTACCATGCACTAATTATAAACTGACAGACTTGTACTATAGCACACATTCTTTGGGATTTTGTGTGCCGACCTGTGTGTTTCCATGTGTGTCTGCATACCCTACGCACACACGCACACACACACACACACACACACACACACACACACACACACACACACACACAAACACACACAAAGACACACAGTATTTGATGATTTAGTGGTGCGTTTGACCAGCACAGCTCTGAGCTGGCTTCACTCACTAAATCTCTTTCATTCTCTTCCATGTTTATCCAGCACTTCATTGCAATCTATCCTGACCTGTTTCCTGCTGCTTGCCTATTAAAATTCCTCTTAATTATAGAACACTCTGTTTAATTAACTTGATGGATGTACCCAGTATGATCCCACAGGGAAGGAGAGAGTGGGAGAACAGAGTGAGAATGAGAGTGAGATAGAGTTTTTTTGGGGGGGTGGGGTACTAAAGATATTGTATGCTATGGTATTGTAATATTTTTTATATTGTATTGTAATCAACTGTGGGTTCACTCTATTGTATGTATGTGGGTGTTACTCTGGTACCTCATGTATCCATTGACAGGCTTTGATTTTTCTTCAACTTCTATTGCGTGTCAGTTTAGTTTCCCATGTAGAAGCTGTTGCTTTCATCACCAGAAAAAAAGAGATTTTACTTCAAAGATGTTTTTTCTTATTATTTGTGTCTTATAGAGAGTCGGAAGTTCCCAAACTGTCCCTGGAGGAGGAGGAGGAGGAGGAGAAAGACCCAGAAAATGAGATGAAAGAAGAGAGTGGTTCTCCTGCCTTCTCAGCTCCTCTCAGCCCCAGCCTCCCCCCAGAAGCCACCATACCATGCCCTGTTCGAGTGGAAGAGGTAGGCACACAGTAAGCAAATCAGGGTTTCCCTGAGAATCTGTTTCAGTTGGGACCAGGAGCCAGTGGGTAAGTCATGTGTGCACACACATACACACACACCTACACACACACACACACACACACAAAGAACATAACATAGATTCACTCTGTTTGCCCAAATTAAATTTTGTCATCAGGTATGTAAGGTGTCAGGTATGTAATAATAATAATAATAATAATAATAATAATAGTAAACAATATATACCAGCAATAAATAAGTACATAAATGTACAAAGTGCTACAAAAGGAGAAAACAAACAAATTGCATAAAACAATAAAAGTTTTAATTTGGTTCCAAACCTAAGGCGCTTTGATAGCTAAGACACAATCACCTCTTGTCATAAATGTAGAATTTGGAACAGTCAAAAGCGTCATGTCTGCTGATCTAAACAAATCTTAAAAATAATTTGTAAAACTAAATGGAAGCCAGTGCAAGGTGGCTTAATGGGACTAATATGATCTCTTTTAGTTCTAGTTTACAGCCTGACTGCAGTGTTCTGAAGCTAGAGCTTTGTGGTTGAGGCCAGAATAAAGGAAATTATAGTAGTGGGGGATGAGATAATACTCATCAGATTTGTCATCGGTAAGTCAGAGAAAGTTTTGAGCCATCCAACATTTAATGTCTGCTAGATGATCGTTAAAGGATTTACTAGAAAGTTGTGTATCATCCACATAAAAAATGAAAAAGAAATGTTATGTAGATGAATTATATGACCAATTGGGAGCATGTAGATAGAGAATATAATAGGACCCAGGATGGAACCTTGAGGTACACCACAACCATGTCTGATAGTTGTGACATTAACCAATTGATGTCAATGTCAGTGTTTCCTCCAAAGTCTCTTACACAACTGATTAGGATATTGTGATTTACCTTGTCAAAGACAGCACTAAGGTCAAGTTAACAGTCTTTTGCTGCTAACAGAAGACTGACTCTGAGTAAGGCTGTCTCTGTACTATGCTTTGAACAGAAACCAGACTGAAATTATTCAAATATAGATTGTTAGTAGTAATAGCTGATTTTACACGACAATTTCTCTTGTATTTTAGACAAGAATGGGAGTTTAGAGTTGGGTCTATAATTACTGAGAATGGAGGGCTTTTTAAGAAGGGGGTGGACAAGTGCATGTTTAAATCTAGCCACAGGCTCTGTTCCTTCATGTTTCTTTATGTGGCTGATTAACTATTTTAGTAGTCTAGTCCTAGTAATATATCTAGTGAACAAGATGATGATTTCATATGAGGTACAATCTCTATGAGAGTTTGAGCTGAAATTTGCTCTCTATGTGTCTCTAGGTGTTTGACGTTTTGCCGATCTATGGTCAACTACAGCCTTTGGACCAGCAGCTGGTCACCTTTACCTTCTACGGCCATGCCTACGTCAGCGGGCAGGTGGTGGCGCAGTGCCACGTGGAGGAGGGGCCTACGTATGACATCACACTCAGAGGAGAAGCCTCAGAAATCATTTATAGTCTTGACTCTACCCACATCAACCTAGGCCTGCAGGTATAATTATAGTCCATAGGTGACTGTATGTATGTTTATCTACTGTTTGGTCAGGTTGGAGGTCTAGAATTGATTTTTACATTCTACTAATCAATTTTAAAGCACAGGTCTCGCCCCAAGCTATATGACAGATCTTTTAACCACCTATGAGCCAGTGCTTTGCCTCAGATCCTCAGGCAGCAACGCCATTCAAGTCTAGGCTTAAAACGAATGATGACCAGGCTTTTGGGTCTGGAACGACCTGCCTGAGGAGCTTAGGGTAGAAGAATCATCTTTTAAATCACTTCTTAAAACTTAGTTTTATAGACCTGCTTTTTTGTGATATTTGATCCTGTTACTTTTACTGTTGCAGTATATTGTTTTTACCCTCTATTCTTACCTTTTTATCTAATTTTGCCTTCTTGTTGTCTTGTTATCTTGTTATTCTTGATATGATTTAATCGTGGGAGGGGAACAATGGATCAGTCTCCATCTGTTCATTCATCCATGGGTCATGCACAATATCTCAGACAACACTGATCTGATTTTGACAAAACCTGGTGTGTTTTTACTTTTGGCATTTTCAAAATTACACCGACTAGCATGACATGTTTGCTACTGATTTGTGGGGGATGACATATTTACTGTTGCCTTGTTTTTACTTGTTTTAATACATTTTATGAATATGATGTTTGCTTTTATGAAATTGTTTAAGCAATTTGTAAACTCTGTTTAGAAAAAAGTTTTATGATTATTGTTATGATTATCAGAATCTAATGCTGAGTGGCGACTGGCAGGGGGAACTGTACTTGTACTGTATGTCATTAGAATACACATTGTATTTCAAATACGATATCTACCTTGGAGGAGGCATCAATATTTAGCCTGCTTATTGACACATTAAACAGGCTGGGGAACGCACATCGACTTTGAAATGTCACCGTGTAGTTTTTCAGTTTGGTCTTCTGCACTCTAACTCCCTCTTTTAGTATGCAAGTCATCCGGACCAGTTATCATTGATATTCAAAACAAGGACGTATTGATTTTTGATTTAGTTGAAATGAGCGATTCAGCAGAACGTTTCTCTGACCTTCCTGTCTGTTCAGCACTATTCTCTCTCTCTCTCTCTCTCTCTCTCTCTGTCTCTGCCTCTCTGTCTCTTTCTCTGTTTCTTTCTCTCTCTGGTTTCACTCCTCATCCAGTTTCTCTGGTAGTGAAGGATGAGAATTTTCCACATTAATCAGGAATTCCTGAAACATTGTTCCCATCTACACGTACACAAATGACTTCCAAATGGTATAACTAATGACCTCTTGCTGATTTAAAGTCTCTGCCTCTTTCTCTGACTTTGTCTCCTCTTTGAACTCTGTTATGTCATTATTACTGTAATAAATATTTGAGGGAACTCGAGACTCCTGAATTACACAAAAAAAGATGTGCAATGGTGTGTTCACACTATTCCACTTTTTTTGAAAAAGTGCTTTCCATAATGACCAGCTGCGGTAGCTGCCACTATCAGCAAACAGTTCAAGTATGTCCAACTCTCAGACACTTATCTGAAACTGTGCTCCCATCAGAGTAACAACTACTATCACCTTCTCTACTGGTACTTTCTATTACACTTTGATCCTGTTTGTTCTTGTTGAAACTGTCAGTTGCATGTGAATGGTTGGGTCACACAAAAAGCATCATGCGTGCATCTCTAAAAAGTCAAACTTCTCTCAAGTTTAGAAAGCGCTGCGCCGTACTTAAAAAGATGTCAGTGCTTTTTCCTAAGAGACCACTTTCTGTCCTTGCAGCTGTTCCCCATCATCTTTAATGTAAAAAAGGCGCTGACAGTTTGAAAAAAGCATAATAGTGTGAACACGGCCTTAAATCTATAACTCACTCTCTCCTCTCTCCCTCCCTCCTCTGCTTGTAGTTGTTTGACCGTGTGGTGGAGGCTGAGGTGACCCTGAGGAACAGTGGCAAAGTGGGCTTCAGATTCAGCATTGTGCTGCTGCAGGAGGATGAGGTGGCAGAGGAGGAGGCAGGGGGACAGTGGAAGGCCCAGGAGGAGGAGCAGCAGCCAGATGCAAGGAAGGAAAAGGAGCATGAAGGAAAGGAGGAAGGACAGAAGGCATTTCCTGTGGAGCTCAGACCCGGTCAGCCCATGGTCATCCCCGCCACAGTGAGTTTAGCTTGGCTCAAGACGACCTTCTGTCAAACAGAAGATGGAGGAGGGTGACTTGCATTTTTACCCACTTGTGTCTGTGTGTGTGCCTGTGTGTGTCTTTGTGTCAGGGCTACGTTGAGGCTGGTGCGGAGCAGTGTCTGCATGTTCTCTACCTCCCAGGTGTACCTGAGATGTTTCAGAAGCGGCTCCAGCTGCAGGTGGCTTTCCTACCATCCCAGGACATTACCCTGACTGGAGAGGGAGTATTCCCCAGGATCTGCCTGGACCTGCCACGACACCTACGTATGGGCACACACACACACACAGCACACACACACACACACACACACACACACACATGCACATATGTATAATGATTTATAGCTGCATTATGCAAGATTTCTATGTGAAAATACACCCGTCTTATCAGCCAAAATCACAAAGTGGGGCTGGAACAGAGAAGAGCATCCCACCCCCCCTAACTCAGATGCCATAGATTTGCCCTTTTTGCCCAAATAAATTACTGGTGTTGGGTATAGTAACTGGTGGGAAAGTAAATGATGAATGGAAACTTAGAATTAATAAAACTTTATAAAGTAATGTAAGTCAATGGAATGTCCTTCAAGCGTTATGTGATACTCTATTGATCCTAGGGAAATGATCTTTTCCCTTGCCCCCCTCAAGGAGGGAGGTCAGAGCACACAGTCAGCTACAGAACGTCACCCATAGAGCTGAAAAGAGCCCCTGGTAGGGAGTCAGTCTTTTGCTTAAGGACACTTCAGCGGGGTGGATGCTTGCCGGCACAGGGGCTTAAACCCTCCCGTTGAAGGACAGGTCTCCCTAGTCACTATGCCACCCTGCTGTCAAATATAGAAATACTAACACAACTGTTTATCTATGCACTATCTATGATTTGACTGATTTGCTGTGATTCCTTTGCAGCAGAGGAGCGCTACAGCGAGGTGGTGCAGCAGGCAAGAGCTGCTGTGGAGGCAGACATAGTTCGAGAGGAGACTCTAGGCAGACCCACCACTGGTGGAGGAACAATGGAAGACGACTGCATCCCCACCGTCAGTCGGCAGAATAAATAATACTGAAATACATTTGAATTCACAATTCATGCTCTTTTGAAATATTATCACTCGGTTTTGATTGGATTTGGTGGGTCATAAAGGTTACCCACATAGAGTAAAGAACCATGACATTTCATTCTAGTAAAACAAAAAATGAGTAACACTAACGTAGGAGGACTTATGAGGTTTTCACTAGACAGCAGAGTTTGCCCTCCTTTTCCTTTTTTTGACCTCTTACAAAATTTGTGTCCTGTCCTTACATACGGCACTGTGACTGCATCTCTACTCTCAGTAACCAGCCTATGCCCTAGGGTTATTTGGGTATTGATTTTTTTCCAGGGACTTAAATTTTTCCAGACAAGTTCCAATCAATTCTAATGGAAATTGCTATTTTTCTGCTTATCCCCATATTTTCTGTGTGTGTTGTCACAATAACACCCGCGAAACTCTAACATGGCCATTTTCCCTGACCACATTTTTGCAGATAAAGTTTGTGCACTCTTAGAGACAGTCTTCAATCCCTGTTTAAAACCTGCCACATTGGCAACATGCCCACCTTAGCCAGACTAAACCCTGACCTCTGTGCCTTTCTGTCTGTTATTGTTATGGTGTAGAAATAAGAGCAGCACGTTGCTCTGCTCTCATTAGCAAGCCAGCTCTGTTGGAAGTAGTACTGACTCATTATTGCTTTCTATAACTCTGCATATTTTTTCAGAAACTTTGAACATTTATCTCTCTCCCTGTCTTGCCTTCACCCTCTCCCTCTCTCTTTCTTTCTTTCACCCGCTGTGTCTAGTATGAGGAGCTGCTTCACATGGAGATTGAGAGAAGGCTGGTCAAAGAGAATGCTGTCGCTGTGACCAGCAGTCTGCTGGAGCTCCGAGACACGCCGTGCTCCTCCAGAAAGTGGCATAAGCTCAGCAGGTATGCGCACGTGTACACACACACACACACACACACACACACACACAGGCACATCAATAACACAGATGGTCCATCAACTGTAGTGTATGTATGATGCTCACCAGGTGTTAAGCCAAATGATATGTTACCCTAGGACTGTATGAGAATGTGTTGTGTGGTTACTGACTAATATTGTTCTGGGTCACTTTCTGTACTTTCTGTATATTATGAAATCCTGTGATTCTGTATATTGGATGTCATTGTGTGTAAGTGATGCCTCATTTGTTCTGTTTCTATATACCTCCACCCCACCCCAGGTTCCTGCTCCCGGAGTATGTTCTGGATTTTGGCTACATCATTCATGGCAAAGTCCTCAGCCACACTGTCAAAGTCACCAACACTGGGCCAGTGGCCGTGTCCTTCCATGCCAACCGCAAACCTCTCGCTGGCACAGGTAACAAATGTAAACGTATAGTAAACACATTCTGCCAAAACTTGGGTAATAATGTGTTTTGACATTGAGATACGGCATTTCGAAAATTACACTGATTGGCCCAAGGGGGCACTATAGCAATTACCTGAACAAGAATATCCTGCCTCCAGCTACAGTCATGAAAATGTGTCCATGTATGCATATCATCATGGGAAACAAGGTTGACATGATAGATTTCCCAGGATTTAAGACTTAAAATCACAGATAATTGATATAGAATGGAACAGCTGTAATTGTTGTTGTTGATTGGTTCAAGAGGGTTGGTAGGGGGCAGCATGTATATTGTAAGTGTGCTTCTTTTTCTTCTGTTTACTGCCTCTATGCTTATTGATATTGCCCCTTGTGTCTTCATTATCCGCCTGCTTTTCTCTCTCCTCTTATATAATAAAAATAAATGATGACAGTATTATTGTTCCTCTCAAGGTTTCAGTACAGAGTTTGAGAGAGTAAAGAACCTGCCCTGCAGCGAGACACAGACTTTCCTGGTTAAATTTGACCCCCGAGGAGACAACTTGCACATGGGGGACGTAAGCGCTGTCATGCCCATACAGGTACATGTGCACGTACATAAGCATGCACACACATTGTCATTCTCTCTGCGCTCTCTTATTTGTGCACATATGAAAGGATCACATTTATTCTGGGCGTTTTTTTAGAGAGGAATTTCCATCAATGATGATAGTAATGTGAACTCCTACTTCTGATTGGTGCTTCTGTTTTGACTGACAGGTGACTGGAGGCCCCACGGTTCAGGTCCGGCTGTGTGCAGGTGGTGACCATGCCGGCCATCACTGTTTCGACGGATGCGCTGCAGTTTGACAGTGTGCAGTGTGGCATGTGTCAGGTGGGACACATGACGAGATCAAATATATATTTATGCTGCCCTACAAAGGAAAATAGCCATAACTACGTTGTGTTCATTTTCAAGTTCAAAGGCTATTGAATGACATGATTGAATGATACATGCTATTAAATGATATACAGGCCATTTCAGTACCAACAATACTTTATCAGGGGCAGGGATAAACATTGAAGTCATATTTTCAAGGTCCTCTGCTTTTATCAAGCTTGTACACTTGAACCATGTGTATTTTGAAGGCATGTTTAAAACCCATTTATTCAAGCCATGAATTTAGACTTTGGTTGAAATGCAATGCTCAAACTGTTCTGATTATACTGCTAGTTGCCAAAGCATTAACTTCAAACTGTGATTAAGGATTACATGCTGGAGTAACTTCAAGGCAATGTGTTTTTTTGATCCAAATGAATCCATACCGCTCTAGCTAAACAGAATTGAGAATTGAGCATCGTGGTAAAACGTCTGTATTCTATATGACCTCCACCATTAGGTGATAACGATGCAACTGTTCAATCACGAGGCTGTACCCTGCTGCTGGAGCATAGCTGAGGAGGCGAGGCCCTCCAAGAAGGTAGTGACCAACTGTCCTAGTGATAGCCATTTTGATTTAGAAAACTTTGTTTGGGATGCTTTCAAATAAAATTTCACATGACAGCAGTTAAAGACGCACTATAATGTGACCTTAGATTGTTGAAGAGCAATTCTGAAGGATCAACATAGTAAGTTAACTGAGTTAAAAAAACAACAACAACAACCATATTGTAGATTGTTTATTTTCAGTTGTTTATTTGGTTCACAGAAAAAGGGTTCTAAAAAACAGTACCTTTCCATCTTGGTATGTCAACTTAAGCGTTTGAGCTCACTCTCCATAACCCTTGCTGTCATTCAGGTAAAGAAGTTCCTGCCACTCCACCTGCGTAAAAAGGCCTTGCAAGAGCAGCGTCCTCCCCCGGTGGTGTTTGAGATGGTGCCCTCCTCTGGCCTGCTCTACCCCAGAGACCGGGTCAATGTCCAGATCAAGTTCAGCCCCGCCGAGGGGGTAAGGAGCTTTACAGTGATTTTACAATATCTAAGAGGCGTTGTTAGGCACACTGCAAATTGAAGGAGGATGGCCTTAAGTGGCTTATTGCTTTTATAAAACACAGCATCTTTTATTTTTAAGCATAATGATTCAAGAATTAGAATAACACAATATTGTTTTTCTGCCAAGCAATATACTTCTAATATCGGTAGTGATGATTTTCAGTCAGCACAGTAATATGTAAGTGTTATGTGGTCAGCGGTGTATGTTTAACGGGTATAACAGGGTTACAATGGCTTTGAATATGATTGAGCCAATCAGAAATGAGGACTGGAATTATACATTTTATAATAGAGCCGTGATGATGATGATACTAATTCCTATTGGCTAGAAAGAATTCTTACTGTGTTGGCTATTGACAGATCTACAGATGTGTATGTCATGTGTATGACATGTGCACTGTCTGTCATTAAAGTAGTATGCATGAGGAAAAGTAAGAATTGTTAGAAAGTAGCAAGAAAAATGCTTACCTACTGCATGCATCTCTGCAGCGTGCCTACAGCAAACGGCTGGTGGTGTGCGTGGCCGAGAGCACCCAGCGGGTGCTGATCGTGGCCCAGGGCCAGGGTGAGGAGCCCCAACTAGAGTTCTGTCCCTCGATGCTGGAGCTGGGGCCTTGCCTGCCTTTCAGCGCCGGGGAAAAAACTGAGGTTATCGTGAAAAACCCCTGCCCTTTCCCCATTGAGTTCTACTCCCTGGAGTTTGACACACAGTACCTTGAGGAGGAAAAGGTAGCTATGTTTTTCTGAGATTTAAAATAAACAAAACTGTGTTTCTAAATGATGGTGTTGTATAGAGTGGTCAGTGACAAGAAACAAGTGTGAGAGAGGGTATGGCATAAACATCATAAGCAAGACTGGAACCCATACCACCATGAGTGTATTTTTGAGGGTAATTTTGTTGGCATTTCTGATTCCATTCCCTGAAGGGACAGGAAAGATGGGAGGAAGTGGGAACAAGGGGATGCAAACAAGGTGGTTGTCTCTGAGGCCTGGTACATAGTTAATGCAAGGCATACACTAACACAAGTTTGTGACATGTGACATAGGCAGGCTCTTGCAGTCAACCCTAACCCTTGAGCCCTGTCTGACATTGTAAACTTCTCCACAAGGGGGAGCAAAGCCACTAGTCTGGAGCGAGTGACCCTGAGGGATATTTATAAGAATGGCTACTGTAGAGGAATGCCTACTAAGAAAAAGTTGAAAAGAAGATGGTACATGCGAATGCAAGAGGGGGGAATATTATTTTCTTGTTTTGCCCACGAGGAACTTCAATTCCAATATTTTCAGATGTCAGTATCAAAATTTGACAATTTGCCACAGTTACATTGGAAATGTTACAAAGTTTGGACTACAGATTTTGCTATGCAAGGCTGCAAGAAATGCCCCTTACACTGCCATCGTTGCATCTGTTGCTTGCGTAGCTCTAGATCTTATATCCATCATTCTATAAGAAAATCATGGGCCATTGCTAACACCACTCCGGAAAAGTCAACCTAGCATGATAGTGATTGTTTAACTTTTGTTTCTGTTGTGGATCACAGATAGTCACTAAAAGTTTAGTGTTAGCTAATGTCTCTGCCAGCCTCTCTCTTTCCCTCCTGTCTTCCCTTAGAGATGGAAAAAAGATGACCTGCACTCAAAAACCTTCACTCACCGGTCTCCCCTCTGCTTTCCACCTGTCCTCACCTGCCTCCTCACCCGATTATTCTCCTTCGATTCACCTCTGTCTCCTCCTCTTCCTCTCTTTTCTCCTCCTACCTCTTCCCTCTCCTCCCTCTCTTCTCTATTGCCTCATCCCATTTAGATCCTGCGTCTGATGCAGGGTTATGATGAACACAACATTCTGCTGCTTCCTCCCAGGACCTCTGGGGACCCTCTTCCCCCAGAGCTGCTGGACCACTACAAGGAGCATTACTCCCAGCTGACAGACGACGGTAGCTCCAGACGCCATACACACCTATGTTCAAATGCAAGCACACAAATCATATGCCTGTAGGTTTGTGCATGTGAATGCATGCACACGTAGATTTGTGATTCTGTTTTTATCTGATCTACCTCTGTGCACCAGAGGTGAAGGCTGGCCTCTGTAAAGAAGAGGTTTTTTCTGAGAAGGGGGTCAGGGAGGCGGAAGAGGAGAGGCCTAGACAAAACATTGACCACCCACAGGACAGGGAAGAGGTGTCTCCAACTTCTAAGGGTGGAACACCCTGCGGTATGACCCTGGAACGAGCTGAACTAAACGAATACAGCCCTTTCAGAAGGAGCTCTTGTCATATTCCTATTTGAAAGTAGCCTTAAATGTTACTTGAGGAGAGTGTAAATCATTGTAATTGTCACAAGTACTGTGTGTTTTTTATTGTGTGTAAACATGCCGCTACATTGAATTCACACATACCAAACACACCACCATCCATCCCATTAATACACAGCTGACTGAGTATTAGTTTTTCTGATGAAAACAAACACACATCCGCTTTCTTTCCCTATCTAATACTGGTGCTTTGTGCTTTCTGTCCATCCAGAGGTGACCAGAGAGGGGAGCGGAGGGAGTCTGGGGCAGCTGGAGACGACCCCTGTCTCCAGAGCTATCGCCCGCCACATGGGCGTTGACTTGACGCCTGAGGGTCTGGCCGCACGCAATCGCCAAGGCATTGCTCTCATTGTATACGGAGCCCCACTGACAGGTGAAGCAGCTAAAAACTGATTAAACAGTTGATACTGCATTGGATTTTTTTTATTTATCTCACCCCATTGGCAGAATTTTACACTTGTTTTCAAGAGAATAAGAGTTTAAGTCTCAATACTAGACCGAATGAGTTGTTAAAATGGATTGGAAGCACGGGACTTGAGTATATTAAAACACATATACTGCTTTACTGTTGTCAACTGGGGAGTGTTTGCAGGGTATGATTAGTATTAGCCTGAATTAGTGCTACTTTCACCTGTAAAACTACTATGTGGCAGTAGCGAGTCCTGTCCCTCTCCTGTCTCCAGGTAGGAGCAGCACAGCGGCGGCCCTGGCGCATCACTATGGAGGGGCGCGTCTGAGTGTTGATGCTGTGGTTACAGACTTGCTGACCAATGGCATTTCGCCTGTCAGCCTGACTGCAAGACAACTCTACGACCACGCTGCTGCTGAGCACGCTCAGAAAAAGACTGATGAGGCTGGTGAGAGAAAAACAGATGGAGGAGATGAGGAGGAGAGTGACAGAAGGAGAGAGAGAGATAGAGAGTGTGTTTTGTCATGCTGTCTATGCATGCAGTGTTTTTGAAACCTTTTATTAATTTTGACCGTTAATCAACAAGCAAAAGCAGTGCAAACCTAAAATTGTCATGTAGGGTTTGTATGTGTGTGTATCTGTGGCCTAGAGGTTAGAGAAACAAGCTTGTGATGGAAGGCCACCGGTTCAAATCCCCAGACGGGCTGAGAAAATGTGGGTGGGGAAAGAGAATCCCCTTCCTCAACAACCTTTCTCAACAACCATCGTTGAGGTGCCCTTGAGCAAGGCATTAAATCCCCAACTGCTCAAGTGGAGCTGCATAGTGGCCAAGACTCACTAATGAATGTGTGTAACTGTGTGAATGTGAAGCAGGACGTTGCTGGAGAAGAGCTTGGTTTTGAGTCGCATTTCCCTGAATGAATAAAACCTAAAATAAAACAAAACATCAATAATAATATAAATATCCACGTACTTGTCCATGTCCATGTACAGCTCAGGCCTTTCAAGAGACCACGGGACCAGCACCTCTTGCAGCCCCATCTCCAGCTTCAGCTCCAGCCTCAGCTACCGCGGCTGTTCTTAGTGTGGAAGCTGTAGCTAAACCCACAGAGGAAGGCTGCCACAGTGACGCCAAGGCTCCAGTGACTGAAGGCTCACAGGCCACCATGCCCCTGGTACGTTTTCTCTTTAAGTCCTCCGGTCGTTGGTGTTATCGGTTCTTTAGCTTCATGCAGGGCTGATGTTTCTGCTACACTGTGGCCCCTACCCCCAAGAGGAGGTTTGGGAACATCAGAACCGGTTCTCTTTTTTTCTAACTTTACATTAACATGCCTTTTTATATGTATATATATATAAATATGATTCTGATTGCATTTGGATATTTAATAAAACAACAATTACTGGGTCATTGAGCAGTAAAGCAGCAGTAAACTACTTTAAACAACAAAGTAGAATGCTGACAAAAATATAATAAAACAATATAATAAAGCAGTTGTTTTTAATATTGTCCTGATGTGCAGGAAAGTCAGATGCAGCTGGGTGTGATTTTGAATCAGGTAGGAGATGTGGCCACACTCAGACGTCTCTTGCCTGAACAACTACTGGTTGATATCCTGGCCGAGAGATTGCAGGTGAGACGACATTGTCTAGCCCACTGACAGATGGAGGCAGTAGTATATTTGAAATCACTTTTAACAGATGGATGGATAGATAGCTGCTTATTGTTTTTCTGGCTAAAATTCAAAATGACAAGGAACTCCTCAAGGTGTTTAACATAGATAAGCTCATGAGTTTTCCTTCTTTCCCAGTATAACTTTGCTCTCCTTGTCTTGTTGTCATTGTTGTGGTTGCCGTTATCGCCGTGGTGACAGCTAAGCGATTGTCACCGTGGCGTTGTGATCGACGGCCTGGAGTCTGTGTACACTCAGTCAGTGGCCTGGCACACTGCAAGTGGTCCTCAAGGCCTTTAACAACCGCAAACACATCTACCTAGTCAACCTGTCGGACTCGTACACAGCCCTGAAGGCACGGAAGAGAGCCCAGAGAGAGGCTGAGGGTAAAACATGCACCAGTATACACACGCACACATTCACTCATTCACTCACACACACACACACACACAGATACATTACCAGTAAGATTGCATGATTAAAAATTGACGAGTTTTTCTCCAAAATGAGATGAAATTAGAAATGTGTTCTTTTGTAAAGGATAGCAGACAACCTAAATTATTTTGTACAGCAGATCCTTTAGATTTATAATATTACATGGTGAACTTCATGTAATGAACCTCATGTAATAACTTCATGTAATGGGAAGTGGTATGCTATAAATTTGCCTTCTGTTTAATTTTGTATTCAGTAAGGTTGATGACAATAGCCTGCATGTGTGTGGATGTGTGTGTGTGTGCGCTGGTACATGCATGCTTGCATCCCCCAGACGCTATGCAGAAGGAAGTGGCTGACAGGGAGGAGCAGTGGCTGCAGGAGCTGGATGAGGAGGAATACGATGCTCTGCCGGATGAGGAGAAGGAGCGAATTGCCCAGCGACACCTGGAGCAGCTCCAACAGCACAAACACAGGTATTGACTGGAGGGTGGGAGAAAACACTCTCCTAGATTACTGAGGTACTGGCCACGGTTTAGTTAAAACTCATTAAATTAGAAGAAATCACTTGCTTTTTCACTGTACTGTGATTATAGATACAACGGTGATGCAGAAGGTACAAGGCACTGTCTTGCCTATAATTATGGTATTAATTAAGAACCTCCTCAAGTGTATTATGGCTATAACAGTTACCAATGCTTATACTGACTCGTATACTGAATGAAAGGTTTTCTTCAAAGAAATATACATACATACAATACACAAGTGCAGATTCTGTAGAGTTGAATTCTTATAAAGTTTCTGGTTTTGGATGAGAGTTGTTCACAAATATTGATTAGAATGTCCTAGAAATAAGAGTCCCACAACATTCAATGTCCTTCATTTTGTGTGTATCTCTGTGTCTGTGTGTGTGTGTGTGCACGTGTGTGTGTAAGGGAGCTGGAGCGAGTGATGAGAGAGCAGAAGGAAAGGAAGCAACAGGAGGAGATGGAGAGGCTGAGAGAAGAAGAGGAGTTGAAGAAGAAGAATAAGAAGGGGGGAAAGAAAGATAGCAAAGACGAGTTGTCAGGGAAGAGGAGCCAGCTGGGAGGGAAGCAGGTCTGAGATGCATACATCCCACTCTACCTCTCTTCCTCTCTATCAATCAAAATACACACACACACACACACACACACACACACACACAGAGAGAGAGAGAGAGAGAGTCTGCCAATCATTGATCTTGGAATCCATCTGTTTCCTTTCCTTTCCAGTCGACAGTTTCAGTGGATGGTAGGAGGATGTCCTTCTGTAACAACTCTAAAGAGTCATTAGAGGCCAAAGAGCAACACAATTCCAATGAAGGTGCCAACAGCTGCTATGAATCCCAATATTCTTTAATGCCTGAAAATCTCAAAATCTGTAATAAATAATGGTACTGAGGCTAGCTTGCCTGACAAAATTCCATTGTGAAAATATGAAGTGGTTAAAGCTGCATTATGTAACTTTTTAGTATAAAATACAAGCGCCTTATCAGTCAGACAGAAAAGACTGGCCCCTCCCCCTACATTGACCCACTGTAGATTCTCTCCATTCAGTCCAATGAAGTTTCTCAGAGCACAGGAATTGACGAATCAAAAGTTATCAGCCGAACACACAGCTCCGAAACAGCAGCGAGCAAAGATGACTGAAGCTTGCAAACAGTTACCTCTCGCCGCCACTTGGGGCCGCCAACAACTAAATTACATAAAGTTACATAGTGCAGGTTTAAGAAGGAATTAATTATTGAATGAATGAAACCCCGAAACCCTTAATATGGGCCCTCTTTGCTAATACAGTGCTTCAAAACAAAGAGGTTGACGATGCACCAAAGAAGACAAAAGAGACCAAGGTACTTCCGGCAGAGTCTCCCCAACCTACAAACGAGCATAAGAGAGAAAGGGTAGGTTTAGCAGTATGGTTTGAGTTGGTTTACTCATCTGGAAATTTACTGAAAATGATCCAGATTTTAGTTTTCTTTTAGTCCTAAAAGTGTTAACAGCAGGTGTTTGGTATAATTGGAAAGACATCATCTTTCATTTGTATTTTCACACTTGGACGTCTTCATTTCTCCTTTAACTGTTATCATAGCTATCAGCTGAGCCGTGGTGGGTAACCACAGTAACAGAATTACGTTCACTGTTAAATTAGCCTTATAATCGGTCAGATGTGGAATCATAAAGCTACCCCCAGCCGCCACTGTTTCAAAAAAAGCTACATGGTAAAATGCAATATGGCTGTTAACCTACCATGGTCATCTTCTCATCCACCTAACTCTCCCCACCCCAGTCCAGCATGGACGAGCTGCTTGCTCGGTTCCATGCCTATGAGCAGAACCAGGTCCATGTGTGCCACATCCTCCAGTACTGGGACCGGGCCCAGGGCCTTTTGCTGGTCCCACTCTTCACTGATGAAGCCCCACTGGGGCCAGAGGACGTCCCCCCAGAGAAACAGGTGGCTTTGGTTACTCCAAAAATACTACTCTCAATGGCATTTCTCTAAAATGTATTGTAATCATGGGTAATGAATGTGGTAATGAGAAGGATGCCACTTTTCTTTTTTCATTTTTCACCTACCACTATGTATATCATTACATGTTAATCCATGTTAATCCAATCCTTCTTCCAAACAGAAACTAAATGGATGCTCTCTACCAAAGAAAGCTAAATAATTGTATTAGAGATTTTTCACTTTTTAAATAATCTATTTTACAGCCCAAACCTTGTTCTCTTAACACATTTGAGAGGGACACAAACACTCAGGTATGTTTGTATCCCCTTGTGCAGTTATAGAAATGTTGAGTTTCTATGCAATGCAATATTTGGGGGAAAAAGGAAATCAACCGTTTGCTTACCTGCTGTCCTGTCATAGCATTTAAATTCATGGATCACATAGACTGAGCAGATCTTAATATGACTACAGCTACAATTTTGAACCCAGTGATCTTATCCACCACCACCCTGCATACACAGACCCCAGCTGGCAAGAAGACTAAGAAGGAACGAGAGAAGGAGAAGGAGAAGGTGGAGAAAGAGAAGCTGGAGAAGGAGAAGCAGAAGGCAGACATGAGTGATGCCAAGATGGCGTCTCCGGTGCCCAACCAGATGCCCCTGCCAGGCAAAGGAGGCACAGTAGGAGACAAGGAGCCTCCGCTGGACATTGTCCCTCAGATCCTGCTGAACGTAACAGGGAAAGACTATCCCAGTGCCACAGAGCTGCTCAAAGGCAGCACCCTGCCTCCACTAGAGGAGGTATGGCTAACATTTATCTGATCTTTTAGTTAGTATGACTTGAATCACTGATTTGAACGGGGAAGTCAAACAATGTCATAATGCTGTTTCTTGGTTGACCGACGTTCCAGTACAGTACTTATTGGTTTCTCATCCATTTATCATCTCCAGGTGTTGGATGGTTTGGGGTTGGGTCCTAGCGGTCCGCCCATCCCTCCTCCCTTCACCTTCTCCGTGGTTCCTTTCCCCAAGAAGAGGGCAGAGCCCAGCAGTCAACTGACATCCGACTGTTTCACCTTCCTGGTTCCTTCCGGCCCAGACGAACCTGGCGACGAGAAGAAAGATGCAGAGACCGAGGCACTACCCGTAAAGGTAATGGACACCCAAATTCACACACTGGAATACACAGACGTATGCTTAAACACACAGGTGCACACACATGTAGAACACAAAATTAGCGTAAAGGATACTTGAAGGTGCTATGTGTGTGTGGTTGCTTGTGTACAATAAAGGAGGAGGTGGTAGCAACCCTTTCTAAAGGTCGCAGCAAGAGGGAGGTTGCGGTGACAAAGGACAAAGACAAGGATAAGAAGGACAGAGAGAGTCAGAGGGACAAGAGAAGAACTTCGGCCCAGAGAGGGAGTAAGGGCTTGGACCGCTCCCTTTCTCCTCCTCTCTCCTCCGACACCCTTCTCTCTGACGGCAGCAAGCAAGACCAACAGTCCATAAACTCACGCAGCCAGAGGTAAAGGAATATGCATGCCCACACAACACACATACACACACACATACACACACACACACACACACACACACACACACACACACACACACTCACTATCAAGGCACTCACTAACAAATGTGTTTTCTTGCATTACATTCTTTGCTCTGTGTTACTGCATTAAGGCACATTTCGTGTTAATGATTTTAATGAAGTCACTAACTGTTTTGTGTTCTGTGGCATTATTGCTGTTGATGTTTTTGGTGGTGGTGTGTGTATGTGCGTGTGTGTGTGTGTGTGTGTGTGTGTGTGTGTGTGTGTGCAGGCTGACAGCATTTCGCTGGGTGGTACCAGCCAATGATGAGGTCACTCTGAAGATCTGGTTTCACCCAGACTCCCCGGGGCAGTTTGACCAGACACTCAACTTTGAGCTCTTGGGCACCAAGAGACGCTACCAGCTTCTCTGCAGAGGAATCTGCACCTATCCCTCCATCTGCAAAGACTACACGTCAGTAAACATTGCATTCCTTAACAATAGAGACAGAGGAAGAAAGAGAAAGAAAGGGGGTGTGGGTATTACAAAATATAAAATGGGTCGGTGTCTACATCAAAACGTATGATTGACGTAGTGTTTACATTCTTTTAGCTGCCTTGACCTCCCACAACTATAAAAATGTAAATACAGTCATAGCACAATTGTCCATACAGTATATCATGTTATGAATATCTGAATAAGGTGTTGTTAAACTGCAACACCTTGTGGAACTGATCCTGGAATGGGCCCAGGAGCAAAATTACCACCACCCTCATATCTACAAACAATTCTGCAGGAAAAAAAGATACATATCCATTTTGGGGAAAAACACCAAAAGAAGATTCAGTCTGTAAAAGTATTATAATTGTGTCAATGTGGTTTTCCAGGACCCTTTTTGCCCTGACTAAGAGGGTGGCCTCAGGTGGAAGAGGGGCTTCAGAAGACTCACGTGGTCAATTCTGACTTCTTTGAGTTTGGACCAGTGCTCTGTGGCAAAACCAGAGACAGGTGAGAGAGGAGGAGAGCAATGAATGGTTCCAGTGTTAGTCCATTAATCAGTGTTGTGTGTGTACGTATCTATGGGCTCATAGTGTGTGTGTGTGTGTGTGTGTGTGTGTGTGTGTGTGTGTGTGTGTGTGTGTAGGTACAAGGAGAGGAAGTACCCAGAGAACACCGAGAGGATAGTGATCCACAACAACTCAGCTCTGAAAGCTGAAGTCCAGTTCTGCTTCCAGCATGACACCAAGGCCGCTACATATCTACTGGACCCGCCAACCATGACCCTCAAACCTGACCAGAAACAGGTAGGAGACTCTAATCTGGCTCTCTGCTAAGTACTGTAGTGGTCGGTTTCTGACATGCCTTTATTTTTGTGTTACAGTAGTTGACAGTGCGGGCCAGGCCCACAAGCTGGATCAGATCGAGAGGCCATTGGTATTGGATATTGAATTAATATAAGGCTAAAATAGGGTGTTGGTAGGGTGGAACGTGTGAAAATGAAAGCAAACTAACTTGAATAACAGATTAGATTGACATTCTGTATTGTCTAATATTAAATTTCAGTACTTGGAATCAGTATCAACAGTGAAAAGATGATATTGACGCGTCATTATTGAGAAGAATTATCTGCTAGTAGTAGCCTAGCCTAACTAATCATTTGTGGTGTACCGGGGAATTACCAGATTGAGAACAACGTGGTATCCTAATCTGTCTGGTAACAACTCTTGAGGATTGTACTAACATGTTAATATTCTTCTGTCCTACTAGGAGTTGACAGTGTGGGCCTACCCCACCAGCCTGGGGCAAATCGAGGACAGTGTAGTGTGCTGTATCAAGGACAATCCAAAACCGGTCATCATCCGCCTCTCCTGCTGGGGAGTTCGACCGGAGCTGGAGCTGGACCACAAACAGTTGCATTTCGACAGGATTTTGCTGCACAGGTGCCAGAATACAGAACTGAAATGTAGGGCGGACGCATTCCACAATATGTTCCTGCAATAGCTTTCTTAAATGATTTTCACAAACATTTGGGATTTAAGGTGCCCAAAAGTCCTTCTCTGGGAAGACCTTTTTAGCGTTGTACCTCCTCCTTCCGGGATTTAGATTGTGTAGAATGTCGTCTTTGGGCTGGGTAGCTAGTTTCCACATCGCTCACTGGCCATATTGTTCTTGTTTTCTTTTGTCTTTCTACTTTTTCTTCCCTTTACTCTCTCTTCCCTCACCTTTGCCTCACCCACATTTTCCTTCGCTCCCTCCTTTCTCTACTCTGCTCAATTCCTGTCTCCCTTACCTTTGCCTTACCATCCCTTCCCCACTATCTTCCCTTCACCTCTCTTGCCCCCCTTTCCCTTTTCTCTTGCTTATATTTCCTTGCACCTTCCCCATCACTCTTTTTCCTCCAACTTTCCCTCACCCCTCTCTTCCACCTCACCTTGCCTCTCTTCTTGCCCTCCACTATCCCACTGCACCCCTCCTCCCTGTCTCTTCCATCCTGCTCTCCAGGCAGGACAGCCGTGGTGTGACACTGAATAATAAGACAGCTCTGCCGGTGGCCTGGAAACTGAGTGGTCTTGAGGAGCTGGGCAGTGAGTTCAGTGTGTCCCAGTACAAGGGCATTATCCTGCCACACTCCTCCTTCGGCTTGCATTTCCACTTCAGGGCCACGAAGCCACTCAACATCAAGAAAACCATACGTCTGGAGGTAATATATGAAATAGGCATGGCTGATGTAGGACTACTGGAGTTGGAGTTCATCAGGCTTACGTACTTTGTCAGACTTAAGGCCGAAGTTTGCTTCTGTGTCTGACACTAACGACACTAACGACACTAACGATGGCACTAACTTAATTATATTAATCCTAATACTAAAATGCTAATTCCAACATTTTAATGCTAATGCTAACATGCTAGCCTCCAGGATAGTTTGGTTATGAAAGCATTAGAATATTGACATTAGTATTCACATATAAACATTTGTATGTTAGAATTATTCCATGTTAGTATTAGCACTACTAGCACTAGTACTAATTAATACTATTATAATACTAATAAATAAGTTAGCACATTGTCAGAGGCAAAAATGCCCTTGAAAGTTGATAATATGCCCATGAAATCAATAATGAGCGAAAATTAGCAAAAAAAACTTTAGAAGTGTCCTTTTAGCAGTAGGAAAAGTTGGCACCATGCAGCCATCAGTAGGAGAAAATGCTGACCCCATGCGATTCACGGCGTCAACGAAAAATAAAACAACCATTACTGTAAAAAAAACCTCAATAATCAGGGGGTGGAAGATGGACTGGTTGCGGTCAGAGAGGGAAAAATGACACCATCCTGCCTGCTGCCATGCAGTCTCCAGCAGTGGGAAAGAAGGGAAAACAAACAGCAACAGTCTGAGAAAATATATCTAAACCTGATGAACCCCGTTTAAGTCTCACAAAAAACTGACAAAGTACACGTGACAAAGGTGGCCAAGGACGTCCTTTAATGTCACTGTACAGAAGACCACAAACCTTAAGAAGTCCAGTAACCTTGAGGTAATTCTTGTGGGGTGATTAGAGGTATACATAACATGGGTATAGAAATACACACTTAGATTTAGAGAAGATTTACAGAAGCCCATTAACCTTCAAGGTCCATATGTTTTTAGATACAGTAATAGTGTAGATTAGAAGTATAGTATACACAAGGACAAGTACACACTTGCTTATAGAAGCCCCTCACACTCAAGAGGACTATATACATGGAGGAAGTAGAACATGAGGCAGAATTGAATGAATAGAATTTGGTATTTTAACAATCTATTTGCGCATGTGCTTGTGTATTGTGTCCCAGGTGTCCGATGTGGAGGACATCCTAGGGCTCGTGCACGCCGAGAACATACAGATCACTACCGAGGCCTACGATGTAGCTTTGGACATCACCGTTCCTAAAGGTAGTTACAGTAACAGCTCACAAACACGTTCATTTAAGAGGGTGACAGTTATGGTTATACCTGATAGAACCTGATGGATTTGGGTCTGGCCTTACTTGCTTAGGCTTGTGTTGGGTTCCAATACACAGATATCATTGGGAAATATCAAAATGTGCTGTCAGCGCACCCACAGGCCCGGATAAACTACTTAAAGTACATGTACACTGTCAAGACAGATTCTGTATAAAATATCCAAAATACAGATATTTGGATCTGTGACAGGTGAGAAGGACACACGTAGATAGTACTTGTTTCATCTTATATGAATCAGTTAAGTTTACAGAAGCAATGATGATGTATCACATGTCCTTCATCCTGTTTCAGGGACAGATGGCTGTCTGGACTTTGGAACCATCAAGGTCTTTGAAGAGGTCAAGCTGCCTGTCAGCTTGAAGAACAACGGAAAATACGAAATAGCCTATAAGTGAGTTTTGTATTTAAGTGAGCCAATTCCTGAATTACAGTAGCAATAACATGCATGTGTGCATTATTTGAATAAGCGTTGGCCTTGTCTTCCAGTGTATTTCAATATCCAAACACTTCACTATTCTGAAGCACCTCTCTTTGTAAGATGTTTAAATTGGCTAGTGTATTATACTTGGAATATCAGTTAACTAATGCTCTTCTCTAGTCTATGATGAAGGGGTACAACTAAATACATTTCCATCATTCCACACTGTGCATTCATGAAACCTAGAATCATGAATACCAACTATTTATTGGAGAGAAATGATTCAAGATTCAAGATTCAAGAAGTTTATTTGTCACATACACACACGAGGTGTGCAGTGAAATGTAAAAGTGGCAATGCTCAGCAGGAATGTGCAAAGGGAAAAATAACAGGTTCACACTGTTTACAATAAAAAACCAACACAATATGTACAATATCACAGTAAGAGCTCTATATAAAAAACAACACAATGTTTACAGTAAGAGCACTTGGAAATAAAAATATAGTAAAAAAAAGGGAAATTGTATGTATGTAATAAATGCTTTTCCTTTATAACATATAAGAACTCATGAGCCTAAGCCTGGATTGACACCGTAAAAGTTTGGACCCATTTTGTTTTTTCACAGTCACTCATTTAGAATATTGAGGTACAGGTCCAGACATTTTTATTTGTTTTTCACTGAGAACCCAGATGTTGCTTCCATCTGTTGGAAGTGTGATTGGAATGAAAACTTTTCTGCATGATTCAATTGGGCCTTAGCCCAGGTCGTAGCCTTTGGCCCTCTCATTGTAATTAACACTGGTTGTTGTATTTTAGGCACATTTTTAAGAGTGAGAGAGTAAGAGAGAGTGCATATTTTAAACAATTTATCATACACATAATTTTTCCATTCACTTACTTTAACACACCAAAGAATAGGCAGAAATATGACAAAGCACTATCTAAACATTTGACTGACAGCACAGGCATATTAGAACAGAATGGTGTTCATAATCTGAGAGCATAAAATGAGACTATAATTACACTATAAAAAGTCTGTTCATTCAAATCTTAAACCTTTCCTTTTTATTTGTGTAACACCAGACAGCTCCATGGAGCTGCCAAGGGTAATACTAATGTTTCATGTTGTCAAGTAAACTTTTCAGCTCGCCCCGGGACTGGTGCTGTTCTCATTGGGGCAGCCATTGCATGTAAACCTGTGCCTTCATTTGCTCCCAGCCCATAGTTGTAAGAAATACTGATATGAACCATTCTGCTATTGCTCCCATTGCTTTCTTTTACATAAGGTTCACGCTGGAGCGGACAGACCCATCCCAGCCAGACCTGGCCTCCATGTTCCATGTTTCCCCCCAGCGTGGCTCTCTGCTGCCCACAGACCGGCCCACCACAGTGCAGGTTCTCTTCAGACACAACAAGGAGGTCTCACTTACAGAGCAGCCTGTCCTGCACTGCCAGGTCTGAGCCATACATTGCTAGTAAAGATTTTGGGCGGCACATTCTGTTCCATGTTAAATACTGAGCTTTTTCAAATTCCTCTCCTATGTTTGCTGTTGTGTCCTTATTAGGTACTAGGCAGAAACATACCTCATGACCAATTAGAGTATTACAATGTTCCTGCTTATTCGGAAACCAAGTAAAATCTTTTGAAATTCCGACATGTAGGCTCCAATGAATTCTCCCTATATTTCACTGAAACATTTAAACCTGTTTGGTGTTCATGATCTGAGAATAATGTGTGTTGACGTCTAGTGGCACAGTTTCTGACAGCTGACAGTTTCGGACACCAAACCCTTCAAACAAGGGAGGGGAACATGAAGAAGCAAGTATTGCACTTGGACATCTGGTTGCAAATCAGCTTAGTTTAAGTAACTGTAAACTGGCACCGCCTGTGAGATGAATAAGAGATGGAAAAGGTGTAGAACAACTGCATGAAAGCTGTACTATTTACTGCACACTGCATTGCATGCTCCATGGCTCCAGGCTTGTGCTATGAGACACCGACTGAACTTTCTCTGCTGCAGGTGATTGAGCCTAGCATTGGGGAAGGAGGAGAAACCATAGCCATTATTCGCATCAAGGTTTCCATCCAGTCCGTCTTCTCCAGGTATTTGATGCATCCCTCACTTAACTTCAGTTTCTAAAGAACAGTGACAACAAGATTTATATCTATTTATATTTATTTTTATTAGAGATTCCATTTGAATACTGTTTCTGATATTTGTCCCAGTATTCTGACATTTCTGTCGGGCCCCTCTCCAGATACAAGATCACACCCGCAAGCGACATTAACTTCGGCCCGCTGGTCTATGGCTGCAAGAAAACCCAGACTTTTACCATCGAAAACAATGGAGTTTTTGAAACCCGTTTCACCATCTGCCGCATGATCAAGGACCTCCTGCCTGTTCCACCTGGGAGACCAGGGTAGGAGAGACAGAAATAGACACAGATACATGCACACACACTCACACACACACACATATTAGGGCTGATACTTTACCCAAAGCTTGAGAAATTGGGAATGAAACCATGAAATTTCAGCATTTCTTTTAAAAAGAAATTAAAAAAGTAACAAATCAACTCAGGCATCATGACTTTGACTTGATTCTCTGATGTTGAATGGATGCACGTAGAGCAGTGTTTGCTGCCATAAGAGACAAAGCCCACATCAAAACATAAAACATCCTGCAAATTAAGTTTCATTCAAGCATCACTGTGTTGCCAATTTCTGCAGATTGATGGAATATACTGCCTTGACTGAAGGAGAACAAGCTGCTTTCATGATGTGTTGTGATATCACAATTAAAACTAATGAACTCAAATATAATAATAAGATATTTGGATCACCTACCTCTATGTCATTTTTATGGAGTGGTATATAAAAGGTCACCAGGCTTCAGATTATGTAGGTGGTCTGAGGCTGTGGGGAAAAGAGGAATTTCAGTATCTGATCTTCAAACATCAAAAGAGCCACACACATTCACACTCACCACCCCCTTCCCTCCTGCCCTTCTGTCTCCTCCGTCCTCCGTCCTGTGTCCTGGCCTCAGGGGTTTAGGTCCAAATAAGAGGATGTCTCGAGAGAACCACTCAGAGAAGCCCACTGCTGTCGGTAGCAAAATGAGGCGCGAATCCATCCAGAAAGACATTGGCATTACACAGGTGGGACGCTACTAGTGGCGACAAATGAACAATATGACAGTGTCATTGCAGTTACATGGCTATGCATGCAAAAAAGAATTGCAACAACAGCAGCTTACATTGCAAGACAATGCACTACAGTGTAGAAGTACAGTATAACTCATGCATGATCTGAAAAAGTATTAAAATAATAAACACAGTGTCATAATATATCTATGATAAAGACACTTGCTCTCCCCTCTCCCACATCTCCCTCCACTTCTCTCCTTTTCTGCCTCCCATCCTCCTCTTCACCTCTCCTCACCTCTAGAATCGTCTCACCATGGGGGTGTTCACGGTGTCACCCTGCACAGGGACCCTGCTGCCGCGGTCTCAGCAGGTGGTGATGGTGGACTGTGGGGCTGAACAGCTGGGCAGTTGGAACGAGTGTTTGGTCATTGACGTCAGTGACCGCAACCCCTCCGACCAGCCTGAAGGCATCCCTTACAGACTAGTGGCTGAAGTCTGCATGCCAGGTGGGAGCTATGTCACTTGTTTGTGACTTGATTAGTGAGTACGACTTGAGTTGTGGCTTGTTTCCACATGACTTGCTTCCATACAAGCCATTTGTAAGGATTCTCCAGAGTCTGAATGCATAAATGATCACATGGGGATCTACTAAGAAGGGCACAAACTGTTAAAATGCACACAAATAGCTGTCTGCAGTTCTGTGCCTGATTTACCAATACTTGATGGCTTAATGTTGGGGCTGTCTGGGGCTTGGATTGTGATTGAAACAAAGCATCACTGGGAATATAAAAGAGGGAAAATATCTTTTGCAAGCAAATTAGAATGATTAATAGCATGCCCAATGTGACAGGAGACTAAATGTTGTCCCCTCTCCCTTTCCCTCTCAGGGATGGGGTTAGACTTTGACTCCATCTTTGAGGAGCACTATCTGTGTCGCAACAGCAGCTTGCTCTCCTCCGAACAGTTTCATGACGCTGAGGGTATTTACGTCCTGGATGAGAACAAGTTCATCTTCAACAACGTCCTGGTGGGGCGCACCGCCCAGGCCCGCTTCAAACTCACCAACAACGGAAAGGTGCCCTGCCTGCTCAGCCTCGCCATCAAATCTGTTGGCACTAAGGTAGGGCTAGTGGATAGGTGCATGCATGCAGGTGTACTCTTGTCTGTTATAGATGGCAGTTAGCAGGGTTAAAGTATCTTGTTCGTTTCTGCAGTCATTCCGCAGTGTGGAGGTGTTTGATGTATCCCCAACAAGACTTAGCATTCCCAGCCAGTCACACTCCTTTGCTGTGGTCACCTTCACACCCCAGACAATGCAGCTCTACCATACTGTGTTTGAGGCCACACTGGAGGGGGCCACCAGGTATAGTATTCATGTTTGTCTGTTTATTTCAGTAGCTTTTATTTTGGTGTTTGGATGTGTGTGTTTATGTGTGGCCATCTATCACTCTTTCTCTATCTTTCGCTCTGTCCAGCATGACACCCACATTCAAGAACAAGGTGCTGGGGTTTGACCTGATAGGAGAGGGCAACCTGCCCAGTGTGTATGTGGTGCGTCCAGCCCTGAGGAACAGCAGTGGAAACCCCATGCTGCAGTTCAGACGGCTGTTGGTAGGGCGCAGGCACACCCTGCCTTTGGTGCTGAGAAATGATGGCAATGTACCGGCTCAGGTGAGCGGAGACACATCCCACATTACGTTTTTTATTTTGGCAAACCCTCGTTAAAACCTTTCCTTTTTCTAGAAGTCCTGCCATACATAATTACCTATTTCATAGACAAGGCAACTGAAATTACTAATCTACAGAAAATCTGCCCACTTAGGTGACCGTAGACGTTAGATACTGTAAATCTTGATCAGTTACTGAAAATGGAAAAGGGCTCTCCGGTAATTCTGTGAATAAAGGTGCTTAGTGATTTCCTGTGTCGCGTAGGTCCAGATTGATATGCTGGATAAAAAAGGAGTGTTCACCCTGAAAGCTGCTCCTAGCAACACCTGCAGCTCCATCCACTCCACACAGCTAGAGGGCGCCATTGGCTCAGGTACAGCCTTCATGCCACCTAACAATGTCCACAATACATCTCCTGTTCATTTAAATCAGAAGTTAGCAGCGTGCACATCGAAATGTAGGCTGAATAACCTACACTGAACTCCAATATCTTCTAAATACCATAAACCACTGCATGTCATTAGCTGTCATCTAACATCTAACTCTACAACTACCATTCTTGTCAGTAGGAGTCAGGGAGTCTGTTGTTGAAAAGACATGAACATTCTCACTGTACATCCATGGGTCACACCTATCATCTCAACACAGAACCTTGCTAGGTTCTCTACAATGCTAATTACTGTCTTGACACCTTTCCTTCTTCCTCAGGGCATCAGCTGACCCACACGGCCTTGCTCAGGCTGAGCGTTGGCCAGCAGGCGGAGTTTGAGGTCAGCTTCTGCTCTGACCAGCCCCAGACTGTCATGGCCAAGATGACGCTGCAGGTGGAGGACAACCAATACAACAACACCATTATACAACTGGCTGGAGAGGCTTACCAGGACATCATCTCTCTCCACAACATTAGCGGGTCATCTGAGGAGACGGATCAGGATGAGGAGGAAGGTAGGACAGAAAAGGAGGGTAGGGGAGTATAGGAGAGGAGCGTAGAAGAGGATGAGGATGAGGAAGAGGGTAGGAGAGGAGGAGGAGACGGAGAAGGAGGAACTTGGAGATGGAGATGGGATGGTGCAACAGGGAGGTTTTTGACTCACTGATCTTTATTGTGTCATTTATAATGGTGATGGTGTTAAGTGTCGTGAACCCCCATGTCAGTCTCAAGCAAAAGTCCCCAATTAGAAGCCATGCACTCCAGCTGATGCTCTAATATATGTATTGACTAATAATGCATTGTCACAATGGTTTAGTTACGGGTTTAGTAAGTATCTAGTTTGTCACCTCTTCAGGAAACACTACCCTGACTCTTCCTCTTAGCCTTGCCTATTTGTCGTCAATTATGTGTCTGAGCTCTTGTTTATTGGCTCTTGTTCATTTGATACACTTATTTGTCTTAGCTCTTGCTTATTTGGTTCACTTATTTGTCTTAGCTCTTGTTATTTGATTCTCTTATTTGTCTCATTTGTCTCATTTGTTTAAGATATAGTAGGTTGCTAACTTATTGCACTCTTACCTTAACACTAGTTATGCTCTTAGTTGCTTGTTTAGGAAGGAAATGCACTTACGATTTCTGGTGACTAGTAGTTTTCTTGCCTACCTATGTTGAATGCACTTATTGTAAGTCGCTTTGGATAAAAGCGTCTGCTAAATGACTGTAATGTAATGTTATCCTTAATTCAGTCAAGACTCTAATTCATTCAAGTGTCTTCCCAACAGGTGATTACAAGGTGCTGAATTTTGGTGACTGCCATATAGATCATCCCCACCAGGAGTGTTTCACAGTGACCAACCACAGCAGCAGCCAGGTGCTGAGGTTTGAGTGGCCATCTGCTGGACCCCAGGTCTCCTTTTCTCCACAGGTAAAGCATGGAGATGGGGACAGGAGCAGGGCTGTAGTATTCAAGTCTGGTCAAGTCTTAAGTCTAGTTTTGACACCTGATTTTGAAAGTCTGCTATTGGACTCTCTTGTGAAAATGACAATAAAATGTTATAGTCTCCAATCCACCAGACTTGCATGTCTTTGGAATGTGGGAGGAAACTGGAGCACCCAGAGGAAACCCATAAGATTCACTCTTCTAATGTTATCAACATGAATCCTCTTTTCTCCTACAGGTGGGACACCTCCATGCTGGCTGCTCTAAGGAAGTGACTGTCACCTTCTCCTCCAATCAACCAGTGACGCTGGAGGGCCAGCCAATGAGGTGTAAGCTTTGTCAGGTGGAGTTCCAGCAGCCACTGGAGCAGGTAGTTGACTGGGATGACCGACAGCGGACAGTCCGGTGGCTGACCGCCTCCAAGCAGGCTGCAGGAGCACCACAGCAACCTACGAAGAATAAGGTAGACACGTTGACTATGATGTTGAAGAAACTTGTTTGAGCGCGGTGTTCAGAATTCACAATTATAGTGATGCAAATATGTATACGTGTGTACACAGGTAGTAAAGACGGATCCTGAGCCGTGCTGCTCCGTGGTTGAGGGCTCTCAGAGGGAGCTGGAGTTGCGTGTCAGCGCAGTTTGTGACTACGCCAAATTCAGCTGCAACACCGACTCCATCCATTTCAAAGACACCATGCTGTACCAGAGCAGACTCTACCAGTGAGTCAGTCTTTGTGTGTTGTCATGTCAACCAAATGAAACTAAATAAAACAAAACATCACCCCAAGATCATACAAGCAACTAAATTAATAAAAGGAATGTAGGGTCCTGCAAGCCACAAGATGGTGGGTTAGGTCAGTGACTGATACACACAACAATAGAAAACCATTACAGTTAGTAACTGATCAACATGATCAACAACCCTATTAGCCAGCTGTGAATGTATTGGTCATTTTGTGCTATGTAGCAGTAGAAATCGTGGACACTAGTGAACACCATGGTGTCCACTAAAGCACTAATGTCATTAAAATCGTCATTTCAAAAAAATAATGTGTGTATATCTATTGTGTGTTTGTCTGCAGACTGCAGATAGTGAACCAGAGCAGTGTGAAGCTGGAGTACTCTTGGCAAGTCCTCATGGATCCAAACAGCAACAGCATCAATGACCAAGGAGGTACTATGGCAATATTGCATTGTTAGGGCAACTTCTCAACAATATAAAAAAACATTTACCCAGAATATTAACATCAATTGTTAAACTTAAATCCTGTGTGTGTGTGTGTGTGTGTGTGTGTGTGTGTGTGTGTGTGTGTGTGTGTGTGTGTGTGTGTGTGTGTGTGTCCTCTAGATGTGAACCCCAGCTCTCGGCCTGGCAGCAGGTCAGGAGGGGTGGTGACTGCACCCCGCCCTGCCAGTGCTCTGGCCAGTGTGATATCTCTACTGATGGGCAACCCTGAGCTGCCCCCCTTCACCGTGGAGCCCAACATAGGGGCGGTGGGGCCTGGTGCCACGCAGACCTTCAGCATCCGCTTCTCGCCCCTAGAGGTGGCCAAATTCCACGGCAGGCTGGCCTGCAGGTAAATGTAGCAGTACTTAGTAATAATAATAATTATTATTATTAACAAGGTAACGGTGAACATGTCGTCACCTGTGAAGGATGCAGTCAGTCACTATAGGGACTGCTTTTCAGAATACTCAGAATGATAGACAATGTAATCATTGAGAACTATAAGAAGAAGAAGGGGAAGAAGGAGAAGAAGAAGAGTTTTTATCTTAATCTCTTTCATTAAAAGCAAATCTCAGCACACACAGCAACGCATGCCTAGTAAACATGTGCATCCATTTGTTCTAGTATCCCCAACTTGCCGGATGGGGATCAAGCTCCCTGTATGTCAGTGTGTGGCCGCAGCCTGCTGCCCCACTGCCACTTCCAACTGGAGGACTCAGACTACATCAGTGGGAACCGCCGCAACCCCAAGTTCAGGGAACCCCTGGACCCTAACATCAGGGTCATAGAGTTGACCTCTGTTGGCCTCTCTGCACCGACAACCAGGTATCACATCTGACAAGGTTGAGGGTTTTATTCTCTCCTGCAATGTTTCCTGTTGAATTTTTGTAGGAATGAGGGTGATTTGGGTTCTGCCACCAGATGTAGTAGATGTTGCAGTTGAACGGCGATCATATGGTCATTTATATCATGATATATTGACAATTGTGCTGTAATTGCAAGTGTAATTGTTATTTTTGTTTTAGCAACAATTTAGGTTACATGAAGAAATTCAATTGTATTTACATTTCTCCTGCTCTCCTGATGTATGAAAATAAATCGGTAGACCTTGTTTAAGCTTGGTTATTGTGTATTAACAAGGGCAAAGGAAGGACATTAAGTTGTGTTTGTGTATGTGTGTTCATTCCTCAGACGTTTCAGCGTGGTGAACCCTACCAATAAACCCTACTCATTCCAGTGGAGGTGTGAAGACTCAGGCCCCAGCCCGTTCCGCTGCCTCACCCCGCACGGTACCATCCTGCCTGGGAAGAAGGTGGAGGTAAGACTGGAAGTGCATCATGAGGCAAAAATAAGTCCAGAATCCTACTGAGCTGCAGCAATGAAGCAGACCAACTTTGGTTCAATTCTGTTGTTGTCAAGCATCTGCTCTGCTGAAGTCTTTGAGCAAGACACAAAATCCCTACCAGCTCCATCGACACATGGAGTTTTGTAGCTGATCCTGACCTCTGATCCTCCTGTTGAAGGGATTCAAGTGAAAATAGAATTTCCCAGTGCAATATGTGTGCTTTCCATATAAGATCGGTGGGTGATGATGATGCTGTTCTTACTCATCTCATCTCATCTCCCACATGATTTCCTTTCCTCCCTCCTCAGCTCCAGCCCATTTATCCTTACTTGATTATTTCTTTCTTTCTTTCTTCTAGACATTAGCCTACACCGTTCGTCATACTCCACTCTGTCTTATGTGTTTGTGTGTAGGTGTGTTTGGAGTATGTAGCAGAGCAGCTGGGTGTGGTGGAGTCGTTCTGGAGCTTCATGATTGAGACGCTGTCACTATCTATTCCCTTCCTATGGGTGGGGACCTCTAGGGAACCGCTGGTCTACCTGAACAGAGCCCACCTCGACCTGGGAGACCTGCTTGTCGGTGTGTTACACACTCTGGTTATTATTTGGTGTTTTTGTCCATTTATGATTTTAACTGATGTTTAATAAAGGTATCTTTATCTGTATAAAGGTATCTTATCTGTTCATAACAAACTTTGCAGCACATTTACATTGTGGCACAGAGAATCAATAACCGCAATAAGCAGGAGTGTAAAAAGTACCCAGAAATTATACTTAAATTAAAGTATGGGTACTGGTTCAAAATCTTACGCAATAAGTCAAAGTATCTAGCTAAAGGTACACTTGAGTAAAAGTCACGCACGCACTTGGACAGGTCGTAGCGTGGAGCAGACAGTCTATCTGGTGAATGGAGAGGAGGAGCCCTTCCACTTCTCTGTCCTCCAATCGTCTCTCCACTGTGAAGACCAACAGCACAGCCTGGCACTGCAGCCCATGACTGGCATGGTGGCGCCCAAAGACAGGTAGACGACACTGAAACACACACAACAGTTTACTGACATATATTAATGTTCATTGCTCAATATTTGAAAAACATAAGATGATTCCTGTGATGGAATTGGGCTGTTTCAGCCGCAAATGGTAATAGAATACAGGAAAAAACAATAAGACTATAGCAAAAGAAGGTCACATAAGCAAGCACGGAACATTGTTAAGTATCACTATTGCTATCACTACAAGGTTTTTCTTCTGTTTATTCCAAACTGTTGCTGCTGCCGGAAACATTAAACGCATCACTTCCTGTGCACCAGGAGGAAAGACCTACCCAGTGTAAAAAATGTAAAAGCTTCCATGAGAAACTGAGAAATGGTTGAATTACTGTTATATCAATTGGTGATAGAGCAAAAAATGACATTTATTTACATGAAAATATTGCAGATTATTACTCTAAATAAAAATTGGTATGTTGATGTGAGGTGTCACCATGCTCTGCCGTGCTAGCAGACCGCTCTATCACTAGGCTGGCATATCTTGTCATTTTCTATGAAACCTTTGATGCAGGCTGCCATTGTCGGTGTCCTTAACGCCTTGCCGGGAGGGCTGTGTGAGCTTCAGGTTGGTGCTGAGGGTCAAGAGGAGGTCAAAGCCACTGACTCTCAATGTTAAGGCCAATGGTTACGCCATGAGTACCTGCGTTCAGGTGGAAAAGGCAGACGGAGGCTTCCGAGAGATCAGCCCCAACCACCTAGACACACTTGACTTCGGAAAGGTTAGCACACATCCATCAAAACACAGACACAAAAGGGCACACACTAACTCACTGACTCTCATGCGCTCTCTCTCTCTCTCTCTCTCTCTCTCTCTCTCTCTCTCCCTCTCATTCACACACACATATGTGTAGCCTTTCTGCCTTTCTATGTGAAGTTCGAATGTGACATTCATCTTATGTGTCTGTGTATACATTATTTCTAGGTGGAGCTTTCTGAGCAGTCCACCTTTAAATTTCTGGTGTCCAACCTGGGGAGGTTCAGCCTGGAAGTGAACTTGGACCTCGCAGGTCCTCTTGAGCAGCTGTGCCACCTAGAAGCAAAGCCACAGACAGCCACTGTTGAGGTTGGCAAGCAGCTGCATTGCTCACTCTTCTTCTGCCCCCGGAACACTTGCAACCTCCGAGATGTCAGACTCCATATCAAAGTGAGAACCACTTGGGATTTGCGGATTCGTTGTATTTTTTGTTCAACCGAATATTTGTTCCATCAATGGAAATTAAACGATCTTGGGACCAGGTCCTGGGTTGAGAAATGGCTTTTCTGGCTCTGTTGTAGTTCAAGGTTAAGGAAACATCATTTAAAAAAGTGATACATGGGAACTCAACTGATATTCCAGAGTGCTCTTCCTATGTCAGACCATGGAGTTGTTTACTCCTGTAGAACCTCAAAGTGAGAATACTTAGCCAACATCACTAGCATCGTTAGTTATACTGAATAAATCAAATTCAGTGAGTATAATCATAGTATGGTATAATCATTTTTCCATGCATTTCTCTTTGGATCCGCCCTCTACTCCTCTCTCCTTTTCTATCGCTCTCATCCCTCTCCATCAGGTAAAGCACGGGCCGACATTTACCTTTGCCATTGAAGGCAGGGCTGTGGCCCCTGGCCTTGAATTCTCCTTCACCAAGCACAACTTTGGCAAGTGCTTCCTATACTTCCCTGGCATGGTGCCTGTATCCCAAACACTGGTGGTCAGCAACAAAAGCGAAAGGAGCATCAGGTAGGAATATTTTACTGCATTTACTAAGAACAGTACCTAAAACGTTTTTTTCATGCCTGGTTTCAAATTTTGATATTTCAAAACTAGCATTGATGTCAAACACACACCCTGCCCTTCTCCAGTGTCCAGTGCCAGTTCAGGAACACCTCCTACTTGGAGATAGGCTTCCAACCAGATATTCTGTCCCCTGGTGGCGTGATGGAGGTACCAGTCATCTTCTACCCCCGCGAGGCACGCCGTTACCAAGACAAATTCACCTTCATCTTAAATGACTGTGCTAAACAAGTGGTGGACATACTGGGACAAGGCATCGAGATGAAGGTGAGGAAGAGGAGTTTGTACTAGGGTCCGACAGCGACATTTGGATTTTGTATCTGATACTGTTTAAGATTATTGGAAGTAAGATTACTTTATTTGCCAGTTTAGACACGGTACATGGAGCTTTCCACATATCCAGTTTGGCTTTCAGTGTCTTGCTAAAGGGCACCTCTAGAGTTCTGGTGGACACTGTAGAGATGGAATACCAACCACTGGTGTGCACAGCAAGGCAGTTGACCTGCCCTTTTGACCCGAGATAGAAATTCTAAAGCAGCATTTCTGGAGAAGCTTTAAGATAAAAGGGGCACAAAACCAGTCTGCTGGGCATTTATACCACAGTATTTCCCTGCAGGCTATTCAACCCCGGAAGGTTTCTCCTCACCAACCAGTCCCATAAAGCTTGATGCAAAGATGCAACACTTCTGCCATAACATTAAATCAGTGGTCACCAGTCAAAACATTGCAATGTCAGGAAATACATGCAATATTATTTTTTTTAGATTGCTACTTAGTTGTCGTAATTCTGTGTGTATGTGCAAAGTAATGCCGCGTGGTAACCTGAGGGGGGAGATCGGTTGGTTTCATGATGCATAAACTGAAATTCCTCCAGGGCCGTCCCAGGGCGTTTGTCAGTAAACTCAGGTCTCAGGGGTTGACGGTCCTTCTGTACCCCTGGAGAAAAATCTAGCTAAAACAAGGAGGGTGGTGAGCCCAAGACTTCTCAGGTTCCCTGGGATGAAATCACGGCCGGCTGAGTGCTGGCGGTGAGAGCTGGAGGGCGGGAGGATGAGCATCTGTCAGGTTGCTCCCTATCTGTCACATTCTCCGAGAGTGATCCAATACATTGAGGTTAAGTACTCACTGCTGCTCCAAAGCCCTCTTTACCCACCACCGGGGGACACTGGAGGTTTGGTAGTACCTGTTATATCTTCCCCAGAGCGTCTCTGTGTGGATGGCAGGATAAATAGGCTCTACCGCTGATTACTAATCCTGAGGCCCTGTGACAGGTGACCTGGTTTTGCCATATGGCGCTATCCATGGTGCTGAATATGTACTGTCTTACCTCTCGGGATGCCACAGCTGACAGACTGTAGCACATGCCTCACCTCTTCAAGAGCCTTACATTGATCAGCCGTCAACATTTAATGCCACATAAATGTTTTCATCTTTTCGATAAAATCATATGACACTCATCTCGTTCTTTTACCCAATATTATATAATATTTGTTTATTTTTTCCCTGGGGGAGCATGTCCACGGACTGCACTAGCATTTCTGTGGAAGTGCCCCTTTCACCCCTGCCCCGATAAAAGTCTATCATCATCTATCCATCTGCAGAATGTATTAAAATCGAATCATCTGTCTACGTATCCCTCCCTCACTCCCAGCTGGAAGTGGAAGATCCCAGCCAGAGGAAGATGAAACTGGGGTCCCTGCTGTTGGGTCAGAAGGTGAAGAAGCAGGTGGCCCTGGTCAACCGTAGCCCTTCTGACCTCTCCTTCTCCCTGCTGCTCAACACACACACACCACTCGACCCCAGGGTAGGGAATACACACACACGCACACACACACACACACACATCTCATACATATACCCTTTTATACATTTCTATCCTCCTCTTTCTATCATCCTCCAGGATTTGTCGTTCAGTCCAGCGGGTGAATTGACCCTGAAAGCCAGCGGCGGTCAGTGCATTGTGGAGATCCAGTTCTCACCCCATCAGCGCATATCTCCCTTCACAGTTGAGCTGCAGGCAGAATGTGTGGGCCTGTTGCGCCCCCTGTTGACGATCCAAGGTTGCTGCCAGGTAGGCGGTGCTGTGAATTCCCTACAATTTCAAAAGGCATGTGCAAATACTGCATGTACAAATTGTTTTCCCTGACACAACCAGTACCATCATTTTCACTTAAAAAATGGGAGCATGTCCACAAAAAGGTACCTACATAAAGAAAGCGCACTGTCCCTCCTCAAAAGTAATTTCAGATGTGAAGGTGTACTCTTCACTTCAGCCAATGTGCCCCAATATTAACAATGTAAGATATTTGTATTGCAATTTTTATTAGTATTGTATTTCATTTAGGAGGAGGACATTTCAGGATTTGTTCTGGCAACTTTGTATATTGGATAAATTCAGGTTAACCAGTCAGGTTAACCAAGCAGGTCAACCAATACTTCGATGACTAGTTGTGGTTCCAATCCTCACTGCCAGGGTGTGGAGGTCCAGCTAGATCGGGACTACCTGGCCTTCGGCGCTGTGGTCCAGTCCTGCCAGGCCAGGAAGAAGATTGTCATGATGAACACTGGAGACCTTGGCGCCAGGTAAGGTTGTGTATGACAAGGCAGCGCAGGTGCTCATCCAGGCTCTTGTCATCTCCCGCCTGGACTACTGCAACTCCCTCCTTGCTGGTGCCCCGGCGTTTGCCATCAGACCTCTGGAGCTTGTTCAGAAAGCTGCAGCTCGTCTGGTGTTCAACCGCCCCAAGTTCTCCCATACAACTACCCTTCTCCGTTCTCTACACTGGCTCCCTGTAGCGGCTCGCATCCAGTTCAAGACCCTGGTGCTAGCCTATAGGGCAGTGAAAGGAACAGCTCCTTCTTACCTCCAGGCTATGGTCAAGCCTTACACCCCCACCGACCACTTCGCTCTGCTGCCTCGAGGCGACGGGTTGCCCCGTCGCTCAGAGGGCCCTGCGGCCGATCTACACGGTCACGGCTCTTCTCTGTCCTGGCCCCGCAGTGGTGGAATGAACTCCCCACTGATGTCAGGACAGCAGAGTCGCTGCCCATCTTTCGCCACAGGCTGAAAACCTACCTCTTCAGGAAACACTACCCTGACCTTCCCTTAGCCTTGCCTATTTGTCGTCAATTATGTGTCTGAGCTCTTGTTTATTGGCTCTTGTTCATTTGATACACTTATTTGTCTTAGCTCTTGTTTGTTCTGATTTTCTTCCTTTATTTGTTTCTTATTTGTGTTTAAGATATAGTAGGTTGCTAATTATTGCACTCTTACCTTAACACTAGTTATGCTCTTAGTTGCTTGTTTAGGAAGGAAATGCACTTACGATTTCTGGTGACTAGTAGTTTTCTTGCCTACCTATGTTGAATGCACTTATTGTAAGTCGCTTTGGATAAAAGCGTCTGCTAAATGACTGTAATGTAATGTAATGTAATGTAATGTAATGTAATGTAATGATGTAAGGTGCAGTGTGAGCCGTCTGTCTCTCTTTCTCCCTGTCGCTCTCTCATTCATTTAATCAACCTAATCTAATCTAACCAGGTTCCATTGGGAAGTGGAGAGTTTTCCTCCAGAGTTGTCCATCGAGCCGGCCAAGGGCTATATCTGTCCAGGCATGGAGGTTCCTTTCGATGTGACCTTTACCCCCGCGGAGCTGAGTAAAGACACAAGATATGAGAACTTATCTTGCTTTGTAGAGGGCTCCTCCACACCCGTCACCTTCACCCTGACCGGCTCCTGCGTCATGCCCTCTGTTATTAAAGAGGTTAGAATAATGCACGTGCATTGTACATGTACATATTTTAAAAGCGGGAAGATAAAAAATTGTTCCATTAATTCGATCATGTAATGTCTCTGTGTCCCATGATGAAATCAAGGAGCAGTAAAGATCAGTCTCTGTTCAGGCAATTGATACCGCTGATTGGATTTTGACTAAACTTGGGTCTGGCATCTAGCTTTTCACTAAACGGTTCTACCTGTGTATATATAACTGCCTCGGAGCTACCCATTATATAATTCTTCCCTCCTGCTGTCTCCAGGTGGTGACTTTTGTTTGCCCTGTGCGTGGCACTCACATCCAGAGTCTGACCATTTCCAACCCCACAAACCAGCGCTGCAGCCTCAGACCTGTCATTGAGGGCGAGCACTGGAACGCTGCGCCCTCCTTGATCCTCGAACCCCACCGAAACAAGACCTATGAGATCACCTACCGACCACTGACCATGGCTGCTGAGGGCAAAAAACACCTGGTAGAGGAAGACTAAACTTTAAAACACACTCAGCAGAGACTTTAGCACATAGACTTTGTACAGAATGTCAAGCCGTATAAAAAGCGCCTTGTATAGAATAGTCTTAGAAACGATAACCTTTTAAAAACATTGTACAAAGACCCTAGCTTTAAAACATAATCTACATTGTAGATAAAGGCTGGCTGCTAATTCACTTTGCTTAAAAAGGCTAACTTGTTCTGTCTCTCCTCGTCCTCTCCTCAGGGATCAGTGTTTTTCTCCTTCCCTGATGGTACAGGCATGCTGTACTCACTGCAGGGAACTGCTGAGCCTCCCAAGGCTGAGGCCACCATTAGCCACGAGCTGTCCGCCAAGACTCACCACACAGAGCTGCTCCCTGTACACAACTGGCTCACCAAGGCACAGAGGTAGCACACACACACACACACACACACACACACACACACACACATTCATTGTTGGGTATTGCCACATGGGCAATTTATTTATTAATGCACCATTGTTGTGGGAATAGCATGGGGAGACTGGCAGCTATTCTTAGTGTATCTGCTAGCAGAGCTCAGAGCTTATTGCATGGACGAGCCCCTACTGTTGCTATGTGACTGCCAAGAGTTTACACAGCTGACACAGACATGCACAGGCATCAGCATTGTTGCAAACACACAGCTATGGTTCCTTAACATTGACAATGAGGAAGAAGAAGCAAGCCCCGTGAAGACGGAGATGAAGACATACAGTAAGTATTTCTGTGTGTCCAGGTTCCGTGTGGTAATAGAGATTCTGAAGCCTGAGAAGCCAGACGCTACGGTGTCCCTGAAGGGTCTAGAATACATCGACGTTCCTGCTCTGGCCAAGAGAGACTACAAGATATCTTTCTACACATACAAGGAGGTGCTGTTCATTGCCAAGGTCTGGTCACACACAGACACACACCGACACTCAACCTCTCCCCCACTTTACTGTTTACTGCCATCATTGTCCAGACCTCAATTTGTTTCTCAACCTCATCCTCACCACACCCTTTTTAACCCCCGCTCCCCTAGGTGACGTTCCGTAACGAGGGGTCTGGTGAGTACTTGTTCTACCACATCAGCTTCAAGGCCAGTCCTTCAGGGACGCTGTCCACCATGGAGCTGGTGACAGCTGTCCGCCAGACAGCCCCGGCCAGTGTGCAGATGGAGAACCCCCTGACCACGGCCACCTCCCTCACCGCTGAGAGTAAATGCCCCGACATCAGTGTCCCACCTCAGTGCACTGTGCTCGGACAGTCCAAGGTGGGCATTAAGGATATTTCCAGCCATATTGGAAAAACAGTTGTTCGCCCACCCACACACATTCGCTGACTGACGGTGTGTGTCCTCTCCCCAGGGCACTCTGAGCTTTGAGTACCAGCCCCTGCGTGCGGGGGAGTCTACAGCCCGGCTGAGCCTCCACAGTAATGAGCTGGGCTATTTTCACTATGAGCTGCTTCTCAGAGCCCTGCCCCCGCCACCAGAGAAACCCATCCACTTCCACACGCCTCTGGGCAGCAGCCACTCTGCCCTCGCCAAGTTTATTAATTATTCCCGTTTCAAGGCCGAGTACTCCGGCAAGGTAAGAGAATATGAGGTGTGTCCTGGTGTCTCAGCAGTCTACGGTGCACACTGTGTTCTTGCGATATTGTAGGTTCAACGCCGCATCACGGCTCTTACAAACTCCTTTCTTTCTACCATCTTTTCCTATCACTGTTTGATACTGGTATGCTGTATGCTGTCTGAGAAACCGGGAAATGTCATAAAATGTAAGGGGACATAATTTAATGTCACCATACCTGTGTAAAAGCGCAAATGAATGTGTTGAAATTTGAGTTTCTTGTCTGGTAAATAGACCAGAATGGAGGCAAGCTCAGCTCAAGAACTTTAACTGATTGGATTTTTATCTCAGTAGTCGTTTTCTTTTACCGTACAGCAAGACACTTCACTCCTCTGTACCTTGGCGCTGTCAACCTTCATCCCGGTGTGGTAATCTGCCATTTTCACAAAACTCACCACGCCAGGAGAATGTACCTCTTCATCTATTAGTCTTTCTAATTGTGAAACAACACAAACAACACAAATTCTGGCACTTAATAACTTAATAGCGCCAGAGAGCTGAAATCACATTCAGCTAAACTTTTCATTAATTAGGTCTATATGTCATTGTTACAAATATGCTGTGGGACCTTGTTCTTGTTGACCATTTGCTTTGTTTACCATGGTGACATTTTAAATAGGAGGGAAACTGGGAAAGAGCCCTCCCATTACTCCCGTTATGAGAGTTTCATTCAAACAAATTAATTGAAGTATCAAAATTATATAAATAACAGGTGGAAATGCTGGGATTTGGTATTTTCTATCAATTTCATCACTCCCTTTTTGTTAATTAATACATGTCAATGCTCTTGCTCTCCCCAGACGGATTGCCCAGCCTTCATTGTGGACAAGAACATCAACGCCTCGCCAGGCTTCCAGGCGGGCTCAGAAGTCAGCGTGGAGGTCTGCTTCGAACCCCACCAGCTGGGGGAGGTGAGGGGTCAGCTCACCATGTCCTCAAGCGTTGGTGGCGAGTACGTCTTTCCCCTCCACGGGACCTGCCTCCCTCCCAGAGCTCAGGGGCCCTTCAGCATCAAGGCCGGCATCAGCGTCTCCATCCCCTTCAAGAACGTCTTCCTGCAGACCGCTGCCTTCTCCTTCCAGGTAAGGAGCCAGTGGGACTTATGGTTCATACACACTTCTTTGTATCAAGATCAAGGAATGAAAACAAAACCAAAAAAGGGTTTTCGTTTTTTGGGGGAACAGAAATGTAAGCGGGAATGAAAGTGATTTCTAACCAGGCGACCAGCATGCTGAAAGCCAAGGAAATGGTTTATAAATGGCTCTTTTACGTTCAGCCAATGTGAAGCCAGCTGCCTTAAATTTGGAAGTCATTTTTGATGCTGAATAAAGGTTTGATGAACAGGTAAAGAGAGTGGTGCTGTCGTGTTTCCTTCAGTTGACAGACAAAATCCGAAAAATGATGTCATTCATGCTTTTACCTCCTCGTGTTTCGAGTGCTGTAACACGCTCCGTTCTGGCATCAACCAAAAGTCCCTTTCACATCTCCAGCTTGTGCAGAATGCAGCAGATATTATTATAATTGCTACAGACAAAACCACATCACTTCGATGCTGGCATCTCCTCGCCGGTTACCTGTGAGGTTTAGAATTTATTTTTACATTTTACTGATCTCTTGTAAAGCACAGTCAGGTCTCGCCCCAAGCTATACCACAGACCTTTTAACCACCTATGAGCCGGTGCTTTGCCTCAGGCAGCAGCGCCGTTCTGGTGGCTCCAACGTCTGAAACTAATGGTGACCGGGCTTTTGGCTCTGGAACGACCTGACTCTATTGTATGTTTGCTTTTATTTTATTGTGCAGTACAAATAGTTTATTATTAGTATTATATGTCAGTCTTGGCATTACAGCTGTAACCCTGATTAAACTTTAACATTTTCTTTTTGTCTCTGAACTTGTCCTTCCATTAGTGACTCTTTTTTACTTTTTTTACTCTTCTTCCTGCCCTTCTCCTTGACTGAACATGTCTGTTATTTACAGATTGTATACAGTTTACTGTACTGTATTCAGTACATTATACAGCCTGCCTATTACAGTATGTGCACATAAATACCCTCTTTCTCTTTTGACTGGTCTCTCTCATCCTGTACTGTATTGGAAACACACACACACTTACTATTACAATGGAAGTCATCATCCAGGAACAATAACAAGGGACTTACAATGCACCTACACATACAGTATACCTTCCATCAATAACTTTCTCTAAGCCTGAATGAGTGTTATTGAACTAAGCCTTTTATCTCTCTTGCTCCCTCAACGTCTCTCTCTCTCTCTCTCGCTTGCTTCAAAAAAACCTATTGCATCCTTTTCCACTTCCCTCCATTCTGTATCTCTATAACTTACATTCATCCAGGGAAGGTTCGCCAAGCCATGCATGCTCGTTTTCCACAATGCCGTGCTTCATATTCATACAGTTACACACATTTAGCATTTAGGAGCAGCTCGGGGTAATCAAACTAATCTAAGCCAGCCTTTGCTCAATCTCTCCTAGGTGGACAACGCGTGCTTCACCGTGAAAGCTGTGGACACCATCCGCTCCAAAAAGACCCAAAACATCCTGGTGACATTTGAGGCCCCTCCGGCAGGCTCTTTGGTGCCCTGCTTCGGCAAGCTGACCATCTCCACCCTCCGCTCACTGGGCCACAGCCAGCCCTGCTCCTGGATCTACTACCTGAAGGGCTACTGCCCCGAGACAGGCCAGAGGGAGAGCACATCTTAGTGAACACTTAGTGAACACAAATCCAAACATGAACACACACACACACACACATACATACATGCAAACAAATACAGACACATGCGCATACACACAAGAACAGTCATGCACAGGCGCGAAAGTACAAACACACATAGCCAACCCTTTGAGACGAGAGATGCTTACTGTTTAGTGGTGAGTTATGATGTCGCAGTTGTATTTGTTGTCTAATCAATTATCCATTGCCTTTATTCTGATTTTGAAGCCAAATATACAACGTTGTCCTTTGTGTCTTTTAAATTGCTAGTGTTCATAAATGTGCCTTATTGAATGTTTTAATGGTTAACTGAATAAATTTTGCAGAGAAAACCTGTCTGAGCCTGTGATTACACACTCATTTCCACATGGGGGCGATCATGACAAGTGGTCGTACCAGATTCTCTAGTACTTTTTTTATTCAGAGACAGAGGAAGATAGATAATCAACCTGATTGTATTGCCTTGTTGGTTATCCAGATAACTTGTATCATGAACTGTTAACTCTTTTTTTTTATCAGTGGTTAAATTGTCCACACTACCCTGTGCGTGGTTAGAAACAGCGCATAGCAGGGTGGACTAGCTGCTCAGCTGAAAGGGCAGAGCTGGGGGAGCCCCTCATTACCAAAGGTTAGATCTGTGGCATCACACACACATACACACACACACACATACATACATGCACACACTCATCGCTCTAATGAGGAGCTGGACTGACAGAGACATTGACAGACACTCCCCTAACTCCACTAGGAAATTCTCTGGTCCTCACTCCTCATCCAATGGGAACACAGCAAGCTGCACAAGGGGCCAAACCTACTGCAGTGGTCGATTAATAGACTAAGGCATTATCTACAAGATGTATGTATTGCAGACATCATACATTTTAGAAGGATACTGTACTAATATCACAGACAAACTATACGCAATATTATACTAACATTATAGTGATACCACAGGAATTAAACAAAATACCATAAAGTGCAGTAAGGTCACTATAAACTCACTATTGAGTACCTCAGACAAATTATAAGTCCCTATAGAAATATTACAGGAATTTCTCAGGGAAAGGTGAGATCCCGTGTACTTTAAGGAGTACTCTAAGATAGATAGATAGACAGATAGATAGATAGATAGATAGATAGTTGGAGTGGGTGTGTTTTGGGGTGGTGCTGTGATGTAAGATGGAAGGGGGGGGGCTCTCTCTCTCTCCCCCATAGAGCGCAGCATGAGCGCTCCGCAGCAAAAGGATGTGTGAGCAGGCAGCGCGTTACTGCAGGGACGGAGTCCACAAACTGCTCAACAAAGAACAAGCGAAACTCCGCGCCCAGGACAGCCGAGAACAGCCCAAACCCGTGGCCGGTCAGGACAGCGAGTCCGCGACGGCAGCACAGTCCGGAAACAGCGGCGCCCAGCCCGGTGGAATCGACGGGCTCGTCCGCTGGATCGTCACCAAAATGAGCGACAACAAGAACATCTCCAGCCGGGAGTACGCCGGGAGCAAGGAGGAGGTGGCCGTGGCTCAGGAGCAGTTCTTCGCCCCCGAACCGCGGAAAGGCATCTCCGTTATTTTGGATGTGAGTATAGAGGCGCACCTGGGGGTTGTAGACAGAAATCATCCCGGTGCTTTCACATGTTAGGTGGGTGTGTGTGAGAGAGACAAGACCCGGTGAGATGCTCTTAGACGGACCGGTGCAGTGCGCACTTACGCACAGAGATGCTGTTCGGGCATGTGTCTGGTATAGGGGCTCTGCCTTGCTCATTGACACTTGGACAGGACACGTGGCTGTAGGGGATCAAACCTCCCGGTTAACGGGCTGTCTCTAAACTTGTCCAGTCTGCTCGTCCTCCTTGTTGAAAAAAAATCCCTCTATTTAAATGATATTGGATATCCGCTGTTTAACGGCACAGGCCGACCTACAACAGTTAAATAAATATGACTCGTATGACTCGAGACTCGTTTGAAACCTCGCTTGCACCAAATTGGCCAAAGAAACTCTTGGTGTGATTTGTAAATCTTTGCCATATCAGATTGCATAATTCATTTTACGTTCAAATCAATGACATTATTCCATAAAGCGCCTACGCGGTTTGGTTATGTTTTCCATATTAAGTTCAGCAACTGTGATGGAAATTCCCACCCCTTTTATTCAGGATGTAAGTTGTTTTATCACAACATTCCCATTAATTTCTATGAAAAATGTCTTATTCCCTTTCTTTCTCCGTAATTTCTATTTTGTATTGTAGATTATGTATGTAGCTAATAATAATAATAATAATTTCCTACCAAATGATATCGGGACCTAACGCAGTAACATATTGTTCCTGCTCTGCGGCCAGCTTCTATCAGAGACTTACCTACACGTATTAATTGATGAAGCCTTCCCACACTACTGTTACGCAGCGCAATATTGATTTAGGTCGGAGCATCAACCGTAGTATGTTAATATTCTCCAGCGCCCTACTAATTTTTCCCCTCGGAGATCAGCTTTTATTGCTTTAATGGTTTAAGGGGGTAAAAAAGAATTATAAAAGTAGTTCAGTTCCTATAGACCCTGAATGCGACCCAGATAGACCGATAGATTGATGAGGAGGAGTGAAAACTAATTACGATCAAGACCTGAGGGCCAAATGTATCCTAGTAAACTAATAAAGGTGAGTGTGTGTGTGAGAGAGAGAGGCGGGTGTGGGCAGTATTTTAATGTGTCAAACCAAACAGAACAGATTCACACAGTACCAGAAGCAATAAGACAGGTTTCATTCTAGACTTCGTCCCAGATAGAGACATTGTCATTGTTTGGGTCCTGGTCTGTCCTCGGATCAGAGGTGAAACCAGAACCTCCTTCTGGTATTCTCTTTTCTGCTCACTTGCCCTATTGGCTCCGGCTTTCAAATGTCAATTGCTTTTGCCGTTTTCCGATATTATTGAACCCGGGATGATGATAATGTCGAACAAGTCTGAGCCAAAGTGTTGTGAATGATTGCCTGTGTGTGTGTGTGTGTGTGTGTGTGTGTGTGTGTGTGTGTGTGTGTGTGTGTGTGTGTGTGTGTGTGTGTGTGTGTGTGTGCCTGTACTGTCCTCAGTAGCCGCAATCGGCTGAACCCTCCCTCTTTTCCACCTTTTGCTGTTCTGCTGTCATAGCCCTGCTACACCTCTCTCTTCCAGCAACTCTGTTCTTTTTTCATCCTTCAGAGCTTCTCAACCTCCACTCGTCCTTTATATCCTCTCCTCTCCTCTCCTCTCCTCTCCTCTAACATCTATTCTTAATAAGGTGAGGAGATACAGCCTCTCTCTTTCTCTCTCTGTCACTCTCTTATATTTCTATTTTGATCTGTCCCTTTCTTTCTCTGTTTCTCTCTCTCTGCCTCTCCTCTTCTCAAACTTCATTTCTGTTACAACTCTTTATACACACACACACACACACACACACACACACACACGCCTCCTCACTGCTCCAGCTCCAGAGATGACTGTTTCTGTGGAGTTGAATGCGCCCCAGGGTGCAGTCAGAAAGCAGAACGTTGCAGAACAGCTTGTCGTTTGCAGCGTCGCTCATCTGAGCAGTTAATGACCTGTTCAGACGGCTCATAGCTACAGTTTTGCTAGAAGCAAACTTCAACATGAAAGGATCCATAGATTAGTTCTTAGTTTATTTGATGTTTTGCACACAAAGACAGGCAGACGAAAATAGTCGTGATGCAAGTTCAACAGTGTGCGAAAATGGAGCTACAAATGGAGCTACAATGGTACCGTAAGAAGGGTATTGAAACCCAAGGCGAACTTACTGCGGATAACACAGTTGGCAGCAATGAACAAAAGGTTCATTTAATGATTCATTGTCAACATTGTCTATCTACGTTGCCTCCAAATGTTGCCCAACAGAAACAACACACAGATAAAATAGACATGACTTTGGTTGAACAGTGAGTACTTCCTCTCCTTTCCCTTGATCTTGCTGTTAACAGGCGATGTTAAGGCGATGAGGGAGGTCAGTGAGAAGTCACAAGAAAAGATTTTTTTTAAACAGTATATATCTTGGATGGGGTTTTGATGTGCAAACATCCTTTTTTAAGTTCTGTTCAGTTTCTGTTCTTCTCAAGTTGAGAGGGAAGAAAATCTGTGCAAACCTTTTTAGACTTTTCTTTATTATTTCAAACACCGCCATTGTTGTTGGCAGCTCCTCTCAGAGATCACAGGTAGAATTTCACAGTTTCTGCATGGTGGGGTTGAGCTCAGGTCGATATTTATCTATGGTTTAAAGGCAATCCCGGCTGCTCCAGTTATTTCATATTTACCTGGTACTCAGAACTTCAATTTCTGTTTGAAGCCATTGTCAGTCATTTTTGGTGTGTGTGTGTGTGTGTGTGTGTGTGTGTGTGTGGCAAAGTTGTGTCCCCCTTTTCATCTGAAGTAGAGTGAAACTGGGTCACCCACATTTTGACACTCCCCATACTCTTTCAACCCCTGACTAATGAATGTTCACACATATATACCGTGGCACAGGAGAGTGAGCCCTCTTGCTTATCTTTTGCTGTGTGTGTGCTATTTTGAATTAAAAGGAGCTTAGACGATCACAATTGTTCTAATATATATAGAAAACATGATGTGATGTAACTAATAATTCAAAAATGTATCTACTGATGAGAGACGACCAAACATCTGTCACTTGAGTGAAAATCAACCAGAGTCGTTTCATCTTAGCTGTGGTTCATGTACAGGTATATACAGCTTTGATATTAATACAATATATATATATATAATTATTTAAACTTTTTTTAAATTCAAAACAAGATGATAAACGGCTGAAGAGCACAGGTCCTTGTCAATATAGTGCACATGGGGGAACAGTTGATAACATTGATGAAAGCAATACATTGCCAGGCCTGCCACTTCCAGATCCATAGAGAAAGCGTCTCTTTCCCCCGAAGATATAAATGAGCTCCCAGAATAGTAGCGGTGGTAAACTGTTTATCCTCTGTCAGACTAATAAACCTCCCAGTCCCTTGGCCCCTAACAAGTCTCTCACACACACGCCTGCACATTATCTGCCTGAGACATACTCTATTTATAAGAGAGAGAGAGTGTGTGTGTGTGTGAGTAATTCATGTTCTGTATTGATTCAACAAAAACCAACAAAATGATTGGACGACTGAACATTTCTCTGTTTTATTTACCCTCTGAGTTCTGTTTTTGTTATGAAGAACTGGTGCAGTCGTTCTATTCAAAACTCATAACCGCACAACTTCTGTTCAGCCGTCTTGTAGTTGAATGTGAGACTTGGCCAAGAGCCCAGGATATCCATTCACAAAGCAGATTCAAATTTCAAAAATGCATCAGCTTCAGTCTCAGAATACACCATGCAGTATTGTTGGTACCGGGCCTGTCTAAACATCTAAAGTAGCTCTTTGTTACCACATCAAATCTCTTCCATGACTTCAACACAAAAACGCTTATCAGATTGATGCTCTGTTGCCTTTTTATCCGAGGAAACAGAATGTATACAGAGAGAAGAGAGAAGGAGACGGTGACGGTGTGAGCATAGTTAAAGACTTTCAATCAAAATGAGATGAAATGACATGCCGTTTAAAAAAAAGATGCCTACTCTTACAAAATAATTCATGGCACTACATTAGAAATTAAAAGATGTGTTGTAGTGCATTGTCAAAATAAAAATGTCACTTATAAAAGAGGGTCAAAATAACAACCTCAGCCCAAGAGCACTAGGGCAGCAGGGTGGCGTAGTGAGTGGGGACAACATTACTGAAGTGTCATTGAGCAAGACACTGAATCCCTACCTGCTCCAGTGATAAATCAATAAGGGGCACCTGCCACACCGCTGGGTAACTTTTTGAGACGATAACATTTGAATGCCTCGGTTATATACAGTCTTTTGCGTTTGCCTGTTTGCAAGCTTTGTCCCTGCTGGCCACCGTACACCCTCTGATTCAAATTAAAACCATACAATTACCAGCCCTTGGCAGGTGAGCCAAGTACAACTGTATAACCATTTGTGCAATAAATGGTTTTAACTTCATGACTAGAGTGTTCCAGACTAAAATGAAGCGTCATCAGCATTAGTCCAGCCGTTCGTCAGCTGATCCCAACAAACCCCAGTCACGTTCGACACGTCAAACAATGTGGTCCAATTAAGCTGTCAGCCTCATTCATCCCTGCGGTTCCTACCTGCCACACGCTGCTGTTGACTGGTTGTGCTATTACTCCCTCCACCGCCCCAGCCTCCTCCTGTCTGGTTGCTCATTAATCAACTATACTGGTGATGGTTCGTCTGCTGGGTTCTGTTCTGTTGCGGGGTTCGATTCGCTCCTTGCCGAATCTTGGCACGCTCATACGGGGAGCATCCCAGAGGCCAGCGCCTGTGCAGCCAAATACAACTGTATCACCATTTGTCCAATGAATAGTTTTGACTTTATGACGGGTGTTTCTGACTGATATGGGCCCTAGTGTGAATTATAATGTGGGGCTTGCTGTGTAATTGATTCAAGCTTTTAAGTCACAAGGAAATAGAATTTCGACGGTGTTTTGCTTCCATAATTCAACATAGCCCCGATTGAGGGGAGGAAGGCAGTGCAAAGCTGCATCCTTAAATTGTTAATACCTTCAAGAAGGAAAAGTGCAGCACTGGATGGTTTTAGTTATGAAGACAGTTAAACCTTTAACCTTTTTTCCTTAAGTCACATATGAGCTGTAAACCCCTCTGTCTATGATGCCTGCATCCATCCCAAATCAAAACCTTCACTAACAACGTTCTCCTGCTTTCTGTTCGCAGATTTTCCGAAGAGCTGATAAAGATGGTGAGTGAATCTCAGTTGCTTTCTCCAGACAAGATCTATATTAAGACGAGATCTCAGATATCTGAAAATGGCTTTCAAATATTTGAAGTAATGAGGTGTGAACGATTGAACTTGCCTAACATTTGAGCAGCCTGTAAGTGAAGATATTAGTTTGAAATGGCTTTATCAAATGCTTCTCATCTAGTTTTAGCTATCTGAAATATATTTAATAGCTGTTTTGCTCAGGTCTGTATCTCTGATGTGTGGACCACAGTCCAGCTGTGTGTTTTACCGACGCGACGCAATATGACAGGACATGACACAACATGACACAAGAGGATACAATATGATACGTCAGGACACAACAGGAAACGACAAGACACGGCACATCGTGACACGATATGATACAACAGGACAGGGAAAAAATAAGGACACGATATGATACGATAGTACACGATGAGACACGACACTCCATGACACGATATGATACAACAGGACACGATATGACACAACAGGATACGATATGATACGTCAGGACACGGCAGGAAACGATGAGACATGACACATCGTGACACAATATGATACAACAGGAAAGGGAAAAAGTAAGGACACGACACGATATGATACGATAGGACACGATGAGACACGACACTTCATGACACGATATGATACGACACGGTCACGACACGACATGACACACATGGTCATAGTTGGAGTTGCGGGGTTACCTCACTGTAAAAGCAGAACCAAATCACTCTTTGTTCCTAGGGTCAAAAAGTCAAGACGCTTGTCTCACAGGAAGTGATTCGAAGTCCATGCCTCCACAGCTTGTTTCCGTTCTGAGCCAGTGAGACCTTGTGTGGTCTGGTTTGCTGATGGACGCTAGTGTGTCAATACAGACAGCTGTTGGAGAGATTCCATTGGGCTTTGAATCCTCTAGTATTCAGGAAACTACATACTCCCAAAGACAGAAGATACTGGTGTCTGAGCTCCCGGTGCTGCAGTTTGCTGTATTTTTAGCATGCTGGGACATGAAAGTGTTTTTGAGGGGGGGAAGTTTATATTAGGTAGCTATGCCAGCGAACAGTTTGTTTATACCCTCTGGCATTGTTCTCTCTCTCTCTCTCTCTCTCTCTCTCTCTCTCTCTCCAGTATATGTTCCTACTTTCTTCTGTCCTCTCTTTTTTGCCTTTCTCTCTTCTCTTTCATCCTTTCACTGTGTCTTTGACAGGAAAGAATACAACTAATGAGGAAACAGCTTAAAAAGCTTTGCTTTCATACCAGCCAGATGGCCAGTTTTTCTTTCTCTGCTATCCAAACAAACTGATTATTCCCTTGCCTCCTCTCTAGCATAGATATGCTCCCACTGTAGTTGTCTGCAAAGAAAATATTGATCGATGTGCATTGCCTTGTTGCCATTGCCATTTCCTCTGACTAGTTCATTGAGGTATTTTGAGAGTTGTCTTTCAGTAGTTGTTAACACGATAAGATACATGTGTGTTTGTGTGTCTGCAATCTGAATGTCTCTGTCCAAGATCAGCTTTAAATCCTGTTTCACCAACTCACAAGCAGCCAGCGTTAAAAAGTGCAAGGGCATCATACAAGACGAGACAGCAAAATATAAAGACAGAAAATTGCAATAACTTTGAAGCTGTAGATCTTGGTGCAGTAGGGTAGCATAGGGACGAGGGCGACTGTCCCTCACCTGGAGGACCCGGTTCAAGCCCCCATGTTGGGATGCATCTGCCCTGCTGAGCGTCCTTGGCCAAAACATTGAACCCCCCCACCAGCTCCAGGGATGCTGTTCTGTAGCTGGCCCTGACCTCCCAGTGGAAGGAGGGCAACAGAAAAGAAATCCTCTGCGGGAATTAGATAATCTTAGTTCATCTTTAGACTGACACCTGAGGTCACCCATCCACAGCACACTGGTGGAGGGAAAGTGATGTGCACAGCTAGCACTTGTACTGGAGGGGTGGGGTCTGCATGATTGGAGTGAGTCAAACTACATTGAATTTAATTCATACATTGACTTAGACACTGCACCGTACCTCCTGGTGTAGAGACACACAGGATTGGACCCCACACTGGACCCCTTATTCATGGCTCCTGGGGCTCTGGAGGCCTAGCGAGTGAAGACCCTAATTCCCCTCAGCAGTGTGCATTGCAAAAAACATTACGAATGAACAAATGAGCAAACCAAGGAACACACACTCCCGAGCAGCAATTTAACAGCCAACCAACCGATCTTGATCGTTGGTGTTCTCACAAAGATATGACATGTGCTGGGAGACATGTGCTGCAGGAGTGTTGTTTGTCATAGTGCAACTAAATGAAACAGTCCCTCAGGGCGTTTCAGCAACGCCACCACTGCCAGGAACACACAACCACTGCAAAGCAGTTAAAGGAGGCGCAAATTGGTGGGCTGGGGGTGGAGGGGCTAGGAAGTGAAGGAAAAAAAGAGGGAGAACTAGTAAGGAAGAGATGGTTATTAGAGAGGAACATTTGATGTATGGAACGCAAGGAGGAAAGAAAGAAGAGGCCAGCGAGCTTGAGAAGAGCTATTTATATCCTCTTCCTTCTCTCTCCTGGGAGAAGGCCGAGGAACTGTTTTAATGAGGGAGAGAGAGAGAGAGAGAGAGAGAGAGAGAGATGGAAAAGTAATGTAAAGAGAGGAAGAGTAACAAGGGAATGAATGGGAATCTTTTTGTTTGACAAGTGGGCAGTAGTTACGGTTTAATTGACTCAGTTGACTGAGTCTTTACATTCACAGCACGATTCCAGATTCCTGCCTTGCCCCCAACTAAAGAGGTGTGTGTGTGTGTGTGTGTGTGTGTGTGTGTGTGTGTGTGTGTGTGTGTGTGTGTGTGTGTGTGTGTGTGTGTGTGTGTGTGTGTGTGTGTGTGTGTGGGTACCGCCGTTAGGTTTGCTAGCTGATCATCATGACTGAGTCGGAGCTATTGTATTACAGCCATCGGACTGTTTCAGCAGAAAATAACAACCTAATAATCGTAACCGTTGCATCATTTGACAGCGCTCACTTTATCGTTTCCATTGCAGAGTTTGTCTGGCTCTGGACCTGAAAAACCTTTACAAGCTTCCTTGGCTTCAGGGGTCTCTTTGGCTGATGTTTCATGTTCCTGGATTTGAGTAGGGCTCGTTTCTAGGGGTGTAAAAAAAAGCATTGATGCAAAGCAATGCATCCGTATGAATTTGGAGCTCCAAAATGCATTTATAAAACAGTAATCCTGTAGGATCAATAAACAATTGCACTTCAGGTTTACCATGCCCCTGGTGAGTTGTTGCAGTTTGAAACTTAATGATTGGCCTTCAAATAAAAATAATACTGTGAACTAGTAAGGGTATTGCTTTAAACTGCTGACTGGTACATAAGTTATATTTGTACACCAATTGCACTTCTAAAACGTATCAAAATGAACTGAATCTGAACGGTGGTCAAACTGCCCCCATCACACTGTGTTGCGTGTTGAAAATGGAGGAAAGGCTTATTATTGCTGTCTCCTCAAACACGTTTCAATCAATCAATCAGTCAATCAATTCTGGTGGGCAGAAACAGCTAAGAAAAAAAAACAAAACTAGCCTAGCAAAATATTCTTCTGTATTATTTGCTACTTCCTGTCCAGTCTATGCATACGCTTTGACGCGTACGTTTAACATGTGCAGCATGCGGTGCGTTCATATAACAGGACGTAGCTTGCCGATTTTCTAACTGTCGTTTCTCAACACGTGAAATAAATATTGTTAACAGTTAACGTTATAGTTTCATTCGCTCCAATCACCCGAGTACCTATAAACCTTATACCAGATTTTGTGTACATTTTTACCAAGCTCCTCTACAAAACTGTCAGGCAGAAATAAACTTCACTTAACGCACAAAATCAGATGCATGATACACACACACACACACACACTGTGTGTCTGACATTCTGCCTGTCTGGCTGTTCAGCATGGTGTGAAGACGGGTTGTTTTTTTTGGGGGGGGGGGGGGGGGGGGGGTTTGCTTCTTGCCTCGTGACTCATCAGCCATCTGCTAATTATCGTCACTCAGTTTGACACTGAGACAGAAAGCAGACGGAGTTTAGGGAGGCTTGTTTATCCACGCTGTCAAGACTAAACAGAATTACAACGTTACAGCTAACAGCAAATAGGAGGGTGAAACTTGCCGTAATCAGTGTGGTCAGACAGGGCGCGTGACAATTAAAGTGGTAAAGTAGAGTTCCTCGTCTGTTTATTTTGTCTTCATCTCTGCGCTCTGCACCACACTTCCCAGACATCACCTGTCAATCAAACGGTGTGTTCAGCACCGGGATGTGTTTTTTCCTGTGAAAGACCTTCCTGACACCGCGTGTTTGGAACAGAAAATGGAAAAGCTTTCATGAACTGGTTACATGTTCGCTATTGTCGTCTAGCATGGGTCGTCCTGAGGTTTCTGTGTGGGTCCACACTTTATAAGAAAGGCTGAATTTATACATTTGTTGGTGCATTATACAGCCTATTTGCTTTCTGTCGTTCAACATTCTTTGGCATTTCACCTTCTCCATTCGACAGCGATGCGGGGAAAAGCTTTTTCTCGCATCGACTCAGCCCTAATCAATGCAGTGAACCAATTAAGAAAAAAATAAATTGAAGAAGCTTGTTCCTCAAGAGTCAAGAGGGATTACTTTGTGAACATTGGACTGTAAGTGAAATACTGTTAAGAAATCCATGTCAAAATCCATGTAATGTTTAGGTATCTAAACATAACACACAATCCAAAGTCTCTTTTTTTTAACCAGGCAAACTGACTAAGAGCACATTCTCATTTACAGCAATGGAGTAGTTGCAGGGATAAAGGAGATAAGGGAGATGGTGGGATGCCAGTCTCTCCGTTTCCCACAGGCTTTGAGACAGCAAGCTTCGGATCGTACCCTGCAAAAGAAAATACCCATGTTAACAAGTTATCTCATCAAGCGTTGAAAAAGTCTGATACTTGAATGAGATAACTTCACTTGTGTCCAATCCAAATCAAGTTGTTTCATTTTCTTGATACTAGCAGAGTGATCCCCCTTAGTCCACCTGCCAATATAAATATAGGTGAGGAAGGGCGAAGACAGAGATGGATGGAGAGAGAGAAAGGTGAGTCACTGTAGAGATATAATTCAGTAGAGAGAGACAAACTGATGGACACATGGGAGATACAAGAGAGAGTAATGTAGCCACACAGAATAATGGGTCTGTACTGTAGCAGTCATGGTTTATTCATTGGGACAGGAGGATGATGGAGCTAGTCGATTCACTGGTGTGCAGGTCTTTAACATCGGCCAGACTGCATCTTTAACTTCTCCCTTAACCTGAGGTAGAATTTTTGAATTGACTTCTCCAGACTCTTGAATTCCTCAAATCTATAACTGTGTCTTCATGCTAGACGTCTCTTAACTCCCCTATCCCCCAAACGTCTAGTAATATTTCAATTTCGGTATGAAATTTGTGGTTCTCGATCATTCAGCCTGCCAATCTTGTTCCTGTACGCCAGCCAGCCAGCCAGCCAGCCAGTCAGTCAATGTGTTACCAAACCTTTCAGCCACCAGCTATTCCGTCATGTCAGTCTGGCAGAAAACCAGCCTGCCACTAAGCCAGCCACCTAGCGATTCAGTTTGCCTGCCAGTAAGCCAGTTAGTCTGCCACTCACACCCCTTTTTATACCAAACCAGTGACCCAGGAAATAAGCAGGTCCATCGTGAGTGTGAAGGCTGAGACATGGGTCAGACTTAGCTCCGTCAGATGTGAAAGTTCAGTGTTCGGTGGCCGCGTCTCCTCGGCTCGTTTTTCAGACGAGTGAGGTAAAAGGAGGCACTGCACGAGGGTGGTAATTACAAAGTTGAGACAGTGACGGCAGGGCGGCTGAATAATAAATAAACCCCACTCTTCTTAGTCTCTTTAAAAAGGTTGTGCAGTGTTAATAGTAGCAGCTTTCTTATGGTGATGTGTGGGGAAGTCTTTTGATATCTGACATGCAAGAAAGTAATCACATTTGCTTTTTGTTATAAGATGACAGCACCATAGAGAAGTGAAGATTAAGGAAGTGCAGCCCAAAGAATAATAATGACTCATGTAACAACCTCAAATGGAAGAGACAAGCCTATTCCAGATGAGAATTTTCTTCAGTATCAAAGAGGTGATACAAACCTTTGGTAAGCCGTTCACGACTACTTTCTTTTGTTGGAATACATAATATTCTGTGCACGTTTGTCCACTTATGACGTCAAGACATTTCCGGGAAAGTTGTCAGGTGGAGAAATTTGCTCCAAATTGGTCGTTTCTTGTTGAAAACTTTGAAGATTTGAATTGTTGAATGCCTTGATGGTCAAAAGGCTCAAAGCAATGGCCACAGTTACATAATGTTTGCAGCAGTATATTCTGCAGACATTGCTAATTGATTCAAAAGAATTGGAATTTGGGATCATTCAACTACACGTGTCACATTTTGGTGTAAAACACACACTTTATCAGATGACTTTATTTAGTGCTCGTGGTAACTGTTCATTTGGAGTCTTCACTGGGAGAGAATTCACTCTGAATGAAATATTTGCCATGTCGCCGTAGCCAGTGTCTGCCAGCAGACGGTGCAGCTTGTCAGTCAGGCAGTCAGAACGGTGTCATGTGTATCTAATAATCTGCGGTCTTTAATCACTCCGACACTGCTGCCCTCGAGCCCCACGCCCAGGGAGACCCAGGGAGAGGGAGACAGGAGGAGAGAGAAAAACAGGGGGATGCAGGATGTTCTGTATGAAAGACTGGAGAGGAGGGTGAGATATAGGGACAGTGGAGAAGAGAAGATGGGTGTGGTAGAAATTAAAGGAGGCTTTGCTGGCACACAAGGGGAAAGTGAAGCCCGAACGCACCAGACGCAGAACGGATCCATAGCAGAGCTCACTTCTTACCGGCTTCATGGACAGGAGTGAACAACAGGAGTGAACAACACCAGCCTTGGCGCGGTGCTCATGAAACGTGGACACGGAGGCGAAAGCTTTGAGTATATTTTTTCCGCGCTCAACGTTGCACAGGTTTCTCAGAAATGCACCGTGGAAATACACTGTGGATGGTCATATTTGCACCATATCACCAATGACGCATGTATGAACGTCTTTTGAAATGGCTAGGCTACTATTTCAAGATGGATAGAAAGAGACGTATAGTTCCTATAGCTTGTTCAACGATTGCCAAATCAATTAACAACCAAAAACAAATCCGCATGACTGCTTTGATACGATGAGACAATATAAAGTTAATCACCGAAGTGGAGAATAAAGGGGGCTCAGCATTGTTTCTACAAAGACAGCATTAAAAAGATTAGGCCTGGGGTGTTTTTTCCTTGATTACTGGAGCACAATGTAATTATTGCCTATTTTCATTTATTGGGATGACGGGACATTTCACCTCTGTGCGTTTTTTACTGGACAGCAGTGCTGGACCGTGCTTGGAAATTTCGCGAGACATTCATTCCATGTTTTGTGTGAACCGGGGGGTTAGGTTGCACTCTCACTATTGTTAGGTATGGGTTAAGCATCATGCTCAAGGGTAAGCCCACACTGGGGATCGTGGAGCAACCTCACTAACCACTAGGCCATCCTGCTGCGCTCACAGGATAGGAAGTAGAAGGGTAGGAAAGGGGAAGAAGAGGGAGAGGACGATTAGATGGAGATGCATTGTATAAGGGAGTGGAAAGTACATTTCCTTGACATTTCACTGACATTATATAACCAAGCAGGATGTGGTTATAGGAACCAAACTGCTGCTGTTGCTGGAAAACATTGAAGGAATACCGTACCAAGAAATTGACCACCAAGTCTGTTAATTAAATCTCACTATGGGATCGGAACACTGAACTCACCAACCAGTTGGCTGCCTAAAGCTTTAGGCTCCGGCTTGCATTTCATACTTTAATACTTTCTTACTCTCTCCCTTTCTTCTGTATCTCTCTCTCTCTCTCTCTCTCTCTCTCTCTCTCTCTCGCTGTCCCTCCTGATCTTTTTCCACATTAATCAGCTTTGGCCAGAGAGCGTTCAACAAAAGAAGCAGCAGTTAAAAGTAGCTTTTGTCTCCCAATAGTGTGTGTGTGTTAGACATTGCTTGACTCGCTGTAGTGTAAATGTTAGCAGGCGAGTAAATCAGGAGTCTTATGGAGTTTAGAGATAAGGATTCTGGTGTGTGTGGTGTGTGTGTGTGTGCACATAGTGTTTACATTTCTAATACTCTCAGCAAAGATGCTTAACATTCCATCAAGTTTCCCACTTAGAGGGGTGATAAGTAAGGTCTTTACTGCCACATAGCATAAAATGACCATAATATGTGCAGGGTGTTGATAGGGTTGTTGATCAATACCAATGACTTGATACCTACAAGCTTTTTGAGATTTCTGGCTTTCAAAACTCACTTGGTTTTAGAACAAAAACTTCCCACCCACTGGAATTCCAACAGATGCCCTTAATGCCCCTGTACCTACTCACATTTTCAGCTGCTCAACGTTGGAGGATAGCGCTACGAGTGAGATTTCAGCTACAAAGGCTAAAACGCCTCGTTCTCAAGCCAGAAAAGCAAATGACGAAGCAGTATATATGACGTATTACCTCTTCACTAGACGTTTTCTGTTGGATCTGAGCTCTAATTAGCTTATTTGTTGTGAAAATGTGACTATGTTGTGTGTATCAATTACTGGCCACTGTAGCTCAAGGGGAAGGGGGAAGGGTTTCTTCAGATGTTTTTGCAATCCTTCATCTAAGCATCTAAGAGCATAAGGTAAAGGTAAAAGCGCAATAAGTTAGCTACCTACTTTTTATTTAAACAAATGAGACAAATAAGTGAAGCAAATAAACAAAAGCTAATAAACAAGAAACAGTGGGGAGTCCATTCCACCACTGCGGGGCCAGGACAGAAGAGCCGTGACCATGTAGATCGGCCGCAGGGGCCTCTGAGCGACGGGGCAACCAGTCGCCTTGAGGCAGCAGAGCGAAGTGGTCGGGCGGGGGTGTAAGGCTTGACCATAGCCTGGAGGTAAGAAGGAGCTGTTCCTTTCACTGCCCTATAGGCTAGCACCAGGGTCTTGAACTGGATGTGAGCCGCTACAGGGAGCCAGTGTAGAGAACGGAGAAGGGAAGTTGTGTGGGAGAACTTGGGGTGGTTGAACACCAGACGAGCTGCAGCTTTCTGAACAAGCTCCAGAGGTCTGATGGCAGACGCCGGGGCAGCAAGGAGGGAGTTGCAGTAGTCCAGATGGGAGATGACAAGAGCCTGGATGAGCACCTGCGCTGCCTTGTCAGTGAGGAAGGGGCGAATCCTCCTGATGTTGTAGAGTAGGAATCTGCAGGCGCGTGTTACTGATGCGATGTTTGCCGAGAACGACAGTTGGTCGTCCAGAGTAACACCCAGATTCCTCGCAGTCCGAGTTGACGTCACCACAGCATTGTCAATAGTGAAGGCCAGGTCTTGGTGCAAGCAGCCCTTCCCCGGGAGGAACACCAGCTCAGTCTTGTCCAGGTTGAGCTTCAGGTGGTGCATCAACATCCACTCCGAGATGTCTGCCAGGCACGCTGCGTGCCTCCACTTGTGTGTTAGAGGGGGGAAATGACAGGATCAGCTGGGTGTCATCGGCATAGCAGTGGTAGGAAAAGTCATGGGAGTGGATAACAGAACCAAGAGACGTTGTGTAGAGGGAAAAAAGAAGATGACCCAGAACCGAACCTTGCGGAACCCCAGTAGTACCCTCAGACCCTCTCAGCATCACCTGGTAGGAGCGACCCATCAGGTAAGATGCAAACAGGGAGAGTGCAGAGCCACCCATCCTCTCAAGGGTGGAGAGGAGGATCTGGTGGTTCACCGTGTCGAACGCTGCAGACAGGTCCAGGAGTATCAGGACAGAGGAGAGAGAGTTCGCTCTAGCGGCATGGAGCGACTCCGTCACTGCAAGGAGGGCCATCTCGGTCGAGTGACCCACCTTGAACCCGGACTGGTGGGGGTCCATGAGGTTGTTCTGGTGGAGGTACAAGGACAGTTGGTTAAAGACAGCACGTTCAAGAGTTTTGGATAGGAAGGGTAGAAGGGAAACTGGCAGAGTCTTGAAAGCAGAGGGAAAGCTTCCAGACACTAGAGATGTGTTGATGAGGTGGGTCAGGAAGGGAAGGAGTTCAGGTGTAGTAGACTGAAGGAGAGGGGAGGGGACCGGGTCAAGGGAGCATGTGGTGGGGCAGCTAGATCTAACAAGGTCAAGGACCTCGTTTGGGGAGAGGGGAGAAAAATGCTGTAGGGTGGAAGGTGGGGAGGGAAAAGATGGAGAGGGTGGTAGAGAGGGAGGGGTGGAAGGTGGATAGGTGTGGTTGGTGCGTGGAGCACCAGCCGGGGGGTGAGGGAAGGAGGATCGGATATCGTTAACCTTCTTTCAAAGAAGTTGGCGAAATCGTCAGGGCGGAGGGAGGAGGTGGGAGGAGGTGGAGGAGGGAAGAGAAAGTTTCAAAGAGTTTTTTAGGGTTGGAAGCAGAAGTTTGAATTTTAGTGCAGAAGAAAGCAGCTTTAGCAGCAGATAGAGAGGAGGAAAAAGTGGAAAGGAGAGATATGAAATTAAGAAGGTCATCCGGGAGGTTGCCATTTCTCCATTTGCGCTCAGCCACTCTCAGGCTCCGTCTCTCAGTACGCACTGAGTCCGACAACCAAGGGGCAGGTGGAGTTTGGCGTGCAGGCCTGGAGGTGAGGGGACAGAGATGGTCCAGAGAGGAGGACAGAGTAGAGAGAAGAAGATCAGTGGCAGTATCAGGGGATAGGAGAGGATTCAGGGGCAGGGAGGGCAGAGAGAACAGAAGAGGAAAGATCAGTGGGGGAGAGTGAGCGGAGATTGCAACGGGAAGAAACCATGTGGATAGAGGGAGGATGTAAGGGGGGAGAGGAGAGAGAGTGAGAGTAAGACATGAAGTAATAGTCAGAGAGCTGGAGAGGAGTGTCAGAGAGGTTAGCAGTGGAACAGTGTCCGGTGAAGATTAGATCCTGCTGGTTGCCAGCCTTGTGGGTAGGAGGAGATGGGGAGAGGGAAAGGTCGAAGGAGGAGAGGAAAGAAAGAGTCCAGAGCCATCGTCAGGGAAGTGGGAGACTAGTGTGTCAAGCTCCTCCAGGAACTCACCAAGAGGGCCTGGTGGGCGATAGACAACCGCAATGGTGAGCTTGACTGGATAAGAAGCAGTGACAGCATGACATTCAAAGGAGCACGGAGAGAATTGTGAAATAGAAAAAAGAGAGTATTTCCGTTTGGGGGAAATTAGCAGGCCAGGTCATAGATAGTTTCATAGAATATTTGTGAATTGTGTGGAGGAAACGAGTGAGCATGTGCCACATTTCAATACATACATCACAATAAAATAATCCCACCAGACCCTCAACATTTGAAAGAAAGACTGGAGGGAAGAGGAGAAAGGATTCTGTGCAGGGTCCTTTGGTGGCCTAGACAAGAGGAGAGAGGAGGAGACTAAAGAGGATTGAGGTCTTTGTTCAGCGTCTTGGTCGTGTGGATTCGGATCAAAGGCTTAGAGTTAAGATGCCCTTTGAAGACGTTTTCCTCACCTGACGCTTTTGGCCCTCTACCGGGTTGGGATCAGTCCGCTCTTTTCAACCCATTCACGGGGACATTTGTCTGAAATTCTAAAGTGGAATATTTGTACAGTATCAAAAATGCAAAGGCAGAAAGATGAAAATGGAAGCTTTGAAATACCAAATTGTAATTTTCTGTACTCTACTTTTCAAGGATGTTAAAGACATGAACCTTGTGCAGTGTGAAGAGAAAAGGAAGGGGATTTGAAGCTTGGATTTGGGCACTGTGTTTGAGTATTGGCCCAAAGTGTCTTCATGCACCACATGAAAGAAAACACAACTTTTAATAGAAGTTAAGATCCAGGTCTTCCATCTTGTGCAGCCAAGACGGTTTTATTTCAAACAGTTTCGACACCATTCATCGCAGGTGATTCTGATCACACCCATTGTGATCCGTTTCCAAGATGGATGTTTATTTCTTCAGAAAATAATCGATGATGATTTTGGACAGAATGGCAGCTGGCCTCCCAATCAAGTATCTCTTTTCAGCTCGTTGGCGCTTCCTATTGGCTCTCTTTCTTTCCTCTGTTTTTGTGTCTTTCTCTGTAAGCAATTCAACCGAAATCCTCCGACCAATTCACCACCCAATCAACCGCCTTTTCTTTCCCTCTGCCCTTTCTTCCCTCGCACCCCTTCTTCTCCATTTCCTCTTATCTTGCCACCCCTAACCCGCTACTCCTCTCTACTTCCCTCTCCCCCCATGCCTTCCTCCCCCCTCTCCCACCAGCCTCCTCCCTCGCTCCAGTCCCTGCAGGGGGAGTCTTTTTAACTGCATGGCAGGACTCCCTGGCGGAGTCGAATTTGGCAGCGCTGCTGAAACAAAGCTGAGCTTGCCTATGGGATGAGTGGGCATTTGGCGAAGAGCACTTTCACCCATCTTTCTCTCAGTCATCTCTCTCTTATCTCCCTCTCCATGACCGTCCCTCTTCAGGATGTGCTGTGCCCTTTCCACCCAATCGCATCCTTTTGCATCCTTTCCATCCTCTCTACTTATACCTCTTTCTCCCTGCTTTGTGTTTTTCTCCCCTCCTCCCAGTGTCCCTCCTCTCTCGGTTGTCCACCTGGTTCTGTCGTATCCCTGTCTAACCATGCCTTTTCTCACCTCGCCTTCCTCTCTCCATCTTTTCCTTCATGTCCCAATCTCCTCTGTAAAGCAGTTCTGTTCATTTTGAAATATTAATAATATATTTTCATGGCAAAAAAACAAGGATTAAGTGTTTTCCCCCAGAATCTACTTTTTCTTGGCAGGGTGGAAAACATTCAGGAACAGCTTTTAGCCCATGGGACACTAAAACTCTCCATTGAAACAGAAGTGTGCGTATATATACTTTTATATATACACACTTCTTCATACTTTATATATATATACTATCCTATATATATATATTCATGCATACTTGTGTGGAATCCAATCAAAATGTAACATTAGATTCAGGTTAAGGGCTTCCCATTGTCAATCAATGGAAGACACTGACTGGCTGATATCCAACATTTAATAAAAAGCCAATCTTGCCTCAGTATATCAGCACGCCCAGTAATAATATTCACTACAGTCACTTCATTTCCCTATTCATCAGTGCAGAAAAGTTGGCTACTGCCGAACTTTCGGATGACATCCCCCATAAACAGCCAGTCACGTACAGTGGTACCGTTGCTATTATGTCCCATTTATGGAGGCAATGCTATCGGGACTACCGGGAGCAATCAGCTTGTTCAAATTGGCCAGCAGACAATCCCGTAGGAAAGTATCCTATCCAAAATCCAAGAAGAGATCTCATATTTCTACCTTTATGTCTCCTAGACACAAATTAGCTCTTTTTAGACTAAAGGCCTATTTCTCAAATTCAACTCAGGAGAAACAACCACTTAACATCTCACTCTGATTAAAACAAGAGATCTCCAACTCAAACTCCAATTTATTTAACTCTCCTGTATATGAAACAACGAGATTAGAGAAAGATCTCAAAGAAAACTCAATACTGTTGCATTTTCCTTGAAGCCACGGGGCCAACAGCCATTTGCATATTCCTTATATGTCACATGTTAGCATCTTCACATTTATCTCAATCCTGTCTCTCTCTGTATAGTAATGTAGCTTCTAGCACTCTGAACACAGTATAGTATGTATATAGTATAGTATAGTATAGTATAGTATGCTCTTTCAAGCCCTCAGTGTGAGTTTGCTAGGAACTGAAAAGTACCTGCACCACATAAAACTGGAAGAGCATGATACATATTTAGCATTGTTAGTTTTTCCTTTGTCGCTTGTTACCAACCTTGGCAGTCACACTTCTAGAACCAGTCTCAAGTGTTTGGACGACTGATTTGTGTCACGAGACGGAAAAAGGTTGAAACCAAAGGCCAAGGAGATTATGGGATTTAACAAGTCATCAGGCTCAAAGAAAACCCTTAATCAGTCGTACCAGATTCTCTCCTCCAGTGCCGGAGGTGTGAGAGGCAATCATTGATTCACTGATGTGACCTTTCAGCCTCAAAGCACACTCATACACACACACACACACACACACACACACATCCCCGCACAGACACACACACACACACACATTGACCCTCTTGATAATCTGAACAAACAAACAGTGATGAGATCAGAGCTTTATTGTGTTGTGGACAGATTACACACCCTAAACACCTGGAGGGTGTGTGCTTGTTTGTGTGTGTGTGTGTGTGTGTGTGTGTGTGTGTGTGTGTGTGTGTGTGTGTGTGTGTGTGTGTGTGCGTGCGTGTCTGTTCTTTGAGGCTGAAAGGTCACATCATTGAATCAATAATTGCCTCCCACACCTCCAGCACTGGAGCAGAGAACATGATGGGATAGGTAGTGAGTGAAGGATGGGAGGTGGGGCAATAGGAAACAAAATAAGGAGATGACGATCAACTGAATTACTAGAATTACAGCAGCTGTCAACCCCGTGTCACTATATCTGTTGAACCTACCTATTCATATGTGAGTGAATGGGTGCTATCCCTAGATACCACCAGTGTTAACCAGGGCAAGAGCCTCCCACTCACTCAATAGCATCTCCCAGGTGTGGATGTCTGTAACTGAAAGTGTGTTCAACATCCTATAATCCTATTTGTAACGCCACTAGTCATTTCCCCTTCATACCTTTGATCACAGCTTTACCAGACAACCGCGGAGTGCTTGACCGGTCCAAGTTGAGAGAGAATAAAATCTTCCAGAGGCACCATTTACATTTTCACCAATTACAACGGCAGAGCTCGAGCGGATGGCGTGTGATTTTTGTGACAGAGAAAACAATTAGGCACGCACCGACTGGCAAATGTGCCTTTTCTGGGGGAACGTAGCACCCCGCTTGCTCGCTATGAAATGTCACTGCTTCTGGATTACACAATTAGCGACAGAGAGAAGTTCCCAGCTACAGCGCTCGACGAGTGAGAAGTCATAGCGTCGAGTATCTGAGGCGCCAATCTCGGTGAACCCAGTAGTTGATTGCCGAAGCTGATAATCAGAAGCGGAGCTGTTCGGTGTTTGTTCTTCTACAAGCTCCGCGCTGGGGGAGAATTGAGTAGCGGCGGCTAATTCCTGGCTTTTTCTCCTCTAATGAGCAACGGTCGGGGAGCTGTCACTCAAGCGTGTGTGTGTGTGTGTGCGTGTGTGTGTGTGTGCCGTAGGATCTTCTGTTATGAGTCTGGGAACACCGGGGGCCCTTAACACATGACATTTAGATGGTGCGTAATTAACACCGCGGCCTTGCCGGGTGTGTCTGAGTGTGTGCATGTCATGTGCATAATGACACTGCCTAAAGGTCTGCTAGAGAAAGAAGCCAGTTGGAGAACCTTGTGCCATTACAAATGACATATATAGAGGATGTGGTGGACTTGTCTGGACTGTGAATGAGTGCGGCTCTGAATACTCAAAACAGCTGTGAACTGAACCTGCAGACATGGTGTCAATTGTTAGAGCACAGCAGTACAGTAGAGCTTACACTGTCCATACTTTGACTTCTGAACTGGGCAACGGATGAAAGAGAGTCGTTAATTTGAGCCCAGTGGGGCTAAGAGTGCGTGTTTTCATTGCCGGTTGAAGCGCCGCACAAACCGGTTACCTCTACTAAAGATCAAGGTTACAGTAACCCTAGTTACCACTCAGTTGCCCCTGGTTACAGCATCTCTATGTTCTCCTCCCATGAGGCCTCTGCTGTTGCCATGGCGCCCCAAGTTGCCCCCCTTAAAAACTTCCGTCGAAGGCTGGCGGTAGTTGTTCAGAAACTCGTAAGAGTTTTGGAATCGACTTTACCAAGGAAGTGATTTTTTTTTTTTTAACTCCATCACCAGCTGATGGCAACATTTTTCAGTCCCTTCAACACTTCCTATCAATTCCTGTGGTGTTACCTTTACGCATACTCTGGCCTCAGCTGACTCAGAGTCTGACGCTGTATTAACAGACACGTTCCTCTGATCTCATGTACATTTTTCATATATGATTTTTCTGACCTCAGATCTTAGTCTGACACATCATTAGTCTTTACTCCACATGTACTATCTGCTGCCATACTGTACATACCCCCACACCTTGAGCTATACTTAGATTCAGACCTGACATCACAGCTGCTCCTACATTACACACCTATCTGATTTACTGTATTTAATATTTACCTCACAGCTGCCTCTGGTACAACATCTGTTACTCACACCCGGAGACTTGTATACCCATACTGCCGTTCAGCCTGTGAGAAATCTATTATATATCTATCAAATCTATTCGTGATAAGCCACAACCTGTTTGGCTCTATGAAATTGCCTTGGGGTGCAGTAGGTGGCGCACACAAGGTTTGATGTTACATGTGTATATATATCAGGCTTGGGTTTTACGTAGGGAAAACAAGGAAGTGCAGAAATCTGTTAACCTCCGATGATGAAAAGTTCAGCTGTGACCAACCTTTCTTGCTCTGCAAGCTTGTTGACCATCCACACGTCAGCAGCTCTGTAGGAAATGAATGTACTTCCAGTGACTAGTTGATTGTGTTGCTCGCAGCGTAAATGCACCATTAGATAGACTGGCAACCTACCCACGGTGTTTCCCTGCCTTCTGCCCAATGCATGCTGGGACTCTTTTGTGTTCAGGCAAACAGTCGATTGAGAGAAACATTTCCCTGCTGCAGCATTCATTTCAACTTTGCAGCACTTTTGAAAGGTTGCAATGGCGAGTGCGAGACTAATGGAGGACCGATGCATCATGGAGTCTGGGTATTCTGTGGTCATCTTAACTTGTATTCATATCACACTGCTCCCAAGATACAGAGATTAAAGGCCAGTTTCTCCCAGATGCTCCTATATGCTCCTTGTGACAAACTTCAAACTCTGCCGGACTTCACTTGATCTGCTATCTCGCGACTAAAGCTGACCCGCTGATCAGTGTAATCCTCTGAGGATGTGCTGCATGGTGTAGAGGTGGCCGGCCTCTTTTAGAGCACCCCCTCACAGTTTATCAAAGGCTGGACTGGCACCCGAAGGACTAATATAATACCCCGAGTCGGTATGAGAACATACTTCCACGTGTCACAGTTTGATCTCTGCGTACGTCAGTGCTATAGCATCAGCTGCCTGTCTGTGCCCATAAAGACTTCTCAATCCAATGTTATATTATCCATATTGTTAAAAGACGACAGCTGTAGTGTCGGCCGTGCTGCTGAGTGTGTGTGTGTGTGTGTGTGTGTGTGTGTGTGTGTGTGTGTGTATATGTGTGTGTGTGTGTGTGCACGCTCCGATGGGCCGACCCTTGTTAACACTGCCTCTCATCCTCCTTTAGACCCAGCAGCTTCACTCGGCCGATCAAAGAGAATAAAGACAGACTTTCTCTCTCTCTCTCTCTCTCTCTCTCTCTCTCTTTCTCCTGCTTTATGAGGATGCAGCTTTTTTTTTTTGGGGCAGACAGAAAGCGAGAGAGAGAAGGACAAAATATAATTGAAACAGTTTAATCCTCTGTGGATGTAGAAAAGCGGCGGTGTTTGATGAGTTCAGGGTGGGATGGATTGCTCACTACAGGAGGCTGGGTGATTAAATGGCCAAGCCTCCATTTTTTTTTTTAACATTTCACCCCCCACTCATTTTCACTTTATCTTCCCTAATTTCTTTCCACTCTCGTCTCACCTCCTCATCACTCTCGCTCCCTTTTTTTTCCGCCGTCTCTTTTTCTGCACACACACTGTGAAACGAGTCACTTGTTCCCTCTGCGCTCTTCCAGCAACTCCTTTTTTTCCTCGACCTGTCAGACGTTTCTACGGCTCTGTTAAACGTTACCCGGCGGAGGTCGTGTTTCACCTCATCAGGACAACGGGTACCGGGCCATCTGGACGTGTTGGCGCAGCATGTAACCGCCATTGCAGCCTGTTACCTGTTATCTGTAGAGGACCAGTCCAGCCTGGTTGGAGTGCTTTTGCTCATTTGCTGCATTCCCTGTTTTACATCATTATAGATTGTTTTCCAGTGTTTTCATCACAGTATGAGATATGTGCTATTTTTACTTTAGTTGAGTTGTTTCTTTCAATTATATTTTGAAAATTAATGAATTCCAATTATTTTCTTTTGTGTTCAGGCAAACAGTTGATTAAGAGAACCTTTGAAAATACTTTGAAACAAACTCTGTCTAAATATTACGAGTCACTCCCAGTAAAGAAGACTACGGTGAATTAAAGCCATAATCGATTGACAGAAGGCGGGTTCTAACGTTACTGCAGGGAATGTTAGCTATTGGTTGAAAGATTTATTTTTTTGGGGGCGAAAAGAAGAAGCTCCCGGTATCTTGTTTACAAGCAGAAGTAAGACGTCCACTCCCGTCTCGGCTCGGCTCTCGCAGTGTTTCTAATAGGAAATAGGATCTTAGGAGTGAATGGAACTTCTTTCAAAATGTAAAAGTGTACAGCCTGATAGCAGCTTTTCATTCACAGTGATTGATTACCTTTACCAACCGAATTAGACGTCTCAAGAGTTGTTTTCTAGGCTAGATATCCTTAACCGTGGTGTCAAATGCCTCATTGATGCGAGGTAAAAGGCATACGTCTTCTGATTGGAAGCTAACCAGACTGTAGAGATGTTCCTCTCCGTAGGTGACAGCAGCCACCGAGGTTGTCTTTGGAGCTCCCCCAGTTTACCGTCAAACACACTGAGCTGTGATTGCTATATCACTGTCACAACGGCAGATTAAATTTGTCCTCTCATCCAGCAACACCTTCCAGCTGATTGTAAGTCTAGCTTGCTACGCTAAGGCAATCCATCATATCCTCACTGTGTTTACCTTTTTCAGATTACGCTCAGTGGCAGCAGACAGTGACAGCGCGGCGCCCCGTAAACCGCCGCCGCGTCCTCGACTGGGTTTCCTGTTTGTGACACGATTAACACGGCTAAGATTTTGCTCCCATCTACAGCGCTCAATTTTCAAGAGATCTTAAGGCTTCTGATAATGACAGATTTGTCATGCTGCACTAGCTAACAGGCACATTTTGAATACAAACCCGTGAGCTGAAGAGTTGAACCTATGCAGTCACGGCTTCCCTGGCGAGCGCCTTAATCCGCCGAGCCACCGGGGGGGCCGTGTGATAACATTAGCAACAAAGCAAGCCGGCGTAACGCACCGCGATGACCTCGTTTAGCACCCTGACATTCTATTACCATCAAACAACATCAAAAAAAAAAAACACCATTACGGACAATAGTAGTCAATTGCTGGCTGGGCGAAATAGCGTGTCTTGTCGTAACAGCAACCGTGGAACACCATTAGTACAAATGAGACCCCCCCCCCCCCCCCCAAAGGCTGATCCAAGCAGGAGAGGCTGCCAGTGGTTTTAAGATGGTAGGATCCACAGTGGGGGCAGGCGCCTGAATGCATCATCCTCACCATCACACTGATACACCGTTATTATCTGACATCACTCAAGATGACTCATCATTAGGATAGAGCACACACACACACACTGAACACACATCCATGCTTTAACACTTTAACACACACACACACCTCACCTCCACCCCGTTACACACATCGTGCGGCGGCCACACTCGTCTAATAATAACATTATTATGTTCGCCGCGGCAGAATGATGGTGATGATGATTACACGTCATTCCACTCTCCGCTGAGACAGAAAGCAGATAGAAGTGAATGATGATCATCCCCTCATCCAGACAGAGAGAGAGAGAGAGAGACTTGTTTACACTGGGGCTCCATCCGTCACCAGAGGGATGGGAGGAGGAGCTCGTCCCTCTCGTTAACACAAATTATGACACGCGTTCCTCTTTTATTTATGAAAAATTGAAGGAAAACAGTGATAATGTAACTGTGATGTAGTATAATCATCCAGCGGTGCCACCGTGGGACCGGCCGCCTGATTTGGGAGTCCCTCCATCTGTCCTCGCTCCTCCTCAGGGAGCTGGCTTAGATGGCACTGTGAAGTAAGACCTTATGCCTACGTTAGCCTCAAGTGGCATATCCGTCTCACTAGTGTGGGCAGTCGCATGCGAAACTGCGTAGCCTTCGGGGGAAACCAAACATCTGCCGAGGGGTAATCTGGTAAAGTAAAGGAAGCTGCTCTCCGGGGAGGGAGGTTCGTTAGGGATGCTTCCCAGTCGTCAAAGTGCTGCCGGCCCCTACTGTAAGCGCTTAACTCCCACCCACACACCGATCTGCTCCTAAACGGATAGTAAAAACAAACGGAAACCAGCTCTATTCTGCACTGGAAGAGCTGCCTGCAATATGATATTGTGGTGCGTTTGTTGGTTAGAGCAGAGTGTCAGTTTCTTTTTTCTTTTTTGCCCCGAATCTTGTTGCACGTCAAACTAAGGACATCTCCAGAAAGTCTCTTCTCAGTAGGTTAAAGGTGCACCAGGTAGGGGAGGAGTAAAGGTTCATGTTGTGTGTAGTGATAGCAGGCAGTCAGGGAGTAAACTGCATTGAAGTGGGAAGGCCTACTCTTTTTATTTATTTATTATTTATTATTTGTTTTACATTGTAGTAGATGGGAGCTCCTGCTGGCTCCCCTCCACTTTTACTGTGGAGGTAGTTGGAAAAAAGTAGTACCTGGCGAAAGCGATGGAGTTCGAAGGGTTCGATTGCTAAATCCACAAAGATCTTCAAGGATAAAATCTTGGGAAACATCCAATGAGCACGTCTCTATTAGGGTAGTGCAGCGCTGCGCTCCATTCACTTAAATCAAGACAAACTCAGGAAGTGGATAATCTCTTGAAACTTCACCGATTTTACTTTTAGAGGGAGTGCTAAGTGAGATGCCGAACACGTACACGCACGCACAAGTGTGTGTGTGTGTCTTTGTGTGTGTGTCTCTGTGTGTGTGTGTGTCTGTGTGTGTGTGTGTGTGTCTGTGTGTGTGTCTCTGTGTGTGTGTGTCTCTGTGTGTGTGTGTGTTCCAGGTGGGCTGCGATGATGGATAGGGAGAAAGGACAGGAGCTGACAGCTCAGTGAGAATCACTCCTGTTCCTCATCTATCAGATAACACATCTCATTGTGTCTGGATTACACACACACACACACACACACACACACACACACACACACACACACACACACACACACACACACACACACACACACACACACACACAGACTGTCATTCATTCTATAATTCCCACTCTCTCGCTCTCTTGTTCTTATTCTCATGGACACAGCTTCCTGCGTGCATGCTCACGTGGACACACACATGCACTCCCACATGCAAACACACACACACACACACACACACACACACACACACACACACACACACACACACACACACACACAGATAAGAACAGATAAGAATTACTAAAGAATTACTAAAGAGAAGATAAAGGAGACATAGAAACAAATCCCTCCCTTTTACTGAAGGGCAGTTAAGACAGAGACGAGCAGGCAATAGTAGAAGGAGACATAGGAAACGAGAGAGGGAGGGAATAAGAGAAGGTGGGAAGTGTGTGATTAAGAAGAGTGGAGGAGTCATTATCTGTGCAAGAGAAAGAAACAGTGCTAAGGGAGAGTAATGACTGATTGAGAAGGGAGAAAACGATGACAAAGGGAGACGGGGAAAAGGTGTGTGTGTGTGTGTGTGTGTGTGTGTGTGTGTGTGGCGAGAGAGAGATCATGACATCCAGAGCCTGAAAGGAGGGTCAATTCCCCTCTTCTTGTTGCTATGACAACCCAGTATCCAGCGGCCTCAAAAATAATGATAAATAGCGAGAAAGAGAGAGAACCAAACAACGAGGAAATTTGTTTTTAAAAACACGATGATGGAGACGCCGCAATAAATCACCCATAGCAAACATCTAAAGAAAAGGGAAAGCTATGAAGAGAGAGAGAGAGGGAAGTACAAAGACAGACTTACAGTAGATACAGAGATGGAAAGAGTAATAAAGGGATGTGTGCAAGATGTGGAGCCCCGTAGGAACAAGGGAGTCCTAATTGCCTCCCTTTAGTCTGAACAGAGAGAAAGAGAAAGCACCTAGGTCCACTGGATCCCTCTCTTCTTCTTTCTTCTTTCTTCAAACACACACACACACACACACACACACACACTCTAGGCCTGTATTATCATATCTGTGCAGTAAGTCCTGACAGAGCAGTGACATCTCCACTCCAGAGTGCTCACCCTGCAACCCTGTTCTAACATCCTGATGGTCCAGAGGACATGGCCTCCCTCAGCACCAATCAAACTGAGGCTCCGCTCGCTGAAGCAGCCGAGGCAGAACTGCCAGTATTATTATTCCAGGGCAGGGATTTGTGTCTCTCTCTGTCCGGGGGAGAGGTGGAGGGAAAAGCAGGGCTTCTCTCTTTTTAGCCGGAATGGCTTTTTTTTTTTTCGTCCCCTGGTTCATGCTTCACGCAAAATTGAGTGCGTGTGGTCAAAATGACGTGATTGTGTACCTTTTTTAAAGTGAAGTCGAGTCTGTTCATCAACGGATCAAAATTGCTCTGTTCAGTGTCCGCGGTTTGGGGCGGCACTCCATGCAGTCACACACGCTTGTTCACACAAAAAGGGGCAGTTGTCATCTTACCATGGCGATGCCTTCAATGCTGGCTGGCTACTCTCCAAAAAATGGAGTTCATCAATCGCAGTCACAACATAGTCACGAAACCTTCCCACGTATGGTGCATGGGTTTCGTTCTGTCTTCCCTTCAAACTGAACAAGGATAAGGGGAGTCCACACACTCACTCAAAAGGTGTCCTCCAAAGTGTGGCGGTGCTGGTCACTATGGATTACTAAGTACATAAAGATGACGAGAAGGACTGCACACAGAATTTATTCCATCGGCGTATAGATCGGGGAAAAAAGCCCTACGTTTCAGCGCGATGCCTTCCTCAGGGACAAACCCTTAAATTTGAAATATTATAGTTTGGATAATTTTTTGGATATTACATTATACAAGGACGGAACTCGTCCGTCTGCAACCATCTATACCGACGGTGCAAGTAGCTTTCACCCAGTGCCTTTTGAAAATGGGTCTGCCTCTTGAATTCTCTAGGTTCTCTAGGCTCCTCAGAAGAGGAATTCAAGACCAAAGCTGTTGACCTTTCCATCAAGTTTAAAATCAAAGGTTGTTCTTCAGAGTGGATTGAGAGTGCATATGCCAAATCCTTAGAAAACAGTAGAGAGGAGCTCATGGAACGCGCCAGAAAAAAGACGGCACAGGATCATCCGTTTGCTTCCACGTTCTCCCCCCGATCAGGCAGCATAAAGAATATGGTTGAAAGACGTTGACATATCTTATCCTCTGTAATTGGAAGAGTATTCTGTTTGCACACAAAAGATAAATTGGGTTTTCCTTTCCTTTGAATACCCCCTGTTTTTGCTGTGCCCCTGCAACAACACCTACGCTACTAAGACCTTTAGACATGTTTAAAATCAAAGTTTGTGTCCTTGCTACCTAGCCAAAATCCACCCTGAATATGTCCTAGACGAGGGGTTATCTTTATCTGGTTCCTAATTGACAGTTATGTCAATCAAATATTTCAAATTAAATTTAAAAAATGGCATGAGCTGATGTGAAAGAGGTATGAGCCATGCAGGAACTGGACAGTTTGATTCATGATACAACAGTCACTTCCCCGTTGGCGTGAGCAGATGTGAAGTGTGAGGTGTGTATCGGCAGATGAACTAAGAAAGTCGTAGAAGACTCAGAGGAAGCGGATAAGAATGACTAAGAGACCTTCTCTGTGGCTGATCTGCACGCCACACTGTGTAAGAGTGTGTGTGTGTGTGTCTGTAAGTGAGCTCTCCATAATTGAATGTTGCCGTGCCATTAGGTTAGCGGTACAGGTTCTTATGTTAGTGACAAATGGGAACAGACTGCAGAAGTACTAATGCTAATGGGGAATAGGATTCTCCTGGGAAGGCATTTCCTCTGTAATAAAACAAAGCTGCACTTGGTAATTTTGCATTTTGGCAGCCCCAAATGTATGACTCCTGAGGACTTCAATACCCAGAAATCATGTAATGTGATGTCAGTTCCGGTGGGGAGGAGGTGGCGGAGAGGTGCAGCCATCGTGTTTAGGAGTTTTGTTTTGCGCTCTTAAGATTTGACTCATCACTTCCTGTGCACTGAGAAGATTTCCCGCCATTGACCATACCTGATGCCAAACTCATGACAATAATTTGGGCAAAAAAAGGGTGAATCTACAATGTCTCGTTTATTGGGGATGGGATACCTGCACATTTTTGTTCTATAATCTAACAATATCAGAACAGTGCAGTATTTAATACATTGATTAGGATGTTTATGCCTATTATTCATCTCTTCGTTCGATTCTTCATTAATGTTACCAGGTTAGTAAGGGGAGTGTATCCGTCTGTCAGTGTTACAGCAGAGTGGCTGTTTTGGCAAGCATCCGCCCCTGCTGAAGTGTCCTTGAGCAAGACACTGAATCCCTACCAGCTGCAGGGATGCTGACCTCTGACTTTCCTATTGGGGGAACGTGAAAAGAGATGGGGATTAATAAAGTACCACATTATGTTACACTACATTCGTAGGGGTAGCTGGGATAGCTAGCTGCCGGGTCGGAGAGGGGTGTAATGTGACATGACCGTGGTGGAGGACTATGGGGCTGAGCAGGAGAGAAGGTGTGTACATCTGTGTGTTAGACAATGTAATTTGGGAGTATTTCATGCTCTAGGAAATGGGGTTAGCCAGCTATCTGCTTGGCTGCTGTGTGTTGTTGCTGGGTTTCTGGTGTGTTACCAGAGAATTCCTAAGTGGGTCTAACCAGGCTAGCTGGCTGCATGCAGTAAACTGGGTCACTGCTGAATTAAACACCACTGCTTCTGCTTTCACTGCTGCTGCACTGGAGAGGGAGGCGGGTTAGAAATAGTCGTGGCCATAGAGTAAGAATAAAACAGTAGAGCCCGAGCGACGAGGGAGAGTGCAGCTGCTACTGTAAAGACGTGGTGTTATGAAAGGCAGAACAAACGAGGCTTCTGCCGTCGAAAAAGGTTACGCCGAGCGTCACTTGTGAAGGCGGTTTCTTAGTCAGTTATCTTTTTTGCGGGTGTGCAGGAAAACTCACGATGGCAAGACATCTGAGGGTCGGACGCTACTTTGTGCATCCCCCAGCAAGGAGCTTGAAAAGCAGAGGGATAAAAGGGATGGCGAGACAAATGGGAGGGAGGGAAGAGAGCGAGGGGCAAGAGAGGAGGTAGGTGGTGCCCTTGGCTCTGGTTACGAAGTTCCCAGACGTTTTCATCGGTTTGTTTGTTTTGTCTTGAAAAACCCTGTGAAGCTTTTTTTTCCTCCTTAGTGGTAAAAACCTGTGTCTTGATACACAAACGTTCCCACTCCTGCTGCTTTGGAGAGGACGGGGCCAAAACAAGAGGCAAAGAAAGCAGTAGAAGAAGAAAAAAACAAATAAATATATGGTGGTAAAACAACAGATTTATATACATAAGCTTCCCTAATCCTACAACCAATAAACCCTAGAGGAAAATGGACAGGACAGGCTGGAGATTAGAGTACGAAACAACACATTCAACGCTTTTGTGAAGCTCTGCAGCCCCGTAGCCCAACCTGCTGCATCCAGTCAGGCACAGTCAAGGACAAACACACACACCAGTCAGGGCGAAGGAATTAATATTTGATATCCAGGTCACGCGGTGAGACAGTTAGACAGACAGGCATGCCAGCAAGCAGGAACAGGAAGGATTCAAACCCACAAATAACCAGACACCAGACCTACCAGTCACACCACAGAGAAGCTTGCTTATTTGGTAATGCCGATTTGCTGTAAAAGGGCACTGTTTGTTTGTTGGACTGGTGTAAAAAAATAAATAAAAGCGAAAGCGTCTGCAGCACATTGATTTCATTTATATGCAGCCTGGCAATCTATCGCTAATGACTAATTGAGCCCCGCTCCAAATGAAACATATAAACACTGAAACGTTTCACTGAGAGTAACCAGGTAATCAGCCTCAGCCAGATTGAAATTGTGATTTGGTTGAAGGACCCTTTTGGCAATCTGTTCAGCTTGAGAAGTGTAGGCCTGTAACTACACATCTGATTGCATCAAACAACTCTGATGCATCCAATTCAAACCAGATGGCAATGAGGAAATGTATTTGAGTTTGTCGGAGTTAAAAATAAGAACATCGTTTCTGGAAGGTTTGCAGATGGACCTGCCCAAGTTGTGGAATGAAAGATTGAAGGTTTAAGCAAACTTTGATTAAACACACACACACACACACAGAGACAATGTGTACAATATAAGGCTGTTGTTGCCTTTTGAAGTGAGGCTGCGACATTGAGCCGCAGTAGATCCGCTCCATTCATCCCGATGAAGTTTTGGAGTCGGAAAGTACACTGGCAGGAAAGTTTTCTCTGAGCACAGGAAGTGACGAATCAAAACTTACGAGCCGAACGCACACAGCTCCGAAACAGCAGCGAGTGAGCTAGCGCCTCGGCTAGCACTACAGAAAGCTATGGGTAGTGAAGTGTTCAAAAATACCAACAGTTACCTCTCGCTGCCACTGGGGGCCGCCAACGACTAAATTACACAAAGTTACATAGTGCAGGTTTACGTCCCTTTTCCCACATGAATTTGTAGCTAACATTAGCTGCATCAGTCAACTCAACTTTTAGCAAACCAGCTAGCTAGTGTTTCATATCCTACCCCCACCTGCTATATTAATGATGTCTTGCCTTAATTGGGGAGGCAAGTATATCTGGGGTAAGATCAAAGATTTTGAAGGTTGTTGGTGATTTGGAAATAGAAAATTAATTGTAAAATTGGTGTAAATACTTTTTTCTGGGGTTGTTTTTCTTTTTAAAAACTTTTATATCACAGTCATTTAGCAGACTTGTTTATTCAAAGCGACTTACAAAGGTACTTCACACTATTTGGGGATTGAACCCACAACCCTGAAACTGAGAGTCTCACGCTGTCTGGGCTGAGTTTTAGGTACCGCCACCTAGTGTCAGGATTGCACAACTGAGTGAGAACATCTTTTAGTCAAGGGCCAGTTTTGGACAATGTAGGGTGTAAGCTATACCAAAAAACACTTTTATAATGAAGAAAGCTAGAAAACGACATATGACATACACAGCATATATATTAAAAAACAACTTACTACATAATACGAGAGGAACGAGGCTTCTTTGGGCAACGTCGCCTTAGCTCCAAACCACAGACGCACCAAACAGTCTCTTTCTTTGATGTAGCTGGCAGATCGGCTTCAAGAGGTCGAGTCAGTTTTTAACTGTACCTACTGCCAAGGGTCTGAATACAAATTTTGTACAAGCCAATTGCAGTCTTATGGTATATTTGGTCTTATGGTATCTTTGGGTGATATTGCGTCTGCAGCTCATTTAGCATGGCTACTGCCCACATTAGGAGGTTTGACTTCCACTCGGGCCACCCATTCTGATTATGAACTCATTCACGGTTCTGTACGGCACTTTGGATCAAAGCACGATAGATCAAAGCCTGTCTTGGTAGACCTTGTTCTATTGTCAGTCTAGTTTTCTGGCTACACGAGCACCATAAGGAATACTTCATACTACACTTTTATAGGCTAAAAAGGCAAAAAAAAAAAAAAAAAGCCTATATTTGGTGAGGACCAAATGCCAAGAGCAGCAATGTAATACAGCCTGTTGCTTATCAATACTGCCCCAAGGGGAAGCAGAGTGAATGGAACAGCCTTGAGGTTTTGTAACACAAATTGCAGACACAGAGACAGACAGCAGGGATTCAGCTAAAGGTTTGTCCCAGACAGGAGGAGCGGGCTGGATTGATTTCACAGCAGCTTGAGAAAGCACTCAGCGCTCAGCATTGAGGTTGTGTGTGTGTGTGTGTGTGTGTGTGTCGGGGGGGGGGGCGGGGGGTCTTCAGAACATAAGGTGCGCTGCTCCGGAGCAAACAGACTTCTTAGAAAAATGTTTCGATGGTACCACTGTAAGCCCAAAGTGCTGTTTGTTGAAGGTGAACCAGATCACATTTCAAGCGCTACAGAAAGCACGCTGTTGTCACTCTGAAACTAAAAACCAGTGGGAAATGTGTGCTAGAACTTCTGCTCCCGCATGCTAGTTGAAGTCAGTCGCACCTCCCATTATGAGCAGTAGCCGATTGTTGATGTGTTTGTTCCTGTTTGTTAAGAAAGTTTGGTACACAAATAGAGATTTAGTCTCCAGTATCCAGTACAATGGCAGGTAGGGTGGTCAGGGGCATGGAGGAAGTGACGGTGGAGATGACAGTGATGATGTCCATCTTGATGATGCGTCTTTGTGTGTATTTGTTCCTTATCACTTGTCTTATCAGAAATAGGAGGTGAAGGGAAAGGCTGAGGTTAGACATGTGGTGCTTAAGGGTAAGGGTAGGAAATGCATGCAAGTCAATACAATGTCATCATAAATATAATAACGTGTGTGTGTGTGTGTGTGTGTCCTGTAGATGACGGCAAGCTGTCTCTGGATGAGTTCCAGGCTTTCTTCTCAGACGGAACGCTGAACGAGGAAGAGCTGGAAAAGCTGTTTCACACCATCGACTCTGATAATACCAGGTTAGCACGGCCACGCCACGTGTGTGTGTGTGTGTGTCTACAGTATGAATATGGGTGTGTGTAGAAGCATGAAATAAATCTACATATTTGTGTGTGTGTGTGCACTTGCTCACTCCACCTCACTTGTTTTTGATCACATCTCACAATCAATTATGGAAAAGCAGAGAGATGCATGCAGCTGTTGTTTCCTGCTCCACAGCCTCAGCACCACACTTTTTGTCTGTGTGTGTGTGTGTGTGTGTGTGTGTGTGTGTGTGTGTGTGTGTGTGTGTGTGTGTGTATACATGCGCTTACATAAAATGTATGTAATTTATCCTGCACTCAGGAAATGTCATATCCGATTTTTGAAAGCTGTGTTACGGAGAACTTTTTTGTACCTTTTTACGCGAGTGACACCTTCACCATGAAAACCCCAGAATCAAAAAGCGAGGAGAGGAGATAAAAAGGCAGAAAGAGAGAGAATGATGAAAGAGGTGCGGAAAATATGGAAAGGCAGTGTTACCTGTTTCTATTATCTCTTCCCTCCCTCTTTCTCTCTCTCTCTCTCTCTCTCTCTCTTCGTCATTCTCTATCTGTTTTGCATTAGTCAACCTGACCCTCCAGGACATAAAACTCGCTATGGCTGCTGCTCCGTAGAGCATTTTCTTTTTGGCTCTCTTCAAGAGATCAATTTATAAAGCTTTTTAATCAGCCAATCAGCTCAGCCTACCTGCAATCAGCAGAAGTGTGCTGATGTAGTGGGATCTGAGTAATCAAAAGGCTCTGTTAATTTACACAACTTATGAATCCTGCAGGACCCAGAATAAAATGAAACGGAGCAGAACAAAAGTTGACCTTTATGGATGATGTAGACTTGAATTAGGTTTAATATATTAAGTCCTAGACAAGGCCCAGCCATTATTGAAGGTCCTTTTTTTTTTTTAAAAAGAAAGAAAAAAATTTAAATCAGTGCAGTAACTGGACCATGCAACCACCACCATCAATCCCACGTCAGCCATCTTGGCCGCGCTGCACTTTTGTAGATCGTCCCTCTATAAATCTTGCCCTCTGCAGTGGATGCAATCAGAAAGTCTCACAAAGTTTCCTCTCATTAGAGTTAAGTAGACTTTCCACCGGCATGCCAGGCCTCCAGTGTTGTCATGTGACGACAGATCTGGTTATTGATTGGTCCGAATAAAAGCTGAAATGACAGCGCGAGCATTTCCTGTTGAAGCAGGAAGTTGATGGATGGAGGGGAGGGGCGGAGCAGGCAGAGACGGAGTGCTTTCCTGGTTCCAATCCTCCATCTGTCTCTTTCACTCTTTCATTTCCTCTCGTCTCCATCTCTCTCTCTATCTCACCATTTTGTGAAAATTCTCTCTCTTGTCTGCCAAGCTCTCCTTTTTTCCATCACGTCCATCACTTTTTTTCACCCATTTCTCTCCCCTTGTTCCCACTTCTTTGGCCAACACTCTCGCCATCCTCTCTCTATCTGTCAACCATTCCGGTCTTCATCCCTTGCTGGCTCATGTCCTTTCCTCCATTCCTCTCTGTCTCCTTGACAATGTTTGCATTTACCTTTTCTCTTTGACCTCATTACCTCATGAGGTTCCTCCCCATGGTGATGACGCTTCTACCAGCGGTGATAACATTTCTAGCCATGGCAGTGGTGTTTCTACCCACAGTGATGATGTTTCTACCCGCGGTGATAAGGTTTCTACCTGCGGTGATGAGATTTCTACTTGCGGTGATGAGGTTTCTACCAGTGCCGATGATGTTTCTACCCGTGGTGATGAGGTTTCTACCAGTGCCGATGATGTTTCTACCTGTGGTGATGAGGTTTCTACCTGCGGTGATGAGGTTTCTACCTACGTGTGATGATGATGTTTCTACCCACTGCCGATGATGTTTCTACCTGTGGTGATGAGGTTTCTACCTGCGGTGATGAGGTTTCTACCTACGTTGATGATGATGATGTTTCTACCCACTGTGATGAGGTTTCTACCTGCGGCAGAGATGTTTCTACCAGTGCCGATGATGTTTCTACCCGTGGTGATGAGGTTTCTACCCGTGGTGATCATGTTTCTACCCGTGGTGATGAGGTTTCTACCTGCAGTGATGAGGTTTCTACCTGCGGCGATAATGTTTCTACCTGCGGTGATGAGGTTTCTACCTGCAGTGATGAGGTTTCTACCTGCGGTGATAATGTTTCTACCTGCGGTGATAATGTTTCTACCTGCGGTGATGAGGTTTCTACCTGCGGCGATGAGGTTTCTACCCACAGTGGCAATGATGTTTCTACCAGTGGCGATCATGTTTCTACCCATGGCAGTAGCATTTCTACCTTCGGTGTTGATGTTTCTACCAGTGGCGATGATGTTTCTACCCATGGCAGTAGCATTTCTACCTTCGGCGTTGATGTTTCTACCTTAATGTCTCTTCGTGCGTTGATGACATTTCTACACACACTATTTGTACCTGTTGCGAAGATGCTTCCATGCACGATAATGATGTTTCTACCCCCATGATGTTTGTACCCGTTGCGATGATGCTTCCACCAACGATGATGACATTTCTACCTGGGGTGATGATGTTTGTACAACCAGTGACAACGTTTCTACCCTGTGGGTGGACTTTCACGACTCTGGCTGAGATCCTATCACCTCCAGAGGTGGTCTGGCAGATCACATGACCGGTCACATTCCATTCACAACGCATGCTGTGGGCATTTACACCTTGATGAACATGTATTTTTCCATCTCCGGATAAGCCATCCAGATACAGTTCACATTTTAATACCAGGCGTAAATGCAGTCTTTCTGTCTCTCCCTCTTTCTCCTGTCATCAGTCTCTCTCTTTTTCATCCCTCCTTGGCTTTATCCCTCACTGGTTCCTCTTCCTTCCTCCTTCCCTCCCATCCACTTGTTCTCTTGCTTTCTCTGCCAGTCAGTCAAGCAGGGAAAGACTTCTTTATGCCAGTGAAGGATTCGCTGCCAAATGAGTCCTGATGCAGTGAACTGAGGGTGAATGATGGCAGCGGATTGATTCTGATTCCTGTCAGAGTCTAGTTAGATTGTTCCCTGCCTGCCAACTCTGTGTGTGTGTGTGTGTGTGTGTGTGTGTGTGTGAGAGAGAGAGAGAGCGAGAGACTGCATATAAGAGCCTTACCTCTGTTTCTGACCCTGCTCTTCTCCATCCTCTTCCTTCCTTCCTTCCTTCCCTTCCTTCCTTCCCTCTCTCCCTCTGCTGCTCCTGTGCTGTGATGTGATAGTAATGTTGACACTAAGGAACTCTGCGGTGAGTAGACTGCCAACACACACACACACACACACACACACAAACACACGCAGTCTTTTCTTTCCCCTTTATTCTCACTCTTATCTGCTATTAAAAGTACCACTACAGTTGAAATGCAATTTCCTTTCTTTAAACGGATGATACTCTGTTGTAATCACATTCAGCTACTCTCAGCTAAGCACTGATAATTTGTGCCCTGCCTCCAAAAGTTGTATAAAAGTAGTAATAAAGTTCTGTGTGTGTGTGTGTGTGTGTGTGTGTGTGTGTGTGTGTGTGTGTGTGTGTGTGTGTGTGTGTGTGTGTGTGTGTGTGTGTGTGTGTGTGTGTGTGTGTGTGTGTGTGTGTGTGTGTGTGTGTGTGTGTGTGTGTGTGTGTGTGTAGACTACTTTGCCAAGCACATGGGGGACTATGAGGGAGTCCTGGCCTCGCTGGAGACTCTCAACCTTTCCATCCTCAAAGCCATGGACTTCACCAAGAAGGTAAGCGTGTGTGTGTGTGTGTGTGTGTGTGTTTCTGATGGAGGATTATCGATTTCTTTTGTCCACTTCCAGTGGCTAGTGATGGCTTTACTGCTTTGTCAGGGGTATGGAATCTCCATTGCGTCAACGTCCGTTTCGTATCAAGGTGTATCGAAGGAATACACCACGTGTGTCCTCAGTAGTTCACTTGCTGCGGTGCTCCGTGCTGTTGCTAGGACTTTAGCACACGGAGTGATATAAAGTGAGAAAATGAAATAACAATAAACCTGGCCACATTGATGATCCATTTTCAAAATTTATGAATCTGCAGGCCATATAATAAAAGCCACTAACAGCTTTTATTGTTAAAGGTCAGTCCAGGGTTGCTAACTTCTGTGTTATGGGCTGTAGCTTTTGAGCATGGACGGCTGCAGCACAAATCATTGTTAATTTAGCTGAAAAAAAACACAAACAAGTGATTATTTGTTGTTCGGTCTGACAGACAAGTGATTCTGCATGGAACAGTGTGGGGGTTTCTCCCTCCTGCAGCCCTATTTGCTCCGACGTAACTCCAATTTACAATGATTAGGATATCTTGGCTGACCTGCTGGGAATTACACTTAAGCCATAACATTACTTTACATTATGTACATTGTTTTACTTTCTATTGCAACCATCAATATACTCTCTAAGCTGCTCTACTTAAAAATAAACCTGCCGCTGCTTCTTCTGGGGGTTTCTCCTCTCTGCTCTCTTCTCCCTCCTTCTCCTCTGGACATTAGTCTTTTTTTTCCTCCTCCACCTCCCTCTCTTTCCCTTCCTCTGGACTTCTCTCCTCTCTTTCTCCTCCACCTCCCTCTCTTTCCCTTCCTCTGGACCTCTCTCCTCTCTTTCTCCTCCACCACCTCCCTCTCTTTCCCTTCCTCTGGACTTCTCTCCTCTCTTTCTCCTCCACCTCCCTCTCTTTCCCTTCCTCTGGACTTCTCTCCTCTCTTTCTCCTCCACCACCTCCCTCTCTTTCCCTTCCTCTGGACTTCTCTCCTCTCTTTCTCCTCCACCTCCCTCTCTTTCCCTTCCTCTGGACCTCTCTCCTCTCTTTCTCCTCCACCTCCCTCTCTTTCCATCTCTCTCTCTCAGCAAACTCATCTGTCATAGTCACTGAGGTTCTGGTCAAAACAGTTGATCTGAATATCATTTTTGCTACTTGCTTTCTATGCATTTGACTGGAAGGTTGTCAGCTAGCTAAATTAGTGGTGTGTGTGTGTGTGTGTGTGTGTGTGTGTGTGTGTGTGTGTGTGTGTGTCACAAGTGTATCTCAGCTTTGCTAATACTATGTTAGAAACCTTAATTAGGGCTGTCTGACAATTGAAGCAAGTATACCAGGTATCTTGGGTAATGCTTATGGATGGAGGTACTTACCTCTAACCACCATCTCTGTAGTGTTGAACCTCCAGAATACTCAGTTTGCTCTATAATTTGATATAAATCCCTCAAGCGAAAAACAATAAGATACATTTTCCATTCTGACTATATGTGGCTGTGGTGTGGATGATTGTCATCCACCAGGTACAATTGCTGGTAGCCCCGCCCATCCCAATTATCCTCCGTGTGGAACAATGTGAGGAAACGCTACAGAAGAATACCCACGCACACTTTAAGGCTTTTGACGAAGCACTGTGGTGCTGCGGTGGAGTCGAGGGGAACCACACAGCAAAAATAACGACATACAAATAGACTGAAAGGGTGAACAGAGTGTGTTCAGGTGAGGAGAACCAGATCAGAGGAGGAGCGCTCCTTTGAGGTGTCCTGACATCCTGTCTGCTCTCGGCTCTGTCAGGTGTGCTTGTTGCATATATGGATGTGGAAGCGGTGTGTGTGTGCACATGTCAACTGAGCATCCATACATACAGATATACAGTATATATGCCTTCCCATGGGTGGTGTGTGATGATGGGTTTGTGTGTGTGTGTGTGTGTGTGTGTGAGAGAGAGAGAGAGAACGCATGCTGCACAGAACAGTAATGTGTTAGTATACTTGTTTTCCCCATGTGCCATATATAGCAGCTGGTCCCATATTCATATTCATTTGATTTCTGTGTGTGTGTACACGTGGTTGTGTGTGTGTGTATGTGTGTGTGTGTGTGTGTGTGTGTGTGTTCACACCTTCTTTGTAGCACACTGATATCTCTGTGTTTCTATATATCTCTATTGACCAGCCCTGTCTACCTCAGTGTTTCAGATCTCTCTTTCAGCCGCAGGGCATTCAGCAGTACACACACACACACACACACACACACACACCCACACACACACACACACACACAAAATGTATACACACATGCTCTTTTCCTCTTTCACACAACCCCTGGCTACTTCTTCTCTAACGAGCAGCCATTGTTTTATAAAATTAGTCAAGCCTCTCTCTCTCTCTCTCTCTCTCTCATTCATACTCTCTCTCCCTATCACACACACACACACACACACACACTGTTGCAGGCACTGTGTAAGAGCCTTAACAGTGCTCCGCAGGAATTGCACTGGTGAAAGAGCTGGAGTCAAATAGCCAACCACACACTGGAGCACAGCCACTGCTGACTAGTAAAATATTGATGGTGTGTGTGTGTGTGTGTGTGTGTGTGTGTGTGTGTGTGTGTGTGTGTGTGTGTGTGTGTGTGTGTGTGTGTGTGTGTGTGTGTGTGTGTGCGGATCAGGAGGCTACAGTGATTTTGCTGCAGAGGGAGAGAAAGGGGGGGAGAGAGAGAGAGAGAGAGCGAATGGGGGCCAGGTTTTTGGTTCAAACACAGTCCAGAGTCTACAACCGTTTCAATCATTTAGGAAACATCGATTTCTATAAATCCTAAAAACAACCCACCATTTTTCTATTTCCTCTGCCTGACACTTTTTATTTCTCACTTTTATTCATACTCACTTTGTACCAACAAGGGGGAGGAGGAAGGGTGCAGGCAAAAAAAAAGGGTGCCAGGTACACTCTCTCTCTCTCTCTCTCTCTCTTTCTCTCTCATAATGGGGTTGGGTGGAGGGATGGGTGGGTGTTACGGGTGGAGAGAGAGGCGGGAGGGAGTATCCCTACATTACAGTGGGATGGTGATGGGGGAAAGCATCTGTCGTGACTCATTGTTTGCTGTTCTACTTTCAGCTCCTCTCTGGATATAACTGCATACACACATTTGTCATGTTTCACGTCATGTTCTGACTTCCTGGTTTGGTGTCTAAGAGGATCAGCCCTCATTTATCTGCACTAGCATTCGCCTCAGAGATGGAAGTGGGGAATGGATCAGTGATTTTTACCGTCCAAAGTCCTTCGAGTGCCACCTTATCTCCCCTCCCTGTAATCGCCAGTTTTCATTCTCCTTATCTCATCACTCCCCCCGCCCCCCCCCCACCCCTACACACCTCTCCCTTTCATCCACTGCATTTTATTTTTTTGGACGGAGGCCCGGCGGTATGCAATTTCAGCGCATCGCATTGCATAATTCATCCCCAGTCTCCAGTTCACAGCGAGTGGTGGGATGCTAGCATCAGCACCGAGGGCCATGATAGTCAGTGTACTGATACTCCCTCTGCCCGTCCCAAATCTTTTTTTTTTTTTTTTCAATGTAGTAAACTCTGTGTTAAGACTAGAGAGAGTGCAGAGGGGCGGATTCAAAACCTAAAAATAAAAAATAAAAATTCTGACAACGAGGTGATACTGTATATACTTGACTTGCACAGGAACCTGGATGATTTCAAGCTGGATACACCAAGTGATAGGGGGCAGGGGGTGAAAGGAGGTAACACACCGGGGGAATAGAGACAACCTTCAGTGTGAGCTAGATGTAAAGAGACAGTTAGAAGAGAGCCCTGAGACTTGGCCTTTTTAGAGCCCAGGGAGAATTGAGCGGCTCTCCATCCACCTCAGTGAATATTGGCACAGAGGAGGGAAGAATTAGTTGAATACGGAGGGAGACTTTGTACTCTGGAGTTAACTACTGCAGAGAAGTGGTGCAATTTATATCTACCGGCTGTGTTATGTCGCAAAACAACCTTGCCAAGTCCTTGCAGCGGAATAAAAGGGCTGAATAAAGTTCCTAGAATAAAGCATTTGTTCCAATAGCCCCGTGCAACATCCTCTCTGATCCTCTCCGTCTGTGTCATCATCAGTCATCATCTCTTCCTTCATGCCCCCCCCCCCCCCCCCGAAGGTCGACCAACACACTAATAATTCATGCAAATGTGATATTTCCATTCACTTCATGCAGTATTCATGGTTTTGACAGTCAAGGTATCAATTAGTGGGAGCAGTCCTTGTCGCTGCCTGTCACAGGGAGCTAATGAGATTCTGCAAATGAGCTGATCATAAAGTAATTAGTGGCGATTAATAAACCCGGGCCGCCACTGACCTCTCATCAACTCAGGTCCAGGTATTAATGCGCTAATTAACCCACGACGGCGCGGTGCTATCAGTAGTATGAATTCCATATATCACAGCCTGGAGCGGGTTATGGCTTTTTATGAAACGGTCACATAATTATCACCACACATTGTCATCATACGATAGCTTATGTTTTACAACAAATTACAAAAAAATACCATTTGGTGACAAAGTAGTCCAACACAACGACCAAAGGTAATCTGACCTGCGCAGAATGTTTGACGATATTTACAGCGGAGTAATGGAACGACCAAGAGGCCGTTGCCATGGTAAGCTATATACCACGGCTAACGACCAATCAGAGGGCTGGATTCAACCTACCTGTTTTATAATGTAATTATCACTGGAGTTATTTCACAGACATAATTATCTTTATATTTATTATTATTATTATTAGTAGTAGTATTATTGTTATTATATATTCATATATTCATATATATTAATTTATTAGTATTAGTATTAGTATTGTTATTATATATTCATATATTATATATATTCATTTATTATTAGTATTGTTATTATATAGTCATATATTATTATATATTAATTTATTATTAGTAGTATTAGTATTAGTATTGTTATTATATATTAATATATTATTATTATATATTCATTTATTAGTATTATATATTCATTTATTATTATTATTAGTAGTACTAGTAGTAGTAGTAGTAGTAGTAGTAGTAGTAGTAGTAGTAGTAGTAGTAGTATTATTATTATTATCTAGAATTACTTCAATCAAAGAGGCATATACAGTATATATATTCTACAATACCATTAAAAGTTTTATTGAACTATAAAAGAATACAGTCTACTTTGTGGTAGGCAGCTCTTTACCTCTGTGTCTGGCCTTACTAGTTATCTTCTACTGTATAATCTGTATGTCACCTGTGCTAATGATGTTTAAACATTTTGCAGTTTCCTGAAATATCTAAGCGAAAAGTCGCCCTCGTAGTGATATTTTCTGTCGATGTCCTAGTGGGGCCTTCATCGGGGCTGAAGCTCAACAAAATGTGATGTTTGCACAGTTCTAATCCGTGGTCAAACAACAAGGTGTTAACTGTTTACTTTGCCTCCAACAACAACCCCTGCAGTTCATGTCACCCTGCCATCAGTTTGAAAGGTTGGTGCCGGCGACGATGGTGCCAGTCGCCATGGAGACGGGATACTTTGGGGACAGTTGCCATGGAGACAGGTTAGGTTGGTGTCGATCTCCACGGAGTACTCGTTAAGACAACTGAGATCACTTGGCTAGCTCCAACTGAGCGGCGTGCCACTCGCCAAAGTTTTGTCTTTGGCGAGTGGCAGCATCCAGCATCCAGCAATCCAGCATCCAGCACTCATACTGGAGAAGAAAGACCAGAAACACTTTCTGGACCCGACTTCACTGGTTCATTTAGTTTCATTAGCCATCTCCCTCTACGCTTATTTTGGACATCTGCTCTGGGTTTCAGACGTGGCTGCAGGTTCTCGTGCGGTTTCTCATTTCCGAGCGTGAGTGTCTGTCTAATTTTGTGAACAATTTCAAAGACGACCGTCATCAAGCATCATCAGTCAAGCCGCAGAGTTTCAGAGCGAGGCTGACGGCGACCAAGTAGGATTTTGAGGAAACCCCTATCTGACCTGCCTGCTTGTTAACATACTAACTAGCATCTCACTCACATTCCCACATTTCACTTCTGAGCCTCATGATTTAAACAGCACTAGAGAACAAATGTATACATTAGCAAATCTGCTGGGATGGGACTTTTCATGTGTTTGAGACGTTTCATTCCCAGTGTTCCTATTTAAGATAAATAACTTTATCTTTTTTTTTTTTTTTTTTTTGTGAAAGCATTTATGGCACTATCAGAGTCAGAACTGTTCCCAGAAAACCATTTTAATTGGCTCTCTAGCAGGTGGAGATGAGTAACGGACGCTCCCATGAGG